>OX465036.1:4602004-4897364 GCA_949841015.1 Aplysina aerophoba | reverse complement strand
ACAGAACAGAAAGGCCCTGAAGGAATTAAAAGACCGCAGCAGACGCGAGGGCCTCACTATCCTACCAGCAGACAAGGGCAACACAACAGTAGTGATGGACTCCACCCAGTATGCATCCAAGCTAGGGGACCTACTTGCAGAGAACAGCTTACAGGCCGCTACCCAGGAACCCAACCGCCAGAATCGAGAAGCGGGTCACTGATGCCCTCAAGAGTGTGGAAAGAGACGGCAACCTTCCATAACAAGCAAGGAAGAAAGCTCACCCCAAGGCACTCCACTGCCCCACAGATCTATGGTCTACCCAAGATCCATAAGGCAGATGTGCCACTTCGACCCATTGTCTGCACCATTGGTTCCCCAACCTATGGTCTTGCTCAAGGAGCTCTCAAGAATCCTGACACCACTCTCTGGAGGGACCAGCTCCTTCGTGAAGAACTCTGCACACTTTGTTGAGAAGATATCATCAGTGAAGATTGACAGTAATGACTGCCTTGTGAGCTTTGATGTGAAAAGCCTTTTCACCCAGGTCCCAGTGCGGGATGCCCTTGTCATCATTAAAGACAGACTGGAGCATGATGAGTCCCTCAGTGACAGAACAGCCATGACACCACAACAGGTGTGCTCCCTGACAGAGCTCTGCCTCAAGTCCACGTACTTCAAGCACGGAGACCAGTTCTTCGAACAAACAGAGGGCACGGCGATGGGGTCACCTCTTTCTCCAGTGGTAGCTGGACTCTTCATGGAAGACTTTGAACAGATGGCACTGGCAACAGCAGACAGGGAGCCCAAGCTTTGGCTTAGGTACGTGGACGACACCTTCATCATCTGGCCCCATGGAAGAACACAACCGGCCACCTTCCTGGATCACCTCAACGGCCTCTGTGAGAAGATACAGTTCACAATGGAGACAGAGGAGGAGAATCAGTTGCCCTTCTTGGACGTGTTGGTCAAGAGGAATGAGAACACCCTCACCACCTCGGTGTTTCGTAAGAAGACCCACACAGACCGGTACCTTCACTTCCGGTCTCACCACCATCCACAAGTTAAAACGAGTGTGGTATCCTGTCTTAAGTCAAGAGCAGAACGGGTGTGCACAGGAGATGGCCTCAAGGAAGAACTGAACCACCTTTCAAGAGTATTCCAGGCGAATGGATACCCACATGCAGTCACAGCCGGGGTACTCAACAAGAGACGTAGAGCCCACCCACCCACCAGTGTAGAGGACGATGAACAGAGGCTGCTGGTGCTGCCCTACATCAAAGGCCTCAGTGAGAAGATCCGCCTAGTCTGCCGCCCTCTGAACATCAAGACCGCCTTCAGGTCCTCCTCGACACTAAGAAGCCTCCTCACTCACGTCAAGGTTCCAACTCCCCCACAGGAACATAAGTGTGTGGTGTACCGTGTCCCATGCGATTGTGGCTCAGTTTATGTCGGAGAGACAGGAAGACAGATGAAAACTTGCATTGGAGAGCACAAGAGAGCTGTAATGAAAGCTGACCCAAACAACGCCATCGCAGAACATGTGTGGAGCACAGGTCACAAGATCCTGTGGGATGAGACAATGAGTATCGACCATGATGGAGACTGGTTTAGAAGGAGGATCAAGGAAGCACTGCACATTAGAAGCTCCAATGCCATGAACTCTGACTCTGGTCTTTTACTGAACCCATGCTGGACGGCCTCCAGGACAGCCCCCCTCTAACAATGACAGGCACTGATGTGGCTATGACTATTAAATTCAATTTTTAATTCTTTAATTTTTAATTCTAAATTTTATTCAGCCTCATCATGCCTTGTCACAGGTGCACTTGCCACCCCCTATTTATTCTGCTGTACCACTCATCTTGCTTGATCTGTTTTGTAACCCCTTACAACTGAAGAAGGCCCTTTTGGGGCCGAAACGTTTTGCTAAGTGAAGCTATCTACCACGTGTCTTACGCTCGAAAACCAAGGAACTGTCTATAGAATGAAAGATTGCAGCAATTTGTCTCCTACCAGTGCAAGACCACAATCAAAATTTGGTAATGTGTATAACCATTGCAAGTACGTGTGTGTACACATGAGCAAAAGTTGATAAGTGATAGGAGTATGCAACTGCGTATCTCCACACGTACATACGTATGACAGCATTTTCTATAATAATGCAGCAACATGTCACACGTGAGCATGGTAACACTAACAATTATCCTACATGTTGCAGAAACTATTAATTTGGTCGCCGCTCACTCATGAGCTATGATTTGGCGTACCATCTTTCGGTTTTCTAGTTGTGAGTTGCAAAGATGTCTAGGACACCCTGCAACACCCTGAAAGAAGGACCTGGATAGCTCACGTGAATGTGGGCCACTCGGTGGCACCGCTGTGATCCACAGCTCTACAACAGTTTACTCTAACTTTCACGGTGGCAGCAAGTTCTGGGCTTGCACTCTTAGTAAAACCTGTTCCATACCGTAGGTTAACATCTTTAGTAGGCGTCACCTTTGTATTAGTAACAATGGAGCAATTGCCATGTGAACTAGGCCAGGAAATCCCTCTGCATTTCTCAACATGAATGATCCATGTTTCAAGCTGTTGGAGAGCACTGTTGATAATGTGCATCTACACACTTACAGTTGCTGCTGTGATGCGATGCTGTGCTGATGGCATTTTCACCTTTAATAGTGTACCAATTAGGCTTTCACCCTCAGAGCCCTGCATTCTTGCCTCAAGTAAGAATAAATAATAGTAAGTTCTGTGGGGTGACTTGCACTGTGTGGTAATTTCAACTGTTTGTACGTTGTAGTTGTGTGTAGTGCATTTGCATTTATGAATGCCTATTTGTTGAGTACAAATTCCAGGCAGGGACCTCTCAGTATGTGTGTGAGTAAAGGAGTATGTCGTTCTTCATATCTATATATAATCAATGGAAAGCTGACCAACTATGGTCTACAAACGTCTCCAGTGGCAGTTAGTTTGCAAGGGTACTACGAATGTCTTCTTTGGTGACTGTTTTTATACATGCAGAGCACATACCATACACCCTTTAGCTTAACGTTCCATCACATATGCAAACACCAATGTTTGCATATGTGACGGTACATATGTACATTTCTTTGCAAATCCTTGGGTGAGCAAGTGGGAGAGGACTAATGTATTGTGCATACATCAATGTGTGCACTACTTACTGTTGTGGAGGAGCCATCCTTGCATCACAAACACTGCGTCTAGGTCCACATCCACCATGGCTTGATAAATAGCCTTGTTAGTGGCTGCAAGGAAGCTAGGTTCATTGGATGATGGTGTTATCTCGTTGTACGTGTCAGCGTTATAGAAATGGTCAGTACCAAATGTAGTGTTAAGTTCTTCAAAAAATATGTTACCGAGCTTCACAAAAAGTGGATCTGTAGGTTCAAGTAGGTAGTCTTTGGTGTAAGTATCATTAAAGTTTCCCGAAGTGACTAAAGCATGGCTTGCAAAGTCTGGCAACACTGAGAGCATCTCCAACTGCCGACTTCTAGCGAGGATATTGATCTGAAGGTCATGCTGGGCCAAGCACCAGCTTTCACTCAAAGGCCCTGCCCATTTCTTAATGTATCCGATATGTTGCCATGCTAGAAAGACAGGCCTAGAGAAGTAGTCAAAGATCTGCTCTGTCGATCCAACTTTGCGGTACAGCTGCCACCATACGTACTCCTGTCCTGTGAAGGACAGTGGCAGATTGATGCCATTCATTGCCATCCTCGCGCTGCCATCCATCCCAATCCCACCACACCATGCTGTAGGATACTGTGCATATGTTTATGTAGTAGCGATACTTCACGGGGGACACCACTCTAACGGGAGTTTTGGGAAGAGGTAAAGGATAGGGAAGGGAGCGTTGGTCTCCAGTGCCATTTCTTAACCATGCAGCTGATGGAAGCCAAACAGTAGCACTTAAGGTAGAAAGTGAAAGCACTTGCAAGTGATACTTACTCCAGTGTTGCCCTTCATGCAGGAGAGGTTTACCCGCTAGCTCAGGAACTCCGAACACGTCATGACTCGTGGTGATATCGGCTGGAATCACGTCGTACTGGAACATATCAACATATTCGGCCCCAACACGCGTGATACTACTCCTTTACACTGTCCACTGGATAGGGGCTTCGGGCTCGTAAGCTTGAACGATCGCTCACGTGCACCACAGGAAAATGGGCAAAGGCCGTATTTGCAGCCATTTTACTGACTCCACAGTTTAGTCACATGTGTCCGTCGTGCGCTACTCGAGCTAATCACATCTAATAGATCGCAGCCGACGGAGACGTGCCACCACATGCAGGCAGTTTAGTAGGACCAAAAGATGTATGCAGGCGCACTGTGTCGTAGCAGGGTATCTTTGCAGTGTGCCAGGTTACGTCTATAAAATTTGGAACGAATGCACTAGCCAGCTACGTACGTATATTTCTTTTGTTTGCTTGTCGCTACATTGATCGATTCTAAACTCTTCATATCTTCTTGTGAGACGTGTTCTTAGGGGCCCGTCGCGCGCATACCTATATACCCTCTTGCAGAGGATCAAAATTAAAACCTTTTTGCCGGGCCGAGCACGATACGCAATTTTAGGTCGACGCAAAATATTAATTGCTTCACCATTCATGTAGCAACAATGGCAGCATCTTAGCATGGAGACAACACAGAAACTGACAAACTTTGGTCCTAAGGGTTGCCCAAACGTCCCACACCAGTTTGTACTAGGCTTTGTAACCTCCGTAACAATAAGATGACATTGACTGCATAAGACTGCCCATAGACAGACTTGTACGAATGCATGAATACATCTACACTTATGCTCTTCTCTCTTCAATTAAAAAAGTGCAGACACAAGGGTGTGCACGTGAACAAGACGCTCAAAAACCATGCAGTGATCGATGTAGGGCTAGTCC
Organism: Aplysina aerophoba; assembly: GCA_949841015.1. Taxonomy (NCBI): domain Eukaryota; kingdom Metazoa; phylum Porifera; class Demospongiae; order Verongiida; family Aplysinidae; genus Aplysina; species Aplysina aerophoba. The sequence continues at coordinate 4,892,466 of OX465036.1, read as the reverse complement.
ACCTGTGCTCAGTGTTGGAGGCTGCAGACTTTGGCGGACAAAAAGTAGTGGCACAAAAACTCTGCTAACCTGGGTACCTGGTATAGTGAAGGGGTGTATTATTGTATTATAGGGCAAAGTGAATGGGGGACTTTTGTAGAGTAGAAGTTGTGGTGGAGGGGCCAAGATGGATAGACCTGGTAGGTCCTATGCAGTATTGAAAGATGGAGTCATCACCGTAGACTGTAGTGAAGGGCTGAGCCATTCATTATATAATTATATGCCCTGACAATGTGAAGGCTTAGAATCATTATATCCAATGCCATTGTGAAATGAAGCGAGATGCATTGTACTTTAGACCTTAGTGGAAGTGTGTGGTGGTCATTACATCCTTGGCCATATATAGCTAGTGAATGGGGAGTCTCTACATCCTAAGCTGTAGCGGAGGGTGCATGGGCCTTAATATCAATACCCTCAGCTGTAGTGAAGGGGGAGTCATTTTCCCTTTCTCTATCACTACGGCCTAGAATATAATGACTCCTGGTACCCGTTTCAATCCTGCTTGAATAAGATGACTCTGGCTCCGCTATGGTCTAGGATATAGCTCCCCCCTTCACTACAGCCTGGGATATAAAGACTCCCCATCACTAAAAGGCCTATGGTATTATATATACCCTACCTCTAGTCAATGCAGTAGTGAGGAGCCCTTATGTGGTAGGCTGCAGAGAATTGTGGAGGCCATTAAATAACCTAGACCATGCTGAATGGGGGAAGTCATTATAGTTATCCTAGGCCTTAGTGAAGGGGTAGTCATTATATCCAAGGTCATTATTATAAGTGTTTTTGTTGTATTTTAAGCTTAAGTGGAGGGCGGGCATGGTCATTGTATCCTATGCCACAGTGAAGGAGGAAGTCAATTTATTCTAGCTGCATAATGAAGCCGTGTGTCATATTATTCTAAGCACCAGAGGATTGTACATGGAAAGTCATCATACCCTAGCTAGGCCTTTGTGAAGGGGGTGGCCATTATATACTAGGCTGCAGTGAAGAGGAGTGAATAAACCTTAGGCTGTAGTGAAGAGGTGGGGGGAGTTATTATATCATTTTTGGCTGTGAAGGAGGAGTAATTATTCCCTTGGCAGCAGTAGTGAAGGATGGATTCGTTATAACCAAGTCAGCAGTGAAGGTGGGAGTATTATATCCTAGGCCTTAGTGAATTGTGGAGTCTCTATATTATACTAGGTTGTAGTGGAGGGTGGGCCTTAGTATGTTACGTAGTAGTGAAGGAGGGGAGTCATTATACATTATACTTATCCTAGACCCCAGTTGAGGGGGGAGCATTCATATCCTTGTCTGTGCTATAGGCCTAAGGGGACCAATTTTATTTTATTATACACTAGTCACTACGTAGTGACAGGGAGTGTCATTATATCCTTGGCCTACACACAAACCTAGCCCTAACCCTACGCCGTAGTTAAGGGGGTGGGAGTCATTTTAACCTAGAGTCATTTTACTCTGGTGAAGTTGGAGAGGAACTGAAACATATATATAGGCTAGCTAAAGTGGAGGAGAGACATATCCTAGGCAACAGTGGAAAGCGGTGTCATTATATCCTAGGCCTTAGTAAAGGGGTGGGGGGAGTCATTGTATCTTTGGAAGTAGTAAAGGGGGAGGGGGGGGGGGACATTTTATCCTAGGCAGTCATGAAGGGAGGAGCTATTATCACCTTACACAGATTAAGGGGAGAGTCATTGCATCCTAGGTCATAGTGGATGGAAGACCTCTAGAATACTGAACGACAGACTCCTCATATTCTAGACCATAGTGAAGAGGAGAGTCGTCATAGACTCAAGTGGAGGGCCAGGGAGGGAGGGGGGATCATTATAACCCAGGCCTTAGTGAAGGGAGTAGATACAAACAACCACCAGCATCCCTACATTGACAGCACCGTGCTGTCTGATATGGTCCTGTAACATGAAGCCATACAGCAAATATCACAAACTACAAACAGTATAGGGCCAGCGTGACTGTGACTGCAAAGCATCTACAGACTAGGAGAGTCAATGACTACAGGCTCTACCAGTTTTGTTGAGTATGTGGAAGGCACGAATTGTCTCTGCTATCATGGATCTCTGCAAGCTCTTGCAGTGTAACAGACCTAGTACACCAGAGTATGACCTCATCAGGCATAGCATACCCTTTATTATAATTAGTACGTATTATACAATATTTATATACAGTATGTAGTTACACTCCCTGTATATATGATCCAAGTATACGTACGTACAAATTATGTATCATCCTCACTCAAATGGCAGTGTTGGATAATTATCACACCAACTTCAGTGCCTGTTTGGACAACATACTGCATGAAACTAACGTACACTGTAGACATTGTACATGGCTGACGTTACAGATATGCATGGTGTATGCATTGTACCAAGCATTCTAAGGTTGTTTCTAGCTAACCCATTGATGCTACAGAGCAGTCATTTCAAGGTGTTCTAGTCCAGGGTCCTCATATATGTGCTGCATTGGAGACAACTCATGCTCCTCAAGTGTCCAGTCTGCTTTGGTGGCAATAATATTTGTCACAGCCTGCTCCACCGGAGCACCTTCAAATACCTTCTTCGCCCTCATTCTCTTGCTAATGGCTCTACACAGATGGAGGAGTGATACAGGAGTAGCTATTTTATAGCAGTGGAACTGGAAGGCACTGACAAGAACAAACAGTACTTATTATGCCTTATAATCATTCTACTACAATTCACACGTTAACAGTTCATACACCAACGGTACTCTACAGGTAACACATAAGTGATGTAATAAAGCACTATGCAGTCACTGGTGGCTTACTGAGCACTGCAGATGACGATGGTGGTCACCACTACCACAGTGACAACAACCCCAACTGAGATTAGTGCTAGGAGAAGAAGCAGCTGTGGTGAAGAAGCAGTGGCGGTAGACATATCCTGTATTGGAAGTGGGAACAGCAGACAGTTGTAGAGTGTAACTTTGCAATTCAAAGACATTCGTCTGTAATACAGATGTGTTAGCAATTTAACGTTTTCAAATGAATGCCAGTTACGACCACGCAACATAATACAAAGTGTAGCAACAGCAAACAATGCAAAATGATGAAGAATTGCCACACCTCACTAGAGAGCATACACCCTAATTTAAAGACTTGGAAACATTTAAACCGAGTTTCAATGTTACATACATTCATTTCAAGACATGTTGCCTATTACGTAAGTGTGCCAAGCACCATTCATCCCAGTAATACATTGCATGCCTGATGTGAGGCTAGCCTTGTACGTATGTACCTGCAGAAGAGTATACTCAGTGTTGTGGTTGAAGGCACATGTAGCAGTTGTGCCTGTTTCATCTATGATGGTGCCTCCAACCTGGGACCAGCTACCAAGGTTACCTGGATACATGTAGAGTAAATTCACATGGTTGTTACAGTAAGGCAGTGGTAGCATCGATTAATGGACAATAATATGCAGTATGTAGAAATTGCAGGGGTTAATTACGTATGTAGGCGTTTGCAAGTATAGCATGAAAATTTACATACAGATGTCACACACAGCACTGCCACAGTCACAGGTGAACACCCACCATTTCTTGCCACATCATAAAAGACACATCTTATCCTTGAAGCTGTCTTCATGGATGGGAAGGCTAAGATCACAGTCCAACACAGCACAGCACACTTGATACATTCAAACAACACATAACTCTATTACAAATGCAACACACCTCTGCTTTCATCTGAAGTGGATAGGTTCTACAATGTCACTCCTTCTAAGCTTACAGACAGGATGACAGAAGTGTCAAGATTCCTTGTGACTTCATCAGGGTACAAGCAGAGTCTGCCAGCAAATAGAGCAGCTGTTGGCCACACTTTACAATTGACTCACTGCCTGTGCTTCTTCTTTCTTGCTTATTTCGCCTTTAAGCAACAGTCTTGTTGATTAAGGTGTAAAGCCATCCATGCTGAAATCCAACTTTGTCTGTGAAAGAATGGGATAAGAGGGACATGATAGTGCAAGAATTAACAGAGGATGCAGTGTGTGTGTGTGTCTATGTGGCCATGTGTGTGTGTGTGTGTGTGTGTGTGTGTGTGTGCGTGTGTGTGTGTGTGTGTGTGTGTGTGTGTGTGTGTGTGTGTGTGTGTGTGTGTGTGTGTGTGTGTGTAGACACTCAGCCTCCCCAAGACCAAGCTCCTAGTTGCAGGCATGTGGAGTGACAACGACCTACAGCCGATCAGCATCGGGGGAGATACCATAGAGAGTGTGCCTGAGTTCAGATACCTAGGGTCTATAGTTGAGGCACATGGCGAGATCCTAAAAGAAGTGGAGGATAGGATTGCTAGGGCATCAAGAGCCTTTGGTACACTCTGTAGACCAGTCTTCCAAGACAACAAGCTCTCCCTGGAAACGAAGAGGATGGTGTATCGTGCTGTGGTCATGGGGGTGCTGCTCTATGGGGCAGAGGCCTGGGTGAACAAGAGAGCTGTGACCAGGAAGCTAGAGTCCTTCAACAACAAATGCCTCAGACATATCCTTGGCATAACCAAGGCCCAACAGCGCACTGGCCGAATCACCAGTGCCGAAGTGAGAAGAAGGTTTGGAGTGGAAGAAATGCTTGTAGATGTGGTAGCTGCCAAGAGATTGCGCTGGGCAGGACATGTTGCCCGCAAGGAGGACTGTCGTCTACCAAAGAGACTCATGTTTGGCTGGCTTCCTCAGAAGAGACCTGCCCATGGAACCAAGCAACGATGGAGACAGAGTGAGGAAAGATCTGAAGCAGTTTAGAATAGAGGAGAGCAGCTGGTACCATGAGGCACAGGACAGGGATCAATGAAGGGGGCAGTGTGCAAAGAGGGCTTTATTACATGCACTGAGGAGAGGCAGAAGGAGAGAATGAACAGTTGTGGCCCTCTCACGGCTGCTAGTGCCTCTATACCTGCTGCACCCCTGCTGGTGTGTCCTATCTGTTCCAGATCATTCAGAAGGAAACAAGACATTGCAAGACACAAATGTCAAACAACTCGCCCACGAAGTTCTCGGCTGAAACTACCAAACGCTGTCTAAGCTCAGTCTGCCACTCCGTGGCAGAAAGGCATCACCTATATCAGGTGGCTTTCTTTCAAGGCTCAAAGGTGTGTGTGTGTGTGTGTGAACACTAACCAACTACAGCTCCTTTATATGTGACGCTACACAATTGACTTCCTCACTCTCATCTTTAAGAGTTGCATGGCTGGGTGCGGGTTTGATTACAAAACTGTTCACTGCGTCCAGACTCAGCAGAATCTTCCGCTCTTGCACCTTCTTCTGCCTCTCAAGAGTGGTCTGTGAGAAGGCTCCCTCCTCCTCCCCCTCGTTCTATTTCTTTTGTCTCTCTTTCCGAATTATGTCACTGTACAGCAGGAAGCTTTCTTCATCACTGATATATGTATATGTATATGTACGTATGTACATCAATCAATCAATCAATGCTGTGGACCCCAAAGAAGGCAGCTACAGGCGACAAGAGTGAACTCAATGCTACATGTTTACATAAGGATAAAAAATGGGACAGAGTGCGACAAGATTAATCGACAAGACATATTCATTGGAACGTGCAGTGGCAAGTCACATGCAGGTGATAGAAAGTACCATGCATTGTAAATGTCATCAAAGTTTTTCTCCCAGCTTCGTTGGTCTTTTGCCTTCAGCTCTGCTTCAGTCAATACCCATGGGCACAGTTCCTCCAAGGAGCCCTTCCTATATGGTGGTTGTGGTCTGGCACTGGAGTGAATCACTCGGCTGGTCAATCGATCTCTTGGTGTTCGCAGGAGATGGCCGAGCCACAGCCAGCGTCTCCTGTGTGCCATCCGGAGTATATCCCCACCAAGCCCTTTACTGAGAGCCGTGTGCTCATCAGTGTTAAAGATCCACTTCATGCATTGAGCGTGAAATCCACGGATCTTCTTGCAGATGGTCTGACTCAGCCCCCATGACTCGCAACCATAGAGCAACACTGGTACAATTCTTACTCGATAAAGGGCTGTTCGCAGGGCTCGTGACAACCTTCCATCTCTCCATACATGGTGCAGTGCATTGAGCTTTGCTATTGCTAGACATACCCTTCTTTCCACTTCTGGAGTAACACTTCCACCAGCACTAATCTCACTACCAAGGTAAGTGAAGTTGTACACATTTTGTCCATCTCCTGTCCACAAATCACATTATCCAACTCCTCAACTGCAGCTGCTCGCTTCTTACGGCGAACCCGTTTGTCAACAAGCGTTCCTCGTCAGGAGCGTTGTTCGGCATCACCAGTGCACCATCTGGCTTCGTGAATTCGCTTGCCTCTGATAGTAGGGAAGGCATGACCGCAGGTATCACATTTATATATGTTGGAAGTGGAACTGCAGATCAGTCACAACAGAAGCAGATATTGCCAGTATGAACTTCCAACATAAATGTGATACCTGCAGTACTTCCAACGTATGTACATATGTACAAACATATAGCCAAATGGTCTATAGATAGACTACACAGTTACTGCAGCGTGCAACAGTTCAGCAGTACAGCACATGGTGTGGGTTATGTTGAGGGTATCCGTTTAGCCGTTAATAGAGCATCTGTGGGCCACGCTCTGCACAGGACTCACTGCCAGTGCTTCCACTTTCTTGCTTCTTTCTTCTGCGAGCAACACTCTTGTTGACTTTCGTCCTTTCTTGACGAGTGAAGTTATCCATGTTGGAAGACAGGGAGGTAGGGTATGCTGCAATGCAACACACACCACACTCCCACCCACAATGCTTACGAGTTGCTCGAAGGGACTGAGGTACGCAATCTGCAGTGCCGATAGGGTGTGGTCAAGAGCATCCTGCTTGCGCTGGTGGGAGCTTTGTGAAAGGACAATTTTGTTGAGAAAATGCCATTGTTTGCTGATTGCACCACCCCTTCTGTAAATTACAGACGTATTAAAATATGGTTATTGGTTGGGGGTTAGAGATACCAATTAATGTTGGAGGAACTTCACAGTTAGTGTTTTGATTAGGGTGATGATAGGGATAGTGTTGGTATTAGGGTTAGTGCTATGGATTCCAATTGGTGTCAGTTAGGCCATCCACGTTGACACACACAACAGTTGCGATCCTGGTGCACATTAGTATCATATCTGTCTATACCGTACTAGTATATGCGTATATGCAGTGGCTGTAAACACACTCAGCAAACAAGGACTGCAGGCATACCAGACAACTGGCGATTCTTAGGCCCTTTAGATTGAGAAGGCACTCAGTCACTCTTGGGTAGTGAGCGTGCTAGTTATGATGATGATTTTAAAGAGGCAACAAGCTAGGGACACTTGGCATACCTTAGCATCAGTGGATAAAGGAACTCACAAAGCTTTGTGCTGCTCTGTGTACTTTTCTGAGGCAACAGTGTAAGGGCCTTCGAGACAGCGAGACCAAGACAGCAACTGATGGCACGCTTTCCGGGAAAATATCACGCACCTTGTTGACCCATGCTTGACTAGCCACTCAAAGGCAGCATGAAACTCTTCTTTGAGAAAGTCACTTTCTAAGTTGCCCGCCATATAAATACCTCGCATACAATACTTTGCTAATACTGGGGCAATATAAATGCAAGTATAATTATACTACCGTAGTATCTATATTATTTACTTGGCCGTCTATCTATGACAGCTGACCCAGAAGTAAGAAATTCTTGTAAGGAAGTTGTCTTATGGACATACGGTTTTTGTGAAGGGGGTTTGATTGGTCTGCCTTTAGGGTCCGGATAGTAATAAGGGATCCATCGATCACGCCAAATCATTGTAAAATCCCCATATATGTAAAAAGCCGTCAGCTACCTTTAGAGCATTTTCTCTAGTCACCTTAAGAAAGCACGTCAACAATACTTGCGCACACTTCATGTACAGTGACACGCAGTTCACAGGCCCACACCAAACAGATGACCAAGGGCCAATACTCGATGGTAGTGCCCAGTCTCCAAAAAGTAACAGATAAGGGCATTTTCACTAAATGTGTTCACTGGAGGTGAGATCGGAGGTGAACGAAATGTAGTCCTGTTGATTCTGAAGTTTTACTTCCATTACTGATCGTCCCATCCAGGAACAACATTGTTGAAAAACAAACGACTCCTAGGCCTCATCCATACAGACCCTCTCTGCCAAACTTTGATGAGAAGAAGCGACCGCACCATTATTGTTGTGACCAGGGCAGCCTTTCCTCCTGAAGCATGAAACACAACGTAATAACAACTGTCTGATCCTCTACCGCAATTTTCTTCTGAAGTATGTCATTTTTGAAGAAACACTCAACATGCAATGTGAACGCAAACGAAGTCGAAACCGGGTCAAAACCAGTTTCGCTAACCCTGGTCAGTTGCTGATGTGAAGGGGGTACGAGACAACAATCAGTGATGTCATCGCATGTGGGATAGGTTCGTGTAGCACTAATTTGGCTTCTGGGATGGCTGCGATGATTTGGGAGGAGATACATTGATGATGTGTGCACGGTACTCCCATCTGACCTAGTTGACTCCTTTCATGACCATTTGAATACACACCCACACTCACAAAACCTCACACCCACACATACAGATACACATTGCATCACACACGCACACACATGCACATACACACACCACACGCAAAAGCATGCACACACACACACACACACACACACAACCCTTCATCATTTGCACACACACACACGCATGCACACAAGCCTCAAGACTGCGCGACCGTCAGGTGGAGCTGCTACGCGATGGCGTACTTGGAAGTTAGCCAAGGTTACAGCTCTCGCGCAAGGGCAAGGAGCTAAGCACCGTAGTTCGGATACGGAGGTTATCGAAGCGCCTTTCCGACAGACTTGAGATTTCCTGTAAAGCAAGGGAGAGCTGCCTCTCCCTTCAGTTAACCATAGGTGGAGTTAACCATATGAGTTAACGCGACAACCGTGATTCCCCAATTCCACTGCCATTAACAATTGAACTGGGAACGTGATTTTTAGTTGTTGTTGTTTTTGCGAAATAGGACTTGTACACATGGACCGAAAATATCCACGAACCGGAAATATCCACGGAACGACGTGCACCGTATCCTCCGTATCACAGCCTGGTTAACGAAATGGTTAAGTCTTTCGGTAATCTGCTTTTTAAAGCTTTCGTGCAGTACAACATTCTCGCTGAAATTATATATCTATTCCCAAATCCCCCTGATTAAGCTATAATTATATATACATATATATATACAGTATATATGTATATATAATTATGTATATACCCCCATAGCCTTTATGTGGGTACGGACAGTGCCTTCATGAAGCCTCGTAACTACATCTGTTCTGCGTTTCCTTGGCTTCCACAGATACCCAAGTAGTATAAAATTATAGACACAACGCGTGGTCGTGTTACAAGCCGCGCATGCACTCATACCGGCTAGCTTCACGTTCACAGGCGGCTGATATGAATGGGGCCAACGGCGTCCGCTGGGTTGTGTGGCTTGGATTGTTCTTCGTCACAGGCCATGCACAGACTGGTGAGCACGCACACGTTGCGCTGAGGGGGTTGTCAATGCAAGAGATGAAGTCGCAATGCTTAAACATCCATGCCCCCCGCAGATATAATGTTCTCCCGCACCGAGTATGCAGTAGACGAGGAGAGGGGCCCACTGAGGATCAGCCTGAGCGCTGAATTGAAGGAACTGGCACCAACGGAGAACGTAGTGGTGACAATTGCGCTGACGTCTAGCAAAGACGACACGAGTTCCGCCACGCCGTACAGAATGGGCGGAAGCGGTGAGCCTTTATACACAATGTCGATAGTTAACACTAGTGCGTAGTGTGCAGTGTACTGTGGAAAGGTGTTTGACCGTTCCCCAGCTGAAGGGGAGAAGAATACTACTCACGGCTGCCTGTTTTTTTTGCAGAGGGTTTCGATTTTATCTTGACCGGGGAAGAGCTGACCACGTTTTCCTCAGATCCGTTCAATGTAACATTCTTTCCTGGAACCGAATTGTCCACCGTCCATAACGTGACTATTGTCCAGGATAATCTGTATGAAGGCTTCGAGTCTTTTCACTTGAACATAACGCAGATCTACGCTGAAAGTTCCTTACAAGATCAGCTCAGGATCGGTAGCTCCTCCCCTGTGCGTGTCACCATTGTGGACAATGACAGTGAGTCGGCTGCCATCATTCTTGATCTGCCTGGATGCATATAGTCTCCATTGACAGTACCCTTTGCTTCTGCATGCAGTCCTGCGGGTTCAGTTCTCCCAGATCAAGCTTGATGTGGAGGAGGGACAGGTAGCAGTACTGCAGGGAGAGATTCACAATGAATCAAATCCATTCCAACGACCTCTGACTGTTGGTGTGATTTGCTTTGAGCCACAGACCAGCAGCTTTCAAGGCATCACTCCAGGTGTGTGCACTACAATGTGTTGTGTTCTCTGATTCACTTCTGACTTTCCCAACCTGTGTGCTGCTGCAGCAACGGAAGATGTCGACTTTGTAGCTCGAGAGAGGTATACCTTGACTTTCACAGATGTGGGAACTAGTCCCAGATCAGGAGCTGGAGTGAAGTCTTCCTCTCATGCTGAGGTGCAAACCAATGACGATGCTATTGCTGAAGGCACAGAGTCTTTTGTTTGTGCTCTGCGGCTGACAGTGTCACCGAACGATCCTCTCAAATCTGCTGACCCTGACACCATCACTATATCTATCATCGACAATGATAGTGAGTCTGGGTATGGGCATATCTATTTTCCTCTGCACATTAGCCATAACTATTGTACAACAGCAAAAAAGATTTCATGTGAGGCTTTACGAACTCCACCCTGCTAAATGTGTTCCTCAAAACAGATTTACAGTTTATGCTTGTGGCCAAAGAAGACAAATCATAGAACAAGAAAAAGAAACTATAATTATTACAAAGTTATGAAAATGAAAGTATGGGTATGGCCAGCATGCAACTGCAATGATACTGTACATATGAGTTCACAGCTATGGCTATTATCTCAAGTTGCTCTCGTACCAGATTAGGTGCGAATGAAGGAGAGTGGTCTTCACCACTTCTGCCTCCATTTTGTAGTCTGTCCTTGCATAACCCGACTCCGGCACTGTTCAGGGTGAACCTGCGTGTCTGCCTGCACTGCCACACTCTTTGCATGAGCAACAATCACCTTTCGACTAGCCCCATGATCTTCTCTCAGCACTTCAACCACCTGCTGGTATGGCTTGAAGCTCTGCCTCATGGTTGATGCATCAGCTAGGGGTTTCTGTGAAGCTAGGTGATACACAAGCGAATCCCTGGAGTACATAAGGGATGCTGCTTTTGCGCACTGCAACTCCTTGTAGGAGGCTGAGATCAGCGGGAGCTGAAGGCCAGTCATGCTCTTGGGCTGTAATAGACGGCTGCAGCTGATGTTGGCTGACTTGGCTAGTCCTGTCCATGGCTTGAGCACACTGCCAGGGGACTTGTGTTTCTGGTTTCGATGACAAAGAGGAGCTTGGTGTGATGCTCAGTGCACCCTGAAACACCATCAACAAAAGCCTTCTACGCAGTATTCTAATAGCCGTTTGCTATCATGAACTGCGTCCAGCATGTCTTCAGGATGGCGGTGTATAACTTTCCCATGCAAGATGTTAGGGCAATGGGTCAGACGTTGCTGGGCATCCTGGAATCCCGCTTAGCAGCTTGCTTGCCGAGAAGGTGTAGGAGTCCAACCTTCCACTGTGATGTCACTGATGAAGTGGACCAACAGGTGATGAACAGGTGGAGTAATGCTGGCATGAGGGATGGGCAATTCTTGAATATGCGGTAGTGCATCTTGTTGATTGGGCTGGCAGTTGAAGAAGCCTTGCACTTCTTGATGACCTGATGTAGCTCTTCTGTAGTGATCTCCTCCTCGGAAGGGTAAAGTGGGCAGTGGAACATCAGGCATCCAGGCAGGCTGATCAATGTTTGCTCTTGTTTGTGTTAGTATTGCTGTAGGTGGATGTAAAGAAAGTCTCAGCAGTCTTACGAGTGAATGTAGGCGGTATACTGGTGTCTTCATCAAGGAGAGATTTGGTAAACCTCCAGACGTTTTTGTGAAAGTCTCTTCACCCACACTAGTAGTTCTAAAATAGGTTCAATAGCTGGTTGTTCCGAGATGGGTTCCGTAGCTGGTAGTTCTGTAGCTGATGATTCTGAGATGTATTGGTTTAGTTCTTTAGCTGATGATTCTGGAATGGGTTCTGTAGCTGGTAGTTTGCTTGCAGGTGAGTTGCATTGGTGGCTTCAACCATGGGCATCTGGGCAGGGATATATCCTTGTACAATGCGCTTGTTCACAAGTTGGTATCTAAGTGGTTGAATCTGCCTCCACATTTGGTGCAAGTTTCCTTCTTCTTCTTGGTGGTCTTCTTGGAGAGGGTCCTGTATGACAGAACATAGTTATAATCATGTCATGTCTGTGTAGGCAATGCTTGAGGTGGATCCCAAGGCTGGCAAAGTCTCTGCCACTGAAAGGGCAGGCCCTGGAAGTGGATTTCTTGTCCATGTTGAGGTGCAAAATTGAACAACTTCCTCTAGCATTCAAAGTGGCAGAGGTATCCTCTTCTAACTTTCCCCACTGGTTACTTGAGATAGAGACAGAATCAGAGACAGAGACAGAGACAGAGTCTCTCTCTCTCTCTCTCTCTCTCGCGCGCGCGCGCCCGCGCGCTCTTTTTTCAACATGCCATCATTATTAAATTCAAACAAGAGCAAAGTCGCATGCACATGTACGTACAAAGATCAAGTTTAAAGTTAGTAATGTGGACATGGGGTCTGATCATCACCCACTGCAAAAGTATTGGGGAAAATACTGCACAGTTAACAGATGGTGATCAGCTACGTATGTACTAAAACAATAGGTAGCTAAAATAAATACATTATGAAAAGAGAGAGGGCAATGCAAAGGTATGGGTAATATGGACACAGGGACTGACAAGGCAAAACACACATTAATGGTGAGTCAGGCAACAGTGCGGTCTAGTCAGTGGCTGGCTGGTGGCAGGCTCTTTTCGGTTGCGCTTGCACTACGTAGACCCGAAAGGATTGTAGCATGTTTGTACCACCTCCTTCTCCAGGGCAACCTGTTTGGCTCTGGTGGCAAGGAAAGACTGGTAGAGTTTGTCAAAGTTGTCAGTGTGGATAAATCCTCTAGAACCGACTTCCAGTGTTAGCAGGTTGGCCTTGTAGTCGGGATCCCTGCAAGTGTCAAGGTGCTCTGAATAGCGCTCAGTCTTCCTAGCTACAGCAGAGTCCACACAGAGCTCGAAGGGGACAGTCAGCTCGATGATGGTGATGGCTGGCCTGTCCCAAACAACAATGTCCGACTGTTTGTGCAGACAATTTGCTGTGGGAAGGAGTAGGGCTGGTTTGGCAGGTCCACTGAGATGCTCTGAGATGGAGAGAGCTGGGCAGCCAGGACGTCACGGATGCACCTGAGGATGACATCATGGCGGTCATTGTACCTCCTCCTACTGAGCGCATAGGGGCAGGCATTCACCACATGAAGGTGGGTCTGCCTCTCCCCACACAGGATACACGCAGGTGTTGTGCTGCGCTTCCACAGATGCAGGTTGGCATTGTGTGGCAGAGTATCTGTGAGGGAGTTGAGCGTGTATCTAAGCACTTGTTCAGTGAGGGTGGAGATTGTAGCTGACCAGAGTTGTGGGGCCCTGCTGTCATCCCGGAATGGCAGGTTCTGCCTGGACAGACTGGTGCTGTGATGAAGACGAGCATCCATGTCCACTTCCTCCACTTTGGACTTAGCTTGTTCATGCACTTGCTTGGACGTTGCTCCTGGATCCTCCTGCATGGCCACAACAATGACCTGGTATGGCTTGAAGGCTTATCTAGTCTGAGTGGCTTCCTGCCTGGTCTCTTGAGTGGCAATCACTCTGACAAGTGGGTCCCGGGGGCAGGTGTATGCAGCTGCTTTGGCAACTTGCAGCTTCTTGTACAGAGTCACTAAAAATGGGAGCTCCAGACCGCCCTTCTCCTTGGTAAGGAACAGGCATCCAGTGTCTGCAGACTTGGTTAGACCACTCCACCTCTTCAAGAATTTGGTGGCAATGGGTTGTAGTGTGGACTCAAGCCAAGACACAGGGAAATGATTGACCGAGAGATCCCATGTCAGGTGTGGGCATATGGCTAGCTTGAAAAGCAGCAGCTTTTGCTGAGCTGAAAGTAGAGTCTTGTCAACCCAAATATGAAACGTATAGTCATGCAATGTAAACATGGGTGACTGATGAGGGGGTGATCTATTAAGCCTTACCTATGAATTGTATGCAAATGCATGGCACTGGTAACAAGCCTTGCACTAGCACATAAGGGTTCTAGTAAATGAACAACTGTGACAGGCAATATTGAACCGTCTACAGTATATACGTAGTGTCATTATGCAAGGAAACAGTTACTTTTGCCAGTCTAATCGGCACCAGATGTAATGGGACATAATCTGACAACCTCCACCTCACTGCGCAGTTGAATGCCTAGTCTTAGCACAAAGATGGATATAACAGAGTGGAAGATAGGGGAAAAGTCATGCAGAGCACTCTTACGCACAAAACTACATACATACATCATGTACAAAACACCGTTTAGTCCTCATGGATGAATACTGAGTAATTATGAAAACTGAAATATGTACCACTGCAGTGCTGACAATTCGGTGGGAAAAACCAGTGTATTTTTTTGTGGAGAATGTGGATGCCTTGGTTACACTGGTGGCTAGCAACCAGTTTACAGTCAACTTCACCCTTCCCGGAATGGCAACTGAGACCAATTTTCTCCTGGTCAATGGAGTGATGTATGGCAAGGCAGAGAGTGGAGGTACGTACATGTATACATCCAGTACTCTGTGCATGACGCTAAAATGCAAACTGCTTGTGGCTCTTTACCTTGCAGTGGATTTTGAGGAAGCATCTTCTGTGGCCTTTGGGTTCAGCAGCACAACAGGACGACTGTCCATTAACAGCTTTATCATACACAATGATGATGTGCTTGAAGATGATGAAGTATTCCTTGGCACTTTTATAATTCCTCCACTGGTCTCTGCAACAAAGGAGAATCCCAGCCTTACCAGCATTGTTATCAGGGATGATGATGGTAGGTCACATGCAGTGCACTCATGCATTTGTATGCAAGCACTGTCCACTCTCACCTGCAGCTGTGATTGTCCGCTTTAACAGCGCACATTTCAGAGTGTCTGAGCTGAATAGCTCGTTACAAATCTTCCTGGAGGTGGAAGGGAAATTTGTAATCCCACTAGCTGCTACTGTCCAGTGTAGGGCCATGATCCCTGAGTCAGCAAGAGGTGAAGTGGACTTATTGCACTATTAATTAAGGGCAAACCCTCCAGTCTAAGTTATCTCCTACTGATACAGATGGCTCTGACTTTGTGGGGATGACTCGTGTTGTTGAGTTCTTGCCCAAACAGTCCCAACCAGCTCTCTCAGTCTCGGGCCCCATCACTGTGAATATACTGGATGATGGAGTGCTGGAGGATGACGAGACATTCATCTGTGAGATCACCAATGTGTCTCATCCCCGGATGATGGTGGGATCCCAGGGGGAAGCCTTAATCACACTCCTGGATGATGATGGTGAGTATCCCTGTGAGGAGTGGGGGCAGTATGCAACCAATGATCTGCCTGTGACATGTATGTAGCCAAGTGGATCAGAGGAATCTACTTGCTGTGCTGGGATAGAATACTTCGGGCTTTTGCTGTGAAATTCCATACATTCCACACCTCATGTATATATTGTTTGGCTATGCATTGCATGTGAGCGGCACTGTTTGACTCTTGACACTCTGGTTGCATTCATGGGTTCCCTAATGAGGTTAATACAAGAATGCATATGAAATATAATGCACATAGAATGGCAGGCCATTCCTTGCAGTTTACACTTGTTTGAGATATAGAGAGCAGTTGACATAGCAATAAATCATTAACATGAGCCTATACCACATCATGTCAATGTTACATAGCCATCAAACATAACTGTAGGTCACTGCCTGACTCTGCCACCCCTTGCCTTCCCCAAAGAGGTTACAGTGCAGTACAGTGCGCCTTTCTACTCTGCTGTGGAGGAGGATAAGCAAGTCACCCTGTCCGTCCTCTTGCTGGGTGAGACAGCCATCCCAGTCATTGTCATGGTCAGTTCAATCCCGCTTCAAGCCAACAGCAGCAGGATAGCAGCAACATGTGAGAGCATGAGTTCAGGTGTATGGATATGAATCTTAGAGGGTATATACTATGCTTCCCCACTGAACAAGTATTCCATATACTGGATGTTGTCTGTGTGTGTGTGTGGGGGGGGGGGGGGGGGTACTTTGCATCACTGTCAATGCCTGCTTGGCTTCTCACAATCCTGTGGTGCACCTCTCGTTTGGGAAGAATTTGCCGTGTCCCTGTTATTCAGTGGTGGCTTATTGTAGGGATTCCATTCCATGGTCAGTCAACAACTTCCAAAGCTGTGGCAGCACCTTGCTACAAACTTTCCCATGCAGTTGACAAGGACTTTGTTGGATTCACTCATGAGCTGACTTTTGACCCCAGTGGAGAGAAGACACTGATCTTTTCAGTGATACTGCATGATGACCAGGTGTCTGAGCCTCCAGAATACTTCAATGTGAATGTTAGCACAGAGCAGCCACGGGTCAACATTGGCCAACCCAGCCTTCCCCTTGTGGAGATTGCTGACAATGATAGTGAGAGGCACAGCTTAACAGGACAAGTGTGCCCAAATGCCCATCACTGCTGGCATGCAATCATTACCACTGCTGTGGCTGCTCCACTGCACTGCAGGTTTTGTGGCTGTGACTCTAGGTTCCAGTAACTACATTGTTCTGGAAAGCACTGGTCATGTAGAGGTGTGTGTCACTCTGAATTCCACATACCCAGCTGACATCCCTATCATCATCCAGTCATCCAATGGGCAGGGTACGCAAACTAAAAAGCACACGTACCACACTATTTCCATCTTAATGCTTCTCTTTTGCTTACCCCATAGGTGACCAAGCAGCATTGAGTGAGGCTCTAGCTCAGCCCTGAGTACATTTTTACGTATTTGAATGAGTTGTACCATGAAGCACCTGCATCCCTACCTTTCACTGTACACCTCTTTCATCTTTTCTGTAACTGCATAGGTGTCGAAGACTATGCCTCGGCTGATCTTGCCATTTTGGTACCTCGTCTCTCCACTGTGGGATGTATCAATGTGACAGTGGTGGATGACACTGTAGTGGAGATGGATGAGCAGTTCCGAGTGGATGTACTCTACTCTGCAGGGCAACCTGGTGTGCTCGTTGGAACACCTTCTGAGGCCAGCATAACTATCATCAATGATGACGGTGAGTGCAGGGGTCTGGAAGATGGCCAGGTGAGGAGTAGAGGAAGAGGGCTGGGAAGATGTCTAAGTAGGAGGCAAGGGAGTGGAAGAGAGCAGAGGAGAGGTAGTGCATACAGTAGGGGAGAGGAGGGGTTGCTGAAGGTGGCAGAGAATGCATGGATGACATACGTAGAGTGGGGGAGGTGTCCAGTTGGGAAGTGAATGTAAATTGGGTAGGTAGCCAAATTGATTGGAGAGGGAGGATTTAGAAATGGTGGTCATGTACGGATTGTTGTGTACTGTGTGAAAATGGCCTTCTTCATTGTGTGATTGCTCGTAGCTGTCAAGGTGAACATGTGAGGGTCAAGATGCTTCTTGCTGTCATGTCAGAGTAGCCTATATAGCTGCAGGCTGGCATGACATGCAGGCCTGTCCTGTGTTCCTACAGCTTTGCAGGTGTCTCTGGAACACAACGTACTCCGTGTCAATGAATCTGCTGCTGATGTAGTCTTGCGTGTGGTGGCCACAGGGCTGGCATCCTTTGGCTATGAGGTTGAAGTCAATCCTTTCAATGGGACAGCCACACGTAAGGCTGAAGTGGATTAAGAAGAGTGGTCTTGATCAACAAAGGCAATTCTCTTCTCTGTTGTGCAGTGGGCCTGGACTACGGGGAGACAGGTGGGCGTGTCATTGCGTTCAGTAGTGGTAGCTTATTTGTAGAAGCTAGGTACACCATCATGGATGACGACCTTTTTGAGAGCACAGAGACCTTCTCCGTCAACCTAACTGTGGGGAGTGTGTGGATGAACGCAGGCGTGCAGCTGGGCACACCTAACAGGACTACAGTTGAAATCCAAGACGACGAGGGTATGCTTCACATGTAGAGCAAGGCTGCACAATACAATCATGTCTAGAGAGTAAGGCTGCACAATACACTTATGTCTTGATGCAGCAAGGATCTACTGTATGTTCCTGTGTGTGTGTGTGTGCTGCCTCTGCAGTTCTAGCTGTATTCTTTCAGTCTGCTGTGTATAACGTCTCAGAAGGATCAACTGTGGAGCTGGTCCTGGTGACTGACAGAATGTTTACTTTTCCTGTCAGTGTGGAACTGTCTACTCGCAATGGCAGTGCAGTACAGGGCCTGGATTTTGTTGGTCAGGGGATACAGGTCACTCTAGATGTGACCTCCCAGTCTGCACTGGTGCCTGTGCAGGCACTTCATGATAGCCTTTGTGAGGGAGCAGAGCAATTTACAGTAGCCCTCTCACAGTTTTTGCCCACTACCATGCCCAGGATTGTCATTGGCTCACCCGGTGTGGCCTCAGTCAGCATTATGGACCTGACAGGCAAGTGTGGCACTCCTTCTGCAAATGTATGTCTGTGCTCTTGACAGCTCTCTTATACTGTGCCAGGTGTGTGTGTGTCCTTTGCATCTGCGGAAGTTCTTGTTGCAGAGGGCGAAGCCCTTGAGTTCACCCTGGCACTGGACAAGACCTGTCCACATTCACTTAGTGTAGATGTGACATTGATGGATGGGACAGCTGTCGGTGTGTTTGGGGGATATCATGGAAGGGGAGAGCAAGGGGAGGGATGGGGATGATGAAGGGAGTGGTGAGGGGATGGGAATTGTGATAGAAAATGAATGGCCTCCTTCATCTTTTGTAGCCCCAGAAGACTATGTTGGAGGGCATTATTCTGTATTGTTTAATCTCCAATCCCAAACTGCCACTTTGGAAATTCAAACTAATACAGACAATGTGCTGGAATTGTTAGAATCATTTGTTGCTACGGTGACTGTTCCTGAAACTGAGCGCCTTACTTTGTGTGGCTCAAGTAACAGCAGCATTTCCATTCAAGATGGCACTACAGCAGAAGTTTTTTTCAGCCCTCCCAAGTACAGTATCAAGGAGGGAGATACGGTGACCCTGATGCTGCAACTGAGTGCTGAGGTGGCTCCTGGTGTGTCGTATGAAGTCACTGTCATCCTTGCCAATGGAACAGCACATAGTGAGCATTAATTGCCCCGAAGATGAGAACTCCTTTCTGTGTGGTGTGTCTACTGTCTGCTGCTGGTGTGTGACACAGGTCCTGTGGACTTTGTGGGTGGCCAACTAGTGGCTGAGTTCAGTGGCAGTAGCATGGCCAAAGTGGAGGTGCACACACTGCAGGAGTTGCCAGGCCTGGTTGAGGGAACAGAGAACTTCACTGCTGGCATTGCTAACCCTCTTGAGACTTCAGAAGGTAGGATTGCTAGTGGGCATCCGAGCATAGCCACAGTGGACATCGCCGACTCTAATGGTGAGTGACACAGAGTTTGCCTGAGCTAACCAGTACATGTACCACCCTTGTGCTGGTCCAGTACCATGCATCTTATCCCATCTCTACCGCACTCAGAACTGAGTGTGTTCTTCACACAGTCCATGTACTTTGTGAACGAGAGTGACACCATGGCTTTAGTGACAATAGAGGCCTCTGGTGTCAGCCAGGAATCCTACACAGTCACCATTACTGTCAACCCTGGGACAGCCACTTGTGAGCAGGCATCCAGAGCAGCATTCACATGTTCATTGTGGAAAGTACTTCCTTGTCCCTTACCCACTTCCCAATCATCTTAGATTTGGATGATTACAATCTGTTCACTTTTGACATGATCTTTGAACCTGGAACCTTAGAGGAAACTTTTGCTGTGCCTATCCTGGACGATTCTGTGGCGGAGTTGAGTGAGAACATCCTCCTGGAGATCTTTGTATCCAAGGAGGCCTTGATCCAGAATGTCCTCCCAGGGGATCCAATCAGATCACAAGTAATCATCCTTGATGATGATGGTGAGTGCATCTGTACAGCATGGACTTATACACCTAGTGATGTGATACCACACTCATGCATACAAGTACGTACACACACATCTACACACAGTGAAATTAGAGCACAATAGGGTCCAATTTTCTGGCTACTTTCTTAAGGTATGTATTAGTACTGTATTTTAATCCTGCCAGTTACACTGTCAATGAAGTGTCAGCGGCAGCATCACCATGGCAACCAAATGTGATTACTCTATTTCATTTGATGTATTTGTTGACTTCAGAGAACCCTTAGCCCTGGCTGAAAGTCACCCCCCCCCTTCTGTTGTAAACTCTTCTGCCATGTCCACATATCCTATCCCTTAATTTCGTTTGTATCTAGAGCGTGTTGCAGTCAAATTGACAGGCAATGACTCTCGTGAGAGCTTGAAGTTTATACAGATGTGTGTGACCAAGTCGAAACCCAGTCACCACTCGCTAAATGTGGAGGTCCTTCCTTCACAACTCAGTCCTGATCCTATGACAGCTGTAGGTACGTACGTACGTATATGCATAAGCAACATACGTACAGACTACGCATCAGCTGACCACCCTCAACCCCACTCCACCCCTCCTCCATGAATGACCCACCCTTCCCATGAAAGGAGTGATAGAGGACAACATCATTGCTGAAGGTACACTGTAGCATTCATTAGCACATTCGCAGAATCATTCATGTTGTTGCTTAGCATGCACACTACCATCCCCACAGTGGGCAATGACTTTCAGAGTGAGCTACTGGTAGTCCAATTGAGTCCTCGTGAGCTGCAGAAGTGTGTCAACATCACTGTGCACGATGATCTACTTTTGGAAAAGGATGAGAAGATCAACATCAGCATGATTATTCCAGAGAATCAAACTGGTGTGTTAGGAGGGGAATTTGCCATTGAAAATATGTCTCCTACTGTGTGCATCATTGATGATGATGGTGAGTCTTCCCCATATGTTACACTGAAGCAACAACCCTCTTCAAATACGTATGTATAGGTATGTACATCATAGTTACCTTCCTTCACAGCCATCTCTGTGATGTTTGAGCATCCCAAATACACCACAGTAGAAGAGGAAACCAGGCCAGTGGAGATCAAGATTGTTGCCTCGGGAGAAGCTTCATTCCCTTACATTGTGAATGTTTCCTTGGTCCAACCTCCACCCTGGGGGAGGAATGCCACAGGTAATGTAACCTTAACCTACGTATCTCTCTCTTGTGTGCATCTCAGCTAGATGTGTCTGTCACATGTAGCTACATGTATTCTGTTACAAGTATAGTTGTATCCTGTGTACTTGTTAGCTGCTCCAAGCGTGCCTGTCTTCTGTGTTCTGTATGGTGGAAAATTGCGGTGCAGATGTTTGGGAATTTCATACACGTGTATTGCATTTTGCAAAACATTTTACCTACATTTTGCATTCAGCCAAACCACACAGTTCACTGTCAGCATTAGTATTGGCTATCTACCATCGCAGCTATCAAATGAATAAATGAAAAAGGTAGCAGAGAATGATACAAGGCCTAGGGAAGAAGAGATTGTTATCCTTGTAACGTATTTGTCACTTAGCTGTTAATTTTATTTGCAACAAAAGGTGTGGACAGGTATAGGCTGTAGGACCACTTACTACAGAAAGAAAGCTCATATTTGGAAGAGTAACAGTGTAACGATTACCAAATGCTTATTTTGCAAAGAGTACAATGAGTATGATCCAAGCACTTCAAGCATTTTGTGTAGACACTGCAAATTGTATTCAGATGTACGTATGGCTTACCTTCAGCTGCATAAAATGAAGCTTTCTCCATACTTTGCGTTTTGAGCTAACTTTAAGACTTTTGGCAAAGTGCTCTCCCATTTAAGTTGTCCAGTACGTATACAGTATGCATGTGAGCTGCTTTAAATATGTTACTGTATAACGGGTTTCAATGGGAGGTTAAAAGATTGCGATTTGGCCAAATTAAGACTATAAAAAACATTGCAGTTAAAAGAATTCAAGATGAAGCTTAAGGCTAGATAATAGAATTCAGGACTATTATTATGATATACTCGTACCATGGCATTATAACATGCAGTAGCAGGAAGTAACTGTCGACCATGATATATAGTCCAAATCAGCTAATCAGAACGTTCAGCTGACTGGTCCTGGTTCACTAGCACAGCAGCAATCCCTGCTTCCTTGAACCCATTTGAGACTAGTTCTGAGCGACCTCTAAAGTTGTTATACAAGGCAGTGAGCCACTGGGCACTAAGTTACTCCATCACTGCTGTACTCATGTTGACTTGGGGTCCTTGGGTCATTTTGGGTCATTTTGGGTTTCATGACTTATTGGGCATACCAGTGGCGGAAGCGCTTTAGGAGTAAATCTTTCACAGCCTTGTTTACACTAAGGTCAAGTGGCTGCAGCTTATCTGTTGTACGTATGTGCAGGCACAGAAACAACCAGGATCTTGTTGTCTTCAAGATTTTCTTGAACCAGAACATTCATCTGGCCTCTCAATTTATCCATGATCAGGAGAGCTACGTAGCTGATCAGGACTGTCCATCTCCTCTCAAATTCTTGTGGTGTATGGATTGAGGATACTCTCCGTGAAACGGACGGATGTTTCTCCACTTTCCTAGTGGTTTGGGGTGTGTAAGACATCAAACTCACAAGGGAAGCTGCAGTTAGGGGGGAAATGGTTGTTCTTTTCTTGGTATAGCAGGTGCATGGGAAAGAACTGGCCATCAAATGTTGCTGCAAAAGTGGCTGTTATCTGATCTGATAGGTATCTCCCAAGCCAGCAAGGTTGACGTTGGGGCAATGTTCAGTCTAGTCTGATCTAGATTGATGAAAAGTTTGGCTGAAATTTTATGGCAATTCACCATTGATACCACCTGCTGGAGGTAGGTAGGTTTCATCTGCCGGAAGTGCTCCTGTGTGATCTTTGCTTTAGCCTTGGTAGTTGCTTTCCTCTTGACAAAACCCATGCGGGAGGGGAGAGATAGTGACACGTCATGGGTCAGTTTGATATGGCCAGCACACTGTACCAGCAGAGTTCTGTCATGAGCAGTTACTAATTCTTCAGCAGCTGCAATGATGATACTGGAGCCTATACTGCCTCCAGAATCTCTTAGTACCCGTACATACATCTCAAACTTTCTTGTCCAACTCACCAAGCAATATAGGGCGGCCTCGTAGTCCTGGTGCTATCACGGTGGCTGGTTTGCTATCCCCATTCTTTCTTTGAGCACGTAAGGCAGTCGTCTTGAACAGTTGAGCAGTGCTCTCTCCAGCGCTGTGCTTACGGACAGCTGCAGCGTTCCCATTTTCAGCAGCATATTTCCGACTACAGCTCTGTGTTCTGGGCTGAACGTCGTCGTATATTTTCCCCTTTTTTCACAGGTGGGCTTTTACTTACTTGTTGCTCTTTCTGCACATTTTCCACTGCTTTGTTAGCATCTTGGATTATGTGTTCTGATCATTTCCTGGCGTGAAAAACTTGAGGAGACTCATGTCGCTCTTCCGCTTTCACAGCTGCACATAGTACTAATTTACGGCAAGGTATGTGGGTTAGTTTGCTAACATGCGTGCCAGATCAATGTCCGGCAAAAGAGTGCGCACGCTGGAAAATTCACAATCTCGCATTATTTAGGCTCATGCATTCATTCCCAATATACAGTATGTATGTGCATGTAAGCTGCTCAAGTATGGCAAGTCTCATCTTTGTGCACAGCTGGCAAGGACTTTGTATACTCCAATGCTGAGCTGACCATTGAGGCAGGTCAGACGGAGCTGCTTCTCCCTGTGCCCATTGTTGATGATGAGATCTTTGAGGCCACAGAGTTCTTTCAACTTCTGCTGTCAGTCCAGGAAGAGTTTGTGGCCTGTAATGTGTCCACTGGAACTCCCAGCATAACAAGTGTGATGATCATGGACTTGGACAGTAAGCAAGGCTGAGCCTTTAAATGAAAATTGCATGCACATATGCATGTGCACAAGGCTCCTGCGAATGCACATTGTGACCTCACCACACAAAGTGCCCCTCCTCCACCAACATCCTGCACTTCGTCTTGTCTCCTGCAGACATAACAGTCTACTTTGAGCCATCAGTGTACAACGTAACTGAAGGTCAGAAAGTGAAGGTTACCTTGGTAACAGATAGACTAGTGGAGCAGCCCATCATGATCACTGTGGAGACCAGAGGTGGATCTGCTACTGGTAAGTGAATTTGCTTGTGGCAATCAGTGTCTGCAGTCATGTGATACGCTAGCTGAGGTTATGTAATGCATCATGCATCATAAAATGCTACTGCAATTCCATGATGGAAACTGTGATAACAGGTGATGCTACATATGTATTTGACTAAACCTGTCATTCATGTGCGATGGCTTCAAGCTGCTTCTGTAGTTGCTTCATAGCCAAAACAAAATGTATCTGTACGTGTCCATGCTGGGAGGTGCTCAGTATTGTCTAGTCTAGCTAGGTAGACCATCCCTAACACCCAGCAGCAATTTCTCTCGTACCATGCTACTGGCTTTTGTTTAAGGGACATTCTAACTAGCCACACTATGTATGTATTTCCTATGTGCACCTGATACAGCAGTGCCAACCCACCCTCACAGGTAACCTGGATTATAGCACAGAGTTTTTCCTGGCTCAGTTTATGCCCAGGGCTGAGTCAGCATACCTGTGTGTTTCAACCACAAATGACACCATTGTGGAGCTTCGGGAGGAGTTTCATCTCCTTATAACTGGATTCTCACCTCCTGAGGTTCCAGTGGTTATTGGAGATCCTGATACAGCTACTATTGTCATTTATGACAGTATAGGTCAGCCAACTTGCTACACACTGATACACTACCTAGTCACACTGTTGCCCTTACAGCTGTAAGCCAGCCTTGGTAATGCTGCCTATTTGCACTGGTCTTCTAGGGAAGGTCCCCGTTGCATTTGAACAGGCAGATTACTTTGTTAAGGAAGGAGCAGACAAGACTGTCAACCTCACTGTGGTTGCTGGGGTGGACCACTCATTTGGTTTCACTGTACAGATACGCACAGCTGATGGCACAGCCACTGGTGGGCACCTGATGCCAGCTAAATGTTGGGAGCTTTCTTAACATGATGTTGTTCTTTTGGCAGATGGTGAAGACTATAATGGTGGCACTATTGCAGTGGAGTTCCCAGCTGGGATCAACAGAGTGACAGTTTTGGTGTCTGTCAAGGATGATGACATTGTGGAATTGAATGAAACTTTCACTGCACTCCTAGTCATTCCCACAACAGCCAGCACAGTAGGGGTGGTTACCATGACTCCTGATTCTGCCATGGTAACCATCCAGAATGATGATGGTGTGTGATTTAATACAACATTACTCTCTAACTTATGTACCATTACCAATCTCATTGCACAAAACGTTATGTTAAAATACAGATTTAATCACTCAAGGTACAGTTTCACTGATGTATGAATTATTTCATTTGTTAGATCTAGATGTGTCATTCAGCAAAGTGGACTACACAGTTCGTGAGGATGCGGGTCCCTTGGAGGTGGTGCTCACAGCCAGCAGATCTGCCTCTTTTGAGTACTCAGTCACTGTGATACCCACTGCAGGGTCGGCCAATGGTGAGCTGTGGCTGCAAGGTCTGCCTCTGTGGTCACTCACAAGTCCTGTGTGTGCATCATGTACATATCCACACCACCTGCTCTGCTACAGCTGGGGAAGACTTTGCACCAGAGCATCTGAGAGCTGTGTTTGCTCCAGGGCAGAGAGAGGCCACTGTGCTCCTGGGCATTGTGGACAATGCAGAGGTAGAACCAGACGAGGATCTCATCCTAGAAATGGAAGTGTTGGGTGACTTCAGTGAGGAGATTGAACAGTCTATTGTCACCATCTGGGACAATGATGGTGAGTGCACTAGTACATAGCATCAATCAGATTAGGGCTGATGCAAGATGCATGCTATGTATATACATACATTGGTCCATGTGTTTGCCATCTGCATTCTGTACCTTCTATTGCAGTGACAGTTTCATTTGCTCGTGACAAATACTATTTTAAGGAGGATGATGTGCGTGGAATAGTTGTCCTAAAAGCAAGCGGTGACACAAGCCAGCCATTCACAGTGGTAGTACACTCAACTGATGGCACTGCCACAGGTGGGTGCATGCAGCGTAGAAGATTGCATCGAGTGTTTAAATTTTCTGCTGTGCTTTGCAGAGGGTGTGGACTATCATGGGAAGGAGTTTGTGGTGAAATTTGAAGCAAGCATTACATCTATGTCCTTCCAAGTGCCCATTGTATCTGACAAAGTACAAATACCTGCAGAAGGAGACGAGAACTTTACACTAGGTATTTCAAATGTGGAGCCAGACACACGTGTGGATATTGGAACACCCAACATGACCCTGGTACTGATACTTGATAGCAGTAAGTGTTGGTGTACAGGTTGGCACAGTGCACTGCATATGCAGTTTACTGACACTGGCTGGTCACCTCCCTTGCAGTCACAAACTTGGGGGGCAGCGGAGCTGTGAATGACACAGTGGTTGGAGACCCATTATTCACTGTTCCCCTTTTTGTCCCCGACCTTGAAACTTTCCCCGAGTTTGGAGGGAACAGGATCTCTCTCTGCTATGAGTTTGCTGGCAGTGGTGGTGAATTTTACAATCTTGTCTCTGACAAGTGCACATCAGTGAATGCTCGCTATGCAGTGGTGCAGACTAATCCAACTATCCACGTCATGTCCGAGATTGGTATCAAATCAGAAGGCAACAACTTCACCTGCCATGAGGTCCACATCATCCTGGAGGGATGTCAAACATTGGTGGATAGGCAACCTTTGAATGGTACCTACCGTAGAGAGGGTGTGGTGGTGTTTGCCCGCCATAGAAGGGTGAGGGTGGATGTCCCCAACTGTGTGCAAGGCCGTCACCTGGTCATGTGGGTGTCCTGTGCCAGGCAGCAAGGTGTGGACATGCTACACTTCCGAGTGAACCGCCAGGCAGATCTAGATCCTTCATCCCATGGCTTGATGGGTAAGTCACTGAACTTGTAGTGCTGCCAGTGGTCTACACTAACTACAATTATTTTGTTCACATGCAGCCCAGTTTTGGAATATTCCAACTGAGTTGACACGGTACAGCAGTCACTATGGTGGCTCTGTGGTGAATGCCAGTGCAGGCATCTATGAGGTGAAAGTAATGCACCCTGACAGCTCTCCTCGCACCTTCCTGGCAGATCTCGGTGATAGCACTTGGGATAATCAAAGATCACAATGCCTCTATGCCGGTGACAGTTATGGTGGGTCAATTTGGGAAGCCCCACAGAGGTATAAATCTGTCATTGAGGGCAACCCCCAGGACTACGAGGTGATGGGGCTCATGGAGAATGACTTCACCTTCAGCAAATACATCAGTGACTGTTGATGTATGTATGTGTGCAGTAGTGTGCATCTCCAGCTGGTGAAAGTATGAACAATGTAATTTCTCACATTTTGATATATAAGGAAGTCTGGATAGCTAAAGCTGTATCATGTACATGTAAGTATATTGGATCACCTGGAGTCAGCTACTTGGATGGGCATCTAGTGTGTAACCTACAAAATATGCACATTGTAAGGTTGCCCAACTCACTGCATGTTGTGCCCATAAGCAAATAGTGGCTGTTGCTGGCCACTGCAGCCCTCTGTTCATACATATATACATTGTCTTGCGGCAGTGTAAGGGTGTGGGTGAGACTATTATACTAGCAATATAAAAATTTCTTTTAGAATATTAAGAGATTTAGGAATGCCCAAAAAGCAAAGAAGCAAGTGATGTAATTTCAGTACATTCACCCATCTTTCTTTGAGGATCAGTCTTAAATCCCCTGTAGTGCATTTTGGACTACTCTGCAAGGGATTTAGGACTTCTGATCCTCAAAGAAAAGAGATGAGGGACTGTATTGAATTAATACCACTTGTTCTTTGTTTTTGAGCATTCCTAATTGTCAATATTTTTAAAGAAAAAATTTAATATTACTAGTTTGTTTTACTTTTTAGGTATGCACACTGCCTAGGGTCTCTTTCTGTTTACCATACTTATGTTTAGCCATAGCTAAAATATAACATATATATATCGAGACAACTTTTTCACTATTAACTTTATATAGCTAGCTAACTATGTATGCGGGATTTAGGCAATGCTGTGTGTATAAATACGTAACGTAGGAAAATGTTTGTTGTCAGCGACAATGCTGCCTAGGATACACACACAGCAGGGGCGTAGACATAAATGAGTAGGTGGGAGGACTCGGCCATTATATGCATGGTATAGGTACGGTGTAAGCATTGTCTATTATAATGCATAAAAATTCCCCCAAATGCTGTACATATGTTAGAATGCCATTGGTGCTGAATTCCTATATAGATATTCAGCTACCTCCGCATGTCATCATACTGAACTAGGACCCATTGGTGTCCTGTGTCAAGCACTAGAAGTACACAAACATTTGGTGAGAAGAAGAATAAGAACTAGCACATGCAATTATTAAAAATTCAAAGGATTTAGGAATGTCCAAAAAGATTCCATATGCATGTAGTGTATGGAATGGAATGGAAATAGTGTGTATATGCTCAAGCAGACATGCATCTTGCTGCGTGCTGCTGAGACATGGGGGACACTACAGCAGAACTATTGATACAAATGAATCAATGGATCTTTGGCAGATGGAGGGTGCGTTTGCTAACGGCTGATGTGAATGAAATCAAATGTGTACCACCCTCATGCTGGTGCATTGATGCATGCACTGCACCTGAGTGAGTGAAGGTGGGACCAATGCAAGGATATGTCTGCACCAAGTGCCTCTTACAAGTGTACAGATCCACCATCCAAGGACACGCTGCTAGATTTCAGAGTGAGCCCACAACTGTGCTACACACCTTGGCTCTGACCCAGCTGTGACGGTGTGCACTGTCTCTCCCCCTCCTCCTGCAGCTGTGGGAAGGCCACCTCAGTGCATTAGTTGTGGAGTAGTGGTGCTCTGAAATGATTGTCAAGAGTGTACGTACGTACATGAGAGACATGGAATAGCGACACTGTTTCTTTTCTTGTGGACTGGGGAGAGAAGGAGACAGTGGGACAGAGAAGAGGATACAGTATATGTGATGATTAAGGTATATAGTTCAATATGCACTTTTCCCCAGCACTATGTTGTAGTGTAGGCGTTTGTGTGGTGTATAAGTTGTGTGTTACATGTCCATGTGTTGTGTCATGCTTGCTCTACTGATGTGTACCTATGGTAGGAGAATTTCTCAGCAGCAACTACATTCCTGGTGTGTGTTGAACTCAACCAGCTTACAAAGCTAAGAGAGAAGTGTGACTTTTCACCTACAGGCATGCTAGGTGTGGCAGTCGCATCATGCTGGGAAGGGTTTTGGCAGCTTAATGACCAGGGAGTGGCTGGGCAAGTATGCCAGTGTACTATGATAAGTAGACTCTACAGGTTGAATCCACCGGATTTGTGGGGTATGTGGAGGCTAGGGCAAGGTGAAGGGCTTCAGGTCTCCTGTGTTGGAGAGTTGGCCGATGCATGACTCTGCACATGATGTGTATACCTACTGTGTTACTGTGAGCCCGTGCTATCATAAGTGTGTGGCGCTCATGTTGCCATAATGGAAGCCTATCAGTTGTAGGCGGTGCTCGGCTGGCATGGCAGCCATGTCATTACCAGTACACACCTCACTGGGGGATAGGATCTGATCTGTATGTCTGTAGCCATGGCAAGGAGATGGGAAGGAGAGGGGAGGGAGGGGAGGGGAGTACGTTATCTGACCTTGTGTGGCTTGTGCTGTGGTCAGCCCAGCAAGCGCCTCCATCTTCATGGTGCTTTAATTTAGCTCAACACAAGTGGGATGGGGTCCTGAGAATATGAAGTTGGGTATATGCATCAGTGAGTCTCTGTATGGGTTGAAGCTTACGTAAGTGTATGATTGTCAGTTCCCAGAAGTGATGATGGAGGAATATTCCACCCTTCTAGGAAGGCTGACTATCTGAGGAGGCACCATTCCTACAGTTACCCACAAGGCCCCTGGAGCTCAGGGAGCTGCGCACAGCACCATCAGTGGAACATAACTACCATGTCTCCTCACCTCCTTGGTCAATCTCCTACATCTGCATATGTTTGGCTTTAACATGACAGAACTAGCGGTACTTTGTCACGTCACTGGTCATTCATTAAAAAAACAGTACTGGACATTGGCTAAAACATACACCTGACTACTAGACATGTACCCTGAACACTGCCAAAAGGCTCTGTCGATGAACATGCACAGTATGGCTATATGACCTGGGTACCTCACATGAAGAAAAAGTGAAAGGTCAAGTCTGTTAGAATAATAATAATGCAGAATTTAAGCACAAGAAAAGTCTAACTGCTTTAGTGTCAAAGTACTGTCTGCTCCAGGTACAGTCTTGGGTTGCAGCAGGCTTGTAAAACCGCTGTGCATAAAGGAAATCTCTTGAGCCAGCCTCCTGGAATTAGCTATGAAGAACGAGCGAGTTAGGGACAGGCATCATGGAGGTCCTGAGAGGTTGCACCACAGGACTTCCTTATGGTTGCATCACTGATGTTGTTCTCGAAAAGGATAGTCAGCTCGATGATGTAATTGTCCTGACTGTTCCAGATGATGATGTCAGGGCACAGATCAGTAGTAGACGACTTAGGGAAGTTGTTCTATTGTCCCACTGGTCAAGAGTGATCAGAGCGCTGGTCGTGCCCAGACTGAGCGGCGTGGAATCAAATGGTGAAACGGGAGAGGGCCCTGATCAGTGATGGGACTCGTCTATCACCAGCTACGTGAACCGGTTGTATGGCTTCTCCGCATTGCTAACATTATTTCTTTCGAGCTGCCATTTAAAGGGGCCGACATGCCTTGAGGAAACCGACCAGGTGTGCAAAGAAGGCAGAAAAGATGAGATTGCGCTTTGCCCTTTCCAGCGCTGGGTGCGTAGTCCTATCGCTATTTCTAGTTGTCGCAAAGGCCCAGGACAGTGAGTCGGCAAGAGGGCTAGCTCGTTAGCCGCATTTGGCAACGTCTGCAGTCCGCTGCTAATTTTTTATCCGTATATAGCTATATTATTTAATCTGCCTGCATTGGTTTATTCTGTGTTCAGTTAGAGTAAACTTTGTCGTCGACCCTGCTGTGGGCACATACTCCACGGACGACGACACACCCCTGGAAGTTGGGCTGGTGGCTCCCAAGCTCTCTGAAGTGGACTTCTCTGGGGAGATCACTGTTACTGTACGTGCCTTCCCACCCAATGACCCTTCACTGAGACCAGCCAAGTTGGTGGACAGTCCCAGCAGTATGTGATGAAACAAACCAGGATGCCCATGCATAGCTACGTACCATCATGACCCCCTGCGTGCTCACCCTCCCGATAGGCTTTCCTGGGGACTACACCCTCTTGGAGCCGGACCAACTACTGAATGGCATGTCTGGTTCTGTAGACACATTCACTGTCACATTCGTGGCAGGGAGTGACTTCTCCTCCAACTTCACCATTGAAATCATCTCTGACAACACATATGAGGGAATTGAGTACTTCATGTTAGAGATAATTGACATCATGGAGCCTCCTGGCTTCCCAGCCAAACTTGAGGTTGGCACTCGCTCTAAAGTCACTGTCACTGTGCTGGATACAGATGGTAAGGACCTTAGCCAACATATGGCAGCTTATTGGTGACAGCTTTGATTTCTGCATGTGTGTCATGTCTGTAGTGCTGAGGATTGCATTCACAGAGAAGGCTGTGGAGCTGAAAGAGGGTGAGTCAGTTTCTCTGATGGGCGTGACCGCAGTGAACCCGTTCAGTGTGGAGGTGGAGGTGGGCGTGGTGTGCCTTGAGCTGATTGGCACTGGAGCCAGACCAGGTAAGAGAGGTGTGGCATGGTATGATGCATTGTGGTGTAGTATGGTGTGGCACGATATGGTCTGGTGTAGTGTAATGTAGTGTGGTATGGTGCAGTGTGGTGTATTGAGTTGCGGTGGGGTGTGGTGAGGTGTAGTCTGCTGTGGTGTGGTGAGGTGCAGGTAGTGAAAAGTGACGAGTGGTGCAGATTCTGTGTTGTCTCGTGTTGCCTTTTTGCTTGTCCAGCTACTCGAGATGTGGACTTCAAGATTGCCAAAAATGCGACCCTCAGGTTTATGCGGGTCAATGAACAGCCACCTATTCTGTCCTCGCTGAATCCATCAGTGTTCATCGAGCAGGACGGTGTGGTGGAGGGGACAGAAGCCTTCCTATGTGTGTTGGCCATTAGTGTTTCCCCAGGACAGCCTTTGCAGTCCTCTGACCCAGACACCATCACCATCACCATTCTGGACATCGATGGTAAGCACCAAAGCTGAATGATATGATGCATGTATTGTGGTGGACTGGCATCAGTTCATGTGTCTGTCTGCTTGTCTGTGCAGAGCTTGTAGTTGAATGGCATAGTGACATCTATACACTTACTGAGGGTGATGGGGCGGTGGAGGTGCAGCTGGTAGCACAGGGAAGGTACGAGATAGACTTTTTCCTGCGGGGTGAACCACAGACAGCCAAGAATACACTGGTGGATGGAAGAGTCCTTGGAGTTGCAGTGGCCTCATCTGGTGTGTGATGGGAGCTCAAACTAGGGAACATTCCTTGTTTAACTCCCATTCCTCTCTCCTTGATTTCCCCTCTCTCTGCAGGTGGTCTTACAGGGGATTATGTGTCTAGTACTGTTTCCTTTGACTTCCCTGCTAATATGGCCAATTCGACTATGGCCTCTGGGATGACTCTCACGGTTGTCGATGATGATGTCTTAGAGGATGCTGAGGTGTTTGAGGGCATCTTTGCCATCCCTGTTCAGGTGGCCAGTCAGATCAGAATAAGAAAAGGAATGACACAAGTCACGTCTATTGTCATTGAGGATGATGATGGTATGTTTTGTGGGAGTGTGATGTGTAAAGGGTGTGCATGTGACAAAAGCAAGACACTTTAACAGTTTGTTGTACTGTTCTTCCTCACCTTGTGTGTGTCTGTTTGCCTGTCTGTCTTTGCTTGTCATGTGTGTGTATACGTATGTACATATGTCTCTGTGTGTTGTTTGTTATTGATGCAGTGGTCAAAGTGAGCTTTGCTACAGAGAGCTACAGTGTAATGGAGTCCAGTGGCAGAGTTGGTGTTCAACTGAGGGTGGATGGGAAGTACTACATTGACTTTCAGGTGGTGGTGGAGTGTAGAGACACAAATCCAGTTTCAGCAAAAGGTGAGTGTGGGGTCAATTTTAATTGTGTAGTGACACATCTGTTGCCTTACTAAAATGTGTGTGTGTTTTGTGTGTGTGCAAGCGGCAATGACCAAGAGAGTGCTGTGTCACTGTTATCACTTTCTGTCATTGTTGTCACTTGTTGCCCCCGGCA
The DNA here is from genome assembly GCA_949841015.1 of Aplysina aerophoba. Taxonomy (NCBI): domain Eukaryota; kingdom Metazoa; phylum Porifera; class Demospongiae; order Verongiida; family Aplysinidae; genus Aplysina; species Aplysina aerophoba. The sequence continues at coordinate 4,858,862 of OX465036.1, read as the reverse complement.
GCTGGTGTGGACTACGCAGCTGGGATGCACACAGTTAGTGTGTCACGACCAAATATGCCTGCAACTTCGTCCTTCAAGGAGAACCTTCCCAATGTGACTATGACGGAATCATTTGATGTGATGATAGTTCGCGATGGTGTGTTGGAGGACTTGGAGGAGTTTGAATGTCGCATTGTGAACACATCCCACAGCCATGTCCTCATTGGGAGCCTGAGCTCAGTGCCTGTTACAATTGTGGACCAGGACAGTGAGTGAGACTAACGTGATACCTCTTTGTATAGCATAACTTGTGCAACGGGTCAACTTACGTACCTGGAGAGTAGGAGGTGCATTAGTGATCAGCAGGAGTGTATGTACATATGTACAGTACATACAGCTAGTCACCAGCAGCTGTGGGTAGTGTGTGAAATGTGTGTTTTATGACAAGGTGGTGAATACCACTGTTGTGAGCAGATTGCCTGTCCTGGACACAGAGTGAAGGATGTGTGAACAGGGAATAGTGGTTTAGGCACAGTTGTACATACATACATAATATGTTGGTCATCAAATACCACCATGCCATTATGCTTTGCCTGAGACAACTTACATGCCATCATGTAACAGGTGTAGAGAGAAAAGTGGGCTGGAAGTGAGGTCAAGTGGAGGGCTGAAGGATGGGGCTGGGTGAGATACATAAGTTGTGGTAACAAAAGTGTTGTTAGATCCAAGAGGGTTATGCCATATCGATCGTTTCGCTGTGCTAACCAGAACACTGAAACAGTAATTCAGACGTTTCGGCAACCTACGGCTGCCTTCATCAGTGAATGATTGACACTTACAGGCACGCATGTAAAAATACAAAAAGGGCAGACAGACGATGTGTTCTGGCTAGCGCAACGAATCGATTGATATGAGTCTTCCTAGCCATTCAGGTCTATATCGTATGGTTATGCCATTGAAGGTCAGGGTTGAGCTGTTACGTGAGTGAGGGTGTGTTGTATGGGTGCACTAATATCTCCTTTCTCTGCCACTGTAGCTGTGAGTGTGCACTTCTCGCAGGAAGTATACATTGTCAGTGAGAGCTCCGGTCCAGCTACACTGGAACTTGTCTTGGAAGGCACTGCAGCCATTCCAGTCATTGTCACCGTGGGAACCCTACAGCTATTGGACTCATCTGCGGGGGAAGAGGCAACAGGTACGCCTGGTTGGTTTAGGAAGAATGCCTCTGCCATAGGACCATTAGACATGGAATGCTGGTGATATGTGGTAGCCATGGATATCACTCTTTGTTCTTGTCAAAAATTGAGAAACTCTCTGGAATGCACTGATTCCTACTTGTGTGTGGCTTCTAACTCCTTTGAACCCTCCTTCCTACTCCCACAGCCACAGAGGACTACACTGCAATCATGTCTCAAACCATTGCCTTTCAGCCTGGCCAGACCAGTCGCAACTTCACTGTGGATATTCTACCCGATGACCTTCCAGAGCCATCTGAGTTCTTCAATGCTATGAGTAACACCTCGCAGCTGCGGGTGCTCCTAACTGCACCCTCCTCACCACTTGTGGAGATTACTGATGATGACAGTGAGTGTAATAATGCTGATCTGTCAGGTGGTCATTTTGGCTGTGCATTTTCTTCAGACACAGTGCTGGTTGTGGATGTACTTGTGCTAAGGTGCTAGGGTGTGGGTGGGCAGTATCTGTCATGGTGTCTTCTTGCGAAAGTGGTGGCTTCCTTGTAGCAAGTATTGGATGTTTGCGTAAGTGGTTGTCTTTGATGTGTGGGATGGCATTCTGTTTTGCTTGTGCAGGTTTCGTCAGTATCTCATTTGAGGCTGTCGCGTATGACGTTATCGAGCGTGACATGATGGTGCAAGTGTGTGTATCCCTGAGTGCAGCATACTTTGAGAGCGTGTCTGTGTCCCTCATGCCCACAGCTATAGCAGGAGGTGTGTGTGTATTGTGTGGTGTGTGTAATGTGTGTGTGAAGTATGAGTGGTGCATGTATGCATGTCGATCTTATGGTGCATGTTACTGTACACCACACCCCTTCTCCTAACAGACCCAGCCATGGTGGCGACCCAAAGTGACTTCATGGCAACCCATTCAACAGTGACCTTCCCTGCTGGTACCACCAAAGCATGCTCAATGGTGGTTGCCATGGATGACAACATCGTGGAGATGGATGAGGACTTCAATGTGTGTCTGACGTACAGTGGCAACCAGCAGGGAGTGTCCTTGGGGAACACCTCGGTGACCACTGTCACCATCATTAATGATGATGGTGGGTCAGACCACTTTGTACAATATTCTGGGTGTTGTTTGCAGGTTACATGGCTTAGGGGCTTGGTTTAATTGTGAATATGTATTGGGGCACGGTTGTAAGCTGCATGAAGGCAATAGACGCATGGGCCTTGCAATCACACATACGATCTGGAGCTGCAGCTACTGCTATTGTGCTAATTGTGTGAGGGGCGACGAAGGATCAGGGCACTCGATGTGAGGGAGGGTGTAGGCAGATCTATCCTGATAAGAGAGTGCTCCTACACACTCTTCAGTTGGTGTCACACATGAGCAGCTGTAGGCACTGCTGCCACTCTGTCTGCTTGCTGGTGTGTGGAATGCAAGGAATGCACTGTTGCCATCACAGAGCCCTTGCAGAGGTTGGAATGCTGGTCAAGTGGCTGGCATTTAGGTAGCACAGAAATAGCTTGGAGACCTGCAAAGTGTTCCATGATTGGCCCATTTCAGCAGGAGGGGCAGGGCGAACCCTGGGTGAGCAGGTTGTCTCATGCATCACCCCTGGTGCTCAGGAGGGATAACTAGCTGCTTTGGCTGGTATATAGTGGGATTGTCTGTTTGTATTCCATAGGTAGTAGTAGGAGTGCAACTGTGACAACCTGCTGCTCACTGTGACTTTTATTCTAACAGATCTTGAGCTGGCATTTGAAAGGAGTGAGTACCAAACGTCAGAAGGAACTGTTCTGTTTGTCATGGTAACTGCTTCTGGTATGTCTTCGTTTGACTACAACTTCAGTGTCATTCCCAGCGATTTAACAGCCAAAGGTTAGCATATCCACTACCATAGCTCATTTGTGTCATTGTGGAATACATGGTGGCTGTTGTGTAACATTAGCCAATGGTTGTGCAATGCTAATATCTGTCATCTGACCTGTGTTCAGTGCACTTGCTGTATGTACAGAAACAGTCACTTGTGCTGTAGATGCAATCACGGGTGATACTGGCACACTGCCATCAATGAAGTGAATGAATATTGGCTATAACCTTTTATGCATCTCATTGCCTACCATCACAGAGGACGATGACTATACTCTTCAAACACAATCCTTTACATATGGCGGTGGGACCAGTGTCATGGCATTCACGGTTATAGTAGACGCGTTGGCTGACAACGTGTTTGAGGGTAGTGAGCAGTTTGAGCTGACACTTGCTATTGATCAGGCCTTCCAAGACCGTGGTGTTGACCTTGGCAATCCCAGCAAGGCCATGGTGACCATTGAGGAGACAGAAGGTACGTACGTTTGCACATACGTATGTGCGTACAGTACATACACAGTAATTACTTTGTTCATAATACTGCTGTCTGCTGACGTCTGCCATGCTTCAAAATGAGTCACAATGTGCTCCTTTCCTGCTTTCTTGGCCTTGCCCATTGCAGTCCTAGGTGTGTTGCTTGGTGCAGCTACACTCACCGTTACCGAGGGAAATAATGTGGACGTACTGGTGGTGACCAACAGCACCTTCCAAGACTCATTCAATGTTAGAGTACAGCTGTTGTCAGGATCAGCAGACGGTGAGGGAAAAGGGGAGGGAAGAGTGGATGAGAGGGATGCATTTGAGAGCTGCCTTTTTGGTCTACATTAGGGTGCACTAGCATGCATTCACACAGTTTTCTCATGACTTTTAGGTCACTGCACCTGCTATGTCTTCTGTTTGTCTCTGCCCAACCAGATCCTGAGGACTTCGTGGGTGGGGTGTTTGAAGTGACCCTTGACCCCATCAGCCAGGAAGGCCGGCTGATGGTCTCGGCTCTGACAGACAATATCATAGAACCACCAGAGACCTTCACTGCTGTCCTGATTGTGCCGACTATACCTGGAGTCGTTGCAATAGAGCCAACAATGGCAGAAGTTACCATCCTTGATGCAACCTCGGCCACTGTCATGTTCTCATCTCCAATGGTGGGAGTGACAGAGGGTGATGCAGTGACACTGCAACTACTGCTATCAGCTGAGGTGGATATGGATGTCACTTTCAGCATCAACATAACCATGAACCCTGGGACAGCAGAAGGTGTGTGAAGAGGACAGGGTGAAGTTGATGGTATGACCGATGTGATGGTGTGGGCATCTTCCCCAATCCTGTGCAGAAATGGTGGATTACCTCCCTACTGCCCTTCCTGTCCACTTCATGGGGACAAACATGGCCAGCTTCCAAGTTGTCACTGTCAATGACAGTGTGGTCGAGGACACAGAAGAGTTCACAGTGTATTTGGTGGTCACGCAGGGAGCAGCAAACCTAGGCATTTCCCCTGGTAACCCTAACAGCACTATTGTTGAAATCAACGATAATGACTGTGAGTGCCAAGTATATCACTGCTGAGTCATTCTGCTGTATCCTGTGTCACTACTGTGTCACCTCTGCACATGAAGTTGCCATGCATGCTCTGTTGTTCCTATACAGTGGCCAAGGTCTTCTTCTCACAGAGCTCATACTCAGTTAGTGAGAGCAATGGCTCCTTGTTGGTAGTGTTGAAGACATCCAAGCTTCACAGTGAAGGATTCAATGTTATTGTCGAGGCAACTGAAGGCTCAGCTGAACGTAAGCAGTCTGTGTAGTACAATTATTCTGTCTGTAATGGCCATTATCAGTAGGGCAGCGTACATGCTTAGCATTAAACCAGTGCAGTCTGTCTACATACGTACGTACGTACGTGTAAATCCATTGACCTCTCTATATCATAGCAACGTAGTTATGCACAGTTGACCAACAGGTGCCTGCCATAGACAGATTCTACTGAACTATTGGATTGGTATCCATGGAGGAGTGGTGGCGTGGGTCATAATCAGCATGTCTGCCATTCCTTAGAGAGTATGGACTTCAGTTTCAGTAACAACCTGGTAACCTTCCAACCTGGAGAGATGATGGCAACTGTAGAAGTAGTGATCATGGAAGATGACATCTTGGAATCAACTGAGTTCTTCACCCTGACCTTGATGGTACCCCAGGCAACTTTGGACCAGAAAGTGGGGGCTGGCATGCCAGAAGAGGCATCTGTCAGCATTCTTGATAACGACAGTGCGTCCTTATCTGTGGCCACGGTACCCTGAAAGTACCTTCAAGCACTCACTTCTCTCTCTCCCTCAGGCTTGCTGGTGTCAGTGACTAGCCCATCAGTGGTGACGGAGGGTAATAGCGTCACTGTCACTGTTGTCACTGATGGAAAGTTTACTATACCATTCAATGTCACATTGACGCTTAATGACGAAACAGCCACTAGTGAGCTTGTTGCTTAGCAACCCACTACTGTATAACCCCTCCTTTACGGTACTGTGCATCTTCCTTAGGTGGAGCTGACTTTGATGTGAGTGGGTTCCCAGTAACAGTGACACTCTTACCAGGCATGGGGTCTGTCAACATATCAGTGACGACCACAAATGATGGTATTATTGAGTGCACTGAGTGTTTTGATGTAGTACTTAGTGTTCCAGCTTCCACTTCTGAATTGGGAGTAAAACTGGGATCCCCAGCAACAGTGAAAACTTGTATTTTGGATGCAGATGGCAGTAAGTTGTCTGCATGCATGCGTGTGTGTGTGTGTTTGCATATGTGTGTGTCCTTGTGATAATATGTATTGTCTTGTGTGCAGGACTTTCAGTGTCCTTTGATGCCGGGGTGTATAACACTGTTGAGGGTACTGCAGCTACCATCACATTGGTAGCAAGTACCTCCAGCTATGCATTTCCATTTGACATACGTCTGATGTTCATGGAACAAGATGTCATAACTGCCACTGAGGGTGTAGACTACATTCCCCACCCTACGAACGTCTCCTTTGTGGCTGGCCAGAAGAATCTTTCCTTTGAGGTGGATGTGCCTGACGACCAGGTGGCTGAGCTATTGGAGTTCTTCGAAATTGAGATTTCTGGGTACTCTAGTTGTGTGGAAGGACTTGTTGCGGATGGAAGAACATTTGTCGGGATTCAGGATAATGACAGTATGTGTGCACCTCAGTGAATCTGGCAGAATTTAGCATGTACGTGTATCCTATTTTTGCTTGTTAATTTTATTGGTTTATTTTCCTTGTTGCTTAATAGAACTAGTTGTGTCCTTGCACCCTGATTTGTACACTGTGTCTGAGGGTGACCGTGTTGAGGTGATGCTTGTGACCAACATACCATACGTGTTCGAGTTTACCATTATGGTGAACACCAACAGTGTGACAGCGATTGGTACGTACAGAGACACAGTGTGGACAGTGACGATCATCAGTTTCAGTATTGCACACATCCCCCTTTTCCACAGATGGTATTGACTTTGAAGGTGGCCCAAAGAGTGTCATCTTTGAGGAATCCATCACTTCCAATGGCAGTGCCTCTGTTACCTTCCGGACCCTCAATGATTGTGTGTTTGAGGGAGAGGAGGTCTTCCTGGTAAACCTCACAGCAATGGACCCAAATGTGGGCACCGAGAAAGATCAGGGTGTGGTAGTAATTAAAGACCAGACCAGTGAGAGGACCATGGGAGATGATGGAGGGGTGGGTAGTGTGGGTAAGGGTTACAGCATTCTGCTTCTCTCTATCAGAGGTTAACTTGGGATTCACCAAATCAACTTATGAGGTTCCCGAGGGTCAATTTGTGACAGTCACCTTGGAGAGCAATGGATTCACGGATGACTGTGTGGATGAGAGGAATGTAATACAGGCATACTTTGAAGTCAACATTTCCACTGTGGACGGCATGGCAAAAGGTAAGGGAAATTGCTGTAGTCTGCACAGCAGCGGTGGACTAAATGTACTCTGCTCCTGGTAGTGTGTGCATGGCTGCTCCTCTCCTTCCTGACCAGCTGGGGTGGACTACAGGGCACTCAGCGGTGTTGTGGTGGGCTTTGAACCTGGGACATCAGCTGTATCTGTCAACATCACCACCATCGACGACAATGTAGCTGAAAGCGACGAGGCACTGGATGTCACCTTTGATGTCATTCCATCAATAGAAGCAACTCTAAACATTATGCGTGGGACCATAGGCAGGAGTGAAGTTGTCATTCTAAATAATGACGGTGTGTGTCTCTGCTAGTGTGTGTGCATGTGTGCATGTGTGCCTCATCTTGGAATGCAATCTGCTATGTTCCTCTCCTTCTGCCACAACTGTGCATTCAGGTCTCATTGTTCAGTTTGAGAGATCAGCATATCAAGTGGGGGAGGGAGATGGAGTGCTTGATGTTGCTGTGGTGACAAACATAGCAGCTGATTTTCAAGTGAATTTCACCATCTTTGCCAGGAATGGAACAGCCACAGGTGAGACAGTGATTGCCTTGGCAACTGATAGAAAGATGAGTGTGTTTACCCCCCACAGCCTCCTCTTGTCTTACCTGCCCCTCCTCCTCCTTCCTCATCAGCCCTCACCGATTTTGATATCACTGGTGATTTCAGCTCCAGACAGAGCATTCAGACTGCCATTGCCATCAATACCACCCGCCAGACTATCAGTGTAATTATTTCAGAAGATGCCATTTTTGAAGGAGCTGAGGACTTCACACTGGAACTGGTGGTGCATGGCAGTGGGCCACTCGGTATCACTGTGGCAGTGCCACTGACCACTGTAACAATTTTGGACAATGAATGTGCGTAAATGTACACCACCACCACCACCACCACCACCACCACCACCACGGCACCCAGTACATTGTGTGATGTATGCCACTGTTTTCTCTTGTAGCCATGGTGATGGTGATGCTAGAAGCTGAGAATTACCGTGTGGTGGAAGGGGTGGGATTTGTAGAGGTTTGTGTGATCAAGACAAGCATTAGCACCTTCCCCTTGACACTATCAGTTGTGGCTCAAGAGCTGGACCTCACCTCTGACCTCGGTAAGTGAGTGGGAGAGTGAGTGAGTGGGTGGTGTAGTGGGAGTGAGTGAGTGGGTGGTGTAGTGGGAGAGTGAGTGACTGGGTGGTGTGGTGGGAGTGGGAGTGAGTGGTTGTGTGGTCAGAGTGTGAGTGAGTGAGTGAATGAGTGGTGGGGTGGGAGGGTGAATGAGTGGGTGGTGTGGTGGGAGTGGGAGTGAGTGGGAGTGTTGCAGGTGAGAGGGAGAGTGTTGAATGGGGTGTGGTGAGAAGTTGGGAGGTGTGAAGGTATTTCTGTGAGTAAATATTCTTTCTCTTCACTTGCAGTGGATGCAGCAAGAGGTGAGTCCCCACCAGTAAGTGTCAGTGCCTGTTGTATTGTGTTGGTAAAATATTGCTAGCGAAGGATGTCTCTGTTGCCTAGGCAATGTCGACTTCTCAGAGGGCCCTCCCCAAATGCTGTTGGTAGCGCCAGCAGAGACACGTGCCTGTTTCAACATTACAATCATTGATGACAAGATCATTGAGTTGAAGGAGCTGTTTCAGGTAGTCATTACTTCCCCCACCGGGCAGGAGGGGGTGGAGTCAGGAGAAATTAAACCAGTCCAGGTTGAGCTCAATGTCACTATCAGTGATGATGATGGTATGTGCACATGCCGTGTGAATGGTGTACATATAAGGTCAGTATAATTGGTGTTCTGATGTGTTCTCCCCTCCTCCCCAGTCCTTGAGGTGACCTTTGAGCAGCCTTCCTACTCTGTCAATGAGTCAACGGGCATGGTCACCATTGGTGTCATCGCTGACAGCAATGCATCCTTTCCTTACAATGTTAGGATCACCTCCACTGAAGTGACTGCTAACAGTCAGTGCACAGCACCCCGGTGTGTTGGCTTGGCTAGCTGAGCACTCATGCGCAGTCCTCTCTCATGCTTCAGATCCAGGTGACTTTGAGTTCAACCCTGTCAGGCTAGCCTTCAACCCTGGAGAGACCTACAAGGAGTTTGTGGTGCCTGTTGTCGATGATGAGGACAACCTGGAGCCAGATGAGCAGTTCATTTTGAATCTTATTGTAATCGCCGTTGGAGGAAACAGCTCCAAGGACGTTCAGAATACCACTGTCACCATCACTGATGACAAACGTAAGCATTGTCAATTGCGCATGGTGGTGGGAGTGAGTGTCACTGGTAACCAATGGTCTCTACAGTTGTGGCTGTCACTTTTGACCCCATGGTGTACTCGGTTGATGAGGGGATGGAACTGAGCGTCATTCTGAAGGCCAGCATCCCCAGTGTCACCCCGTACTCAGTCGAAGTAGTAAACGAGGATGTCACAGCTAAAGGTACTGCATCCTCACATCATCACATCATCCACATGACACAGTTCTGCAGCCTGGGCAGTTCCACTGACTGCCGTGTGACCTACATGTGACCCTACTTGTGCAGCACCTGACGACTACACCAGTGGACCATACACCACAACTTTCCCAGCGGGGGTCACCATGGCAATGGTCTCCTTGGTAACAAAAGATGATGATGTGGTGGAGGTTGCTGAAAAATTTAATTTGAAGATCTCAAAGATTTCAGACAACAGGGTGGTAGCAGGTCCTGAAAATGTTGCCATGGTTACAATTGTGGACCAAGACAGTGAGTGGGTTGCAAGTGGCATTCCAGCCAAACATTAGCTGAGTGAATGAATAGCGTAGTAGTAGTCCATTGTGTATAGTGTGCACACCCAGATTATGTCACCATGGCAACCCCTCCTCCCTCCTAGTGCCCACTGTCAACTTTCAGCCCACCAACTACACTGTGATGGAGGGTGAGAAAGTGCAACTTGTCCTCGTCCTTGACAAGCCCTCAGCAAGGGACTTGATTGTTGCCATTGTAACAGAGGATGGCACTGCCTCCTGTGAGTGCTCACTATGGTACCAGATGCACAGTTGTGAGTAGCAGCACAAAGCGCAGCCTCTCCATGTTTCCTTCTCTCGTGCCTTTTCTTCCTCTTCCTCTCCTTTGCACCCAATAAACAGCTCCAGATGACTTCACAGGAGGGACATACTCTATGCGAATCACAGCGGGCAGCACAGTAGCCACTATCTTACTGCCTGTGAATGAAGGGATAATTGAAGGCCGTCCAGAGAACTTTATAGCTGTGCTGAAAGAAGGAAATGGTTTTGCCATAGGAACCAACGATACCGCTTACATTACCATTATTGATACCACAAGTTAGTCAACACATCACAGCTACTTACGTAGGTCACTGAACCAGTGCTCTTACTATGTGTTTGTCTGTCTGTGTGTAATGTGCATACGTACCTCCTCCTCTTGCAGTGGTCAATGTGACCTTTGAACCCACAAGCTATGATGTAAAGGAAGGAGACACAGTTGACTTGACACTGAAGATTACCGCAAGGCTAGAGACCAGTGTTACTGTTACTGTGGAAACCGTTCCTGTAACAGCAGGTGAGAATAACTACGTGATGGTCCTTGTGTTCAATGGTAGTGATCCCGCCCTCTCCTATCTGCAGACAATAACGACTTTGCCGGTGGAATGTACAATGTCACCTTTAGACCAAATACCATGATGGCCACCTTGTCTATCATGACTCACAGTGACCTCAGAGAAGAAAGAACTGAAATGTTCCTAGTAATCATTCGCAAGACCAACATAGGAAATGTCGGTGTGGGTGGCAGTACTACCGTCAACATCATCGACACGACAGGTAGTCTTGAATGCACACTGCACACCAGACAGTGTATGTATGCACCTAACCTAACCCACTTCCCCACTACCACCATCATCCCTTCCCTCTCCTCAGTCCTGTACCATGTTAGGTTTGTAAACGATTTGTACAGTGTGGGGGAAGGGGAAAAAGCAGTGGTACAGCTCTGCATTGAGGACCCTATGGTCAAGCAGTGTGTTGAGAGAGAGTCTGATCATGAAGCCTTTCGAGTGAATGTACTGGCCAGCAATGGTACTGCCGTGGGTGGACATGCAGGTATGTTAATCGACACCTACGTATGTACAATGCCAGGGCATTCAGCAAAGGCAGGGTGCAAGTGTCGGGTAGACTGGCAGCATATTCTGAGCAACTGCTGCAGAGAACCTCCTATCCTTCCCTCCCTCATCTCAGATGGTGAGGACTATCGTAATGGTGACAGTTTTGCCAACTTCCCACGTGGAACGACAACTACTAATGTGGAAATCCAGACCACAGAGGATGGCATTGCTGAGATTGTTGAGACATTCACGCTGCAAATCTTTATCCCAGAAGAGCTTAATGACCGGCAGAAGGGGACGGGAGTGGTTATGGGAAGCATAAATGTGACAACTATAGAGATCAAAGATGATGACAGTAAGTACTCTGCAGTGGCAGCCATGTTTGTGGGAATGAAGTACGTAAGGTTTGTTGCTGTGCAACAACATGCCATGCTGCAGTCACTGTTGGTGCAATAGTTCATTGAATGTCTCTGGTATTGCATCTTGGCTCCTCTGAACTCACTCTCTTCTTTACCACCCCATGTATTTGAAGACCTAGTACTGTCATTCAGCAAAGTGGACTACACAGTTCGTGAGGATGCGGGTCCCTTGGAGGTGGTGCTCACAGCCAGCAGATCTGCCTCTTTTGAGTACTCAGTCACTGTGATACCCACTGCAAGGTCGGCCAATGGTGAGCTGTGGCTGCAAGGTCTGCCTCTGTGGTCACTCACAAGTCCTGTGTGTGCATCATGTACGTATCCACACCACCTGCTCTGCTACAGCTGGGGAAGACTTTGCACCAGAGCATCTGAGAGCTGTGTTTGCTCCAGGGCAGAGAGAGGCCACTGTGCTCCTGGGCATTGTGGACAATGCAGAGGTAGAACCAGACGAGGATCTCATCCTAGAAATGGAAGTGTTGAGTGACCTTGTCAGCGAGGGGATCACTGTTGAAGAGAATGGACAGTCCATGGTCACTATCCAGGACAATGATGGTAAGTACACTTGTACATTACATAGTATCACCATTTAGCAAGTGACAGTCAGAGGTGTCCTAGCCTACCAACTCAGGCCCCTATCACACACATGCCCCTGCCATGCGTTCCCTTCCACACAACCTTCAGTTGAAGTGCACTTTGACCGAAGAAGGTACTTTGTCAATGAAACAGAGGTTCATGTCATCCTGACAATCCAAGCACGAGGTGACACATCACAGGACTTCACAGTCACTGTCAACACTGTGGATGGGACGGCCACATGTAAGGAGACCTCCAGGGGAGGCACATCACACTACTGTACATAGTCTGCACCTGTTGTTGATGTTCCTTCTGATGTGATAGGCCAAGGAGTTTGTGGATGGGGTTTTGACGAGACCATCAACTCTTATTACCTCCCTATCTCTGCCCTGTATTCCCTCTTCAGCACAATCTGACTATACTCCAGGACCTTATACTGTCCACTTTGTTCGCAAACAGACTCAAGCAGATGTTCGAATCTTGATATCTAATGACGCGGTGTTTGAAGGGCCTGAAACCTTCTTTGCTAATCTCTCACTCTCCCATTCTAACCCCAGAAGAGCCTCCGCTGTGGATCCCTCAGAGGCTGAAATAACCATCTTTGATGGAAGTGGTATGTGCAGTTAATATGCACTGCAATTGGCAGCTGTTTGGGTTGGTCGGCCAACCAGTTTCCAGTCAGGTGTACATAATTGGGTATACAAGGGTACCCAATCAAAATACAGTGGAACCTCTCCATAAAGGACACTCTGAATAAACGACACCTCTCTAATGAGGACACTGTCCCCAGTCCCAATCACATAAACCTGTGTACAAATCTATACCTCTGAATTAGGGACACCTCTCTACAGGACAGCCAGTGGGTCCCGATGGTGTCCTCTATAGAGGGGTTCCACTGTACTCATTGAAATAGGCAATCAGATCTACCAGATCTATCTAGGTAGGTAGCTTGCAATATGTATGTGTGCTACCTCCCTTGTAGGCATGCAGGGTATCCTCCGCCGTGTCAACGACACCATTGTTGGGGACCCACTGTACACTGTCCCACTGCAAGGGCTGAATCTCACGAACTTCCCTGAGCTTGAGGATGTTTCCCTGTGCTACGAATTCCATGGGTTGAGTAATACGTACTACAGTGTGGTGTCTGATGCATGCACAACTGTCAATGCCCACTACACCGCTGGAAAGAACGATGTCAGCCTTAACGTTGTCTCTGAGATTGGTGTGCTTGCACAAGGAGAGAACGGCACTTGTCACAGGATCCGTGTCACAGTGGACCAGTGCCAGACCTTTGTTAATGGACAACCTGTGTCAAACACATACTCTGTGGATGGTGTGAGTGTGGTCGCTCGGCGGAGCCGTGTGCATGTGAGGGTCCCTAATTGTGCCTCCTCCCGACGGCTGGTCATGTGGATCATGTGTGAGCAGAGGGGCGGCGAGGACATGATTCGGTTCGTTATTGCTCGTGGACAGGGACTCACACCAACTTCACATGGGCTCTTAGGTGAGGCTTAGCTTGCGGTTGATCATGTGTGGGGTCGGTAAAAGAAGAGGATTGATGTCTGAGAGGAAGGAGTACAGGGGGGGGGAGGTGGGGTACAGGCAAACATGGTGTGAGATGGCTTTAAATTGCCCCCGAATCTGCTATCATTCTATCCATACAGCTCAGTTTTGGAACATCCCCATGGAGTACAAAAGGTACAGTGGCCCCTTTGGTGGTAGAACAGTGACAGAGGGGGCAGGCCTGTATGAGGTCACTGTGCAGTACCCAGGGTCTCCACTCCGCACCTTCCTTGGGGACCTGGAGCAGCTGACCTGGGAGCAGAGGCATACTCCATGTTTATATGCCGGCAATAGCTTTGGAGGTCGCATATATGAAGCATTCTCATTTGATGGCGTAATTGAAGGCAGTCACCAGGATTACGAGGTAGCTAACATCTTTGATCACAACTTCACCTTTAACAGATACAATAACAACTGTTGAGGCAACTTGGGATAGTGCAGAATTTTTGCCCTCCACAAGTTTTATAGATTAATAGCTTTTGTAGAGATTGTGACAGCCAGTCGTCTTGACAATTTCATTCAGAGATGTAAATACCATGGAATATATCACACTCAATCATCATCATCATCAATCATTTTCTCATCAGCCATATGCATAATTTCTTTACATATAATTATATGTATTTGCCTATTTTTATGGTACAGGTTGACAGCCACTTCATCTCACTATAGCTCTAGTGCCAGCAGTGCGCGCGCGCACACACACACACACACACACACACACACACACACACACACACACACACACACACACACACACACACACACACCAATGCATTGTGCAGTGTGATCCAGGCACATATGATGGATAAAGGACGTATATAATATACATAGTATATACTAAAATGGTTAACTCATCTATTTTAGGCTACGTAGCTCCTTCCACTGGCTAAGCAGTTTCAGTGGCAATATAAAGTATATATCTACATATGGTACCTTGAAGTGCCACATGTATATGCACAAATGTATACTGCACCCATTGACATACTGTCACACACGCACACACACACACACACGCACGCACACACTATATATATATATATATATATATATATACATACATATATACATACGTACATGCCGGTTTTGTAACATTGGTGATGGTGTGACTGCCTGTAACTGTTATATGTTGATTGCATGATTGTTGTCAGATGCACACTTTCCCGCTCGTCAGATGTCTCTCCAGAGGATGGTCCTTTACAGTAACTCAAAGTCTTAATTCAGTGCCTACTCCCACCAACTCCTCCAGGGCCCACACAGTAATTAATCTTCTGATGTGGTGTTTACTCCATCTAAAGCCCAAAGTAACCTTTACGCACTTGGCGAGCAGCGGTTCAGTTCACTACATGCAATATGAGCAAATAGCTGCTCCAGAAAGCAGAGATCAGTGACCAGCACATTGACATGATGAACTAGCTAGGTGCAGCAACAAGTATCGTCCAGCTGGAACATTGACAATTCAATGGTTAGATGAGAACACCCTATAAACAAATTTGCACAGTCATGCTGTCACATCTTCAATTACACTAGCATATACCAGAGGCACACAGAAATTGTAAAATGAATTTGGGTTAACTATCTTCCTGATATCCACCCACTGAATGGGAATGATACCACAGTCACTATTATCTGCAATGAAGTGGGGGTCAGCGATCAGTAGTTTTGTTGCTTGGATACTGTTTCCAAGAACAATGCCAACCAATGTCTTAGATGCATTGTCCACATCTCCTCCAATCATGACAGGCGCGCCATTCTTCCTAAAGTGACTGTCCAGGGCTGTCTCCACATGCGCTGGCGATCCACCGGCTGCCAGATGGAACAAACGACACTGAACAGACAGGAGCTCATCCATCACCATTGCAGCTTCAACTGTGCCAATCCATTCCTTGGATCCTACAAAGGAGGCGGGCTTGTCGCCGACGTTAGCTAGAGTCTCCTGAATCTTACTTATGCTCGGGACCCTCTCACCAGGTGTTAATGTTACAGGCCCTACACCCTTTGCAGCGACCGCGAAAGAGCACATGGTTTGGAGACTGCGGTAGCCGCATCCCCACCCTCGATCGTCCACACCGTCGCAAAGATAGTGGTAGTAGCTGCAAGGGCCCTTAACGACGGCTGCTTCCGGCTCGCACACCAATGCGGACAGAAGAGCCTGTAAATCTGCAGCCATTTTAATGTTAAACGCTCTGGTCTCTGACCGAGTATCTGGCAAAATGGCAGCTAAGGGTCTTGTGGGAAGAGATCTGTTAAGCTTGCTGCAAGTCTTCCCTTCTGGAGTTTTAGACAGCTTATACAAAAGTGTACCTGCTTGTTTGGCAGTTTACAGGTACGGTGCGATGGCAGGCATTAAGGCATAGGTAGCCATTAGGCCTATGTACTCTTGTAACTAAGTATTAGTGTGCAATTTGGTTTGGTGGGGTAGTCTGTTTTCCATAAGTGATGCAGTGTATGTTTGCTCAGGGAGCTTCCAGACCTGGCCAGGCACTATGTCATGCGCCTCCTCTTCATTGGTACTGGTACTCCTGTTCCCCTTGTGATGGTCCAGTCATGGGCTGCGCCCGAACAGCAGAAGTGAGCGGAACAGGGTGATTCCATTTGCACATCTTGCCTCAATGAATAAAGGGATGGGCAGTTAGAAGTGGCAGGAGTGACTGTTCACAGTGTTTATAGTATCATTTGGCTTCGCCCTGTGCAAACACACACTACCAGTGCACATCTTGCATCGGTGAACAAGTTGTTGAACTTGCGGATTTGGAAGAAGCATGATCTACCTGGGAAAACTCAAGCAGTTACAATGGTGTCACAGTTTCAGGAGAATATCAAAGCAGCTATTCTGGGAGGGTGAGTTCTGTAGCTCCAGATGCTTCATGCACAGAACATTGCACCCATTTGTGGGACTTAGAATAGTGAAATGTAATACTGCATGTGAGTGTTGAGGCATGTATCCTGAGCCTGGTTTGTGGACATTCTCACTTCTTTTCGTTGTGTTGTAGGGGCAGTGTGTGGTTGGAGTTGCATCACAATGGAGATGACAAACACAGCAAGGATGCTGACTATGTGATGAGATATGGGAATGAGAGATGGGAGGTACCTACGTATTTGTCTGTGTAAGATTGCATGTAGGTGGGTAGTGGGCTCTAAGATGGGTGGGTGTGGTCTGTTGTTGTGTGTGGAACTGGCTGTGCTAGTAACTACCTTGGGATAATGTGTGGTCTTGTAGATCCATCTGTGGAGTGTATAATGAGAAAGATGCCTTGCACAGCTTCCCTTAATGTTTCATCAGTGGTGGATCAAAGGGGGTTTCCAAGGTTTCCGAAACTATAGAAGTTATTCACAAACAGCCGATATTGATCAATCCCAGCTATCCTGCAAAACCTGAGTCTGAGCAGGAGAATCAACAGGTTGAGCTTTGGTGCTATTGCTGAATGGTCGAACTGGAGAAATAATATGCCGCTACAGCAATCTTGCAACACACAGTGGTTCCATACACTTTGCCTTTGCATTGCTAGAATACCAAAAAGCAAGTGTCTTTACCCAGAGTATAGGAAAATATTAAAACCACACCCTCCCTCAAGAAGTGCAAGGACACTGCAATCGTCATAGATTCATTTGACACAGATTACATATATGCATATACTGTAGTGTTTATCATAGTTGTAACAGTGTACAAAGTCACTTAATTGTTTACACTTATTCACTTCACACAATAGGATCACAATAATTGTATAATGCACATCATCATCATCATAATTGGCATAGTCCCCGATCGGGGATGCCTGCAACACGCACAGTAAGTACAATTCATTCAGTTCATGGAGGTTTCAGTCCATTTGTTGGCCATGGTGGTACAGTTCTATCCATTCTCTCCTATCGTTAGCTCTGCTGAGAAGGCATCTGTCAAACCAACCACTATAGTCCACCACATCTCTACATAACTTTGGCAGGCGTTCTAGTGGCATGCGCTCTACATGGCCTTCCCAGTTCCATTGCAGTTGACGTGCAGCCTGGATTGGATCAGACATGGAGCACTCCTCAACACTGATGAACTGGACTTCCTTTTTCAGTAGGGTGGCCATGCACCGGCGATCGAAGTGCTTCAGGGTTCTGCACAAGGAGTCGTCATTGAGGTCCCATGACTCTGCACTGTAGAGGAGCATGCTGAAAACTTGAACTCTCAGCAGCTGCACTCGTAGAGCTAGGGGCAACCGTGAATCACAGAGAAGGGAACGGATCTCATTTCTTACTGCTTCTGCCTTACGGATGCGACATTCGACTTCATAATCTGATGTACCCTCCACAGTCAGCTGTACACCGAGATAAGAATTAGCAAATGTTCCTTTGACCTCGGATCCATCCTTGAGGAATAGTTTGTCACTGCGATTTTCCTCAATGGCCTTGCACTTGTCCCTTCGCACTAATTTGTCAGCTCGAGTACCCTTTCTGCTGCGGATTGGCCCCTCCCTTCCCGTGCACCACCTGGTTTTATGGATTCGCAGACCCTGTTGTGTGTCAAAGCTCCTGTCGCATACGTCACATCTGTGTCTAAGTTGGAGTGCTTTCACATCCATCTCCGTGGTTTTACTGATTTGGGGTTTCCGACCTGTCACTCGAAGGAGCTTGCATTTTGGGGGCAGATACGTAGTTGTAGTCCTGGATTCTGTGCTTCCTCTTGTAGTAGGTGTAGTGTGTGCTGCAGCATCCTGTCAAGACACTCGTCCAAGAGGGCTATGTCGTCAGCATAGCTCAGTTCAGGGATTGTTTTCTGGCCAACTGAGACACCACAGACACGCTCAGTGCCCAGCACCTTTTCCCAGACTGAGTTGAGAAGGATAAGGAAGAGGAGCGGGCTCAGGGTGTCACCTTGACGGACTCCGCGTCGGAGGGGGAACCATCGTGATCTGCTTCCCTTCGACCCTTTGACCCTAGATTTGGCCCCATTGTACAAGGCATGGACCAGGCGGCGTAGCTTCAGTGGCACTTTGTGGTGTTTCAAGCTTTCATCTATGTATCGTAGATCACAGGTGTCAAAGGCTTGTGCAAAGTCCAACAGTGCTACGTAAAGGGTCCTGTCTGTGGCAAGTGCTCTTCTCATTAGTGCCCGCATGATAGATATTTGATCTGCACAGGAATGTCCAGCACGGAATCCAGACTGTGAGTCTCGCATCATAGGCATGGCCACCACAGAAATACGTTTTGCTATGATGGCTGACATGACTTTGGCAGCTGCGCAGAGGAGTGTTATTGGCCGGTATGACTTGCAGTCATTTTTACTGCCTTTTCCTTTCAAGATGGTGATCATTTCTCCGCAAAGCCAGTCATCAGGCAGTTCTTCGGAGAGCCATACAGAACAGATGGTGGTATGCAGGGCTTGGCATGCCTGTGGAACACGCCAGAATTCTGCAGGAATGTCATCAACTCCGCATGCACGTTGTGTCTTCAGAGCAAACACGGCCGTCTCTACCTCAGCGAGGGAAGGTGTTTGGATGAGGTCCTTCTCCGCATTTGTTGTGGGTAACACCCCGTCATCATCTGTTGGTAGTTCCCTGCGAACTTTTGCTCAAAGTAGCTAGCCCATTCCTCAAGCTGATCCTTTTCACACAAGAACAGTTGTTCGTTTGAGTTCATTGACAGGTTACTCTGCACCCTCTTCTTCCCTGTCAGTTTGCACACTGTTCGGTGGACTTCTCGCATATTGTGCTGATCATTTGCTTGTCAGGTGAGTTCAGTGCATTCTGCCACATACGTGCGGTAGTCGGCACATTTGGATCGATACACCGCCCTTCTCATCAGTCGGGCCCGCTCGCTGTCACAGATCTTTGCCTCCAGGATTAGTTCTTTGGTGTTTGCTGACAGGTAAGATTGATTCCTTCGTTGTGGGGATATAAAATTAAAGCCCCTATCCGCCAGAATTAGATCACCAGGAAGCAAGTTGTAGCCCGTGATAAAATACTGTAGGGCAACAGTACGTAGGTGTCATGGTTAAAAGTGTGATACATACGTAGGAAGGGCTGCAGCTGGAGAACGAGGCGGTCACAGGCCAACAGAATCAACAATAAAAAACAACAATGATGATGGGCATAATATGATGTTATGGGCATTAACAAGTGCAGTACACTCAACCTCACGCTAATGTGGACAATTATCTTCTCATCTTGTCACCTTGTAACCCCTAATTTCCCTAATTCCCCTTTGGGGGGGTGGCCTGACAGCTCAAGTCAAGACCAGTGATCGAGAGCTATGGGATGGCAAGGGCTCACCTATGGGATGGCAAGGGCTCACCTGCAAGGCAGTGAAGAATAAAAAGAAAAAAAGTGGCACCCACTAACATCAGTACACTGCCCAAGAATAAACTGATTGACTGTTCATGTGTGTATTTGTGTCCCAATTGTATATGGCAATGTGTGCGTGTTTGTGTGTGTGTACATAATCACTGGGCGCCTGAAAAAGTAGCCTTCAGGCTACAGGCCACCCCAGTTTAAATAAGAATCCTTTACCTTTACCTTTAAAGACCTTTACCCTAGGCCTTGGAGAGCAGTTTGACATTACGTCTCGTAAGGGTGGATGAGTGGGAGGGCAGATCCCAAAGCATAAGAATGTGCACACAGAAGCCAAAGGATGGCTGAGATCATCCTACCTGGTTCTTGTTTGACTACGTTATGTAAATAGTTGATGTTGACAGGCTCTGCCATTGGAAGAGTGCTTCACAGGAGTGTTGGTGTGCTGTGGGTGGGGACAGCGACTGTGATGCACTCTCTTAAAGGCTTTGCAATTCCTAGACATTGTGATGTTACTGCTGCAACACTGGGTACTGATTAGCATGCTAGGCTGCCATCACTAGCATGTGTTGGCTGACAGGAACTGAATGATAAGAAATTCTTTGGAGTCTTTGTATATGACTGTACGTATCATATTCACCATCCCTGGCAAGAGCTAAACTGCCATGCATATTATGCACATGCGTAGAAGGAAGTATATAGAGCAAGTGTGAATTCTGTGCACAGGTTGTCCCATACATAGAGCATGAAGCTGAGGAAATGGAGCTCTGCCACTTTCACTCTGTGGGGATAATTTTCCTCATTTATAACATTTGCAAGTGCTTTTTTGCTTAGCACCAATGATCACAGGCATGCACTCGTTGTCTTATATACAGTTACGTCGTTACCTTGCAGTTTATTGGCGAAGGCTACATGGAAGGTCTGGTTGTGTACATGCATGCATTGACAACTGTCAATGTTTCCTAGTGCTTATGGAAGTGTGTATTTAGAGAAGAGAGTGCAGGGAGTGTAGGATGATTGTGGAAGTGGAAGTCTGCAATCATGTTTATTGCATATGTGGATGAAAGGATTCCCAATTTTGCATGTCTGCTGATAGCATTCAGTCTGCTGGCAGTGAACGCAGCTGGTGAATACCATAGTACCTCCCAGCTGACACACTCAGTGGACTGCAAGATTTGGCTGGTTAACCTGACTGTAGCTGACTTTCACATGTTGAATTACGTATGGTCATTTAGCTGACGAAGTCCTTTGCAAACAAAACGACCTAATTTTTGTACGCCTTTCAGTTGCAATGATATCTATCTCTTTTCCTGATGCCCTTGTCCATCAGTATGGGTATTGTTACCGGTTGTGAATCTACGTAAGCCATACACGCCATGTTGAAATGTAAGCGTGCATGAGCCAGCATCAATAGCGATAGCAGGTAAGATCAGGTGAAGTAAGGGGTCAGGGAAGCTGAGGAGAGACACGGTTTCTTCACACGTGTTTGTCATTGAGCTGGATGGCACCCTACCCTAGGGTGAACCTCCGAGGTGAGGGTGAAGTCCAGCACTTTCTACCTCCAAGCAACTGCATGCCAGTTTCCTCCTCATGTAAGCTACTTACGTACATTAGGTTGTGGTCTCCCATCGTCATATGAGGGCTACATGGGACAGTTTTGCTATGTGCTAGTAGCTTGCATGAACATAGGGAAGCAGAAGACCTTGTGATGCTTTGGTGATGCGATGGGTGATCTCGCTGTCAGTCATCAAATACAGTACTGCCAAGATACTGGAAAGTGTCTACTACATCGATGGGGCATCGTTGTCATGAAGGGCTACAGTCTCAGGTTGCTGACAGGTTGGTGTGGGAGATACAGCCAGAACCTTGGTCGTCTTGAACCAAGTTGTGAGTGTTGGTTGAGTATGGCCATCATAGCAGTCAGGTTGTCCCAGGAGGAGGAGACCAAAGCCATGTCATCTGCATACTCCAGATTCGTGAAGGGTAATCAGCTCTCTATTGTCAACCAACCAGGGCGTTCCAAGTGGTATGCCGCCTGAACACCCTTGTCTTTCTTTTTGAAATCTTCAATAGCAGACTACAGGAGTGGCAACCCTTGGCCTTGATCTTACTTAAATCTAAAGGTGGAAACTACAGTGCCAGCTAATGATCAGACTCTAGATACAGTAAGTGGACCGGTAGACACTAGATAGTTGCGACTAACAATAGCATACGTACTCCATCATATACCCAGTTCGTGAACCATGTTGGCAAATGTAAGGCCTTATGCCAAAGGCATGTGTTGATAATGAGCAGATTATTTGTGGCAGAAAAGTCAAGTTAAAGTGAGCCTTTATCATTAACCTCATGCGTGAAAGGACAAATGATGGATTTCCAATGTGGAGAAGACTGACCAATGTCAGCATTGAAATCACCCTGGACAATGATCATGTCTTTAAGTGGAGCAGAGGCAATGGTGGATTGTGCCTGGTTGTAGAAGTCAATGGATGGTGCTGATACTTCAGATGCTGACGATGTAGGGTTGGTAGGTGCATATACTGCAATAATAGTTGCGTACAAGAAATGCAACTTACGTACGTAACCCTGATCTTTGCTCAGTAGCTCCACTAAATGTTATCTGTGCCTGGTGCCCGACCATTTCTTGTCTGCTTTAAGGTCATTTGTATCTCCTCACTTGGCACACACATGAGAAGATCGCTAGAGCTACACGTTTGAGGGGATATGGAGTGTCACTGTGTTGACAGCACTCTACTGACATATTGCTAAACTGCACAAATTAACTGCTCTCACCATCTTTTTATTGCATCAACTGTGCTGCTTACGTAGTTTCGAGCCATCCTGTGAGAGTACAGAGGTGCTAGCCTTCGGCTCCTGCCTACTACATAACAGTTTGAAAATTTTCAGCAGGGAACCACCACTACCAAGTCTCACAGCAGTCTCATGCATCTTTTTAGCTATTGCCGTAGCTTACCACCATTCCTCTCTTGCCTTGTCTGTGCCCTTTGTATACTGTGCTTTCAGATTTTCATACTTGTGCTTTAACACAGCATTGCCTGGGGACTTCACGCATCTCATCCACGCTTCCTGCTTCATTCTGGACACACACACACACACACACACACACACACACACACACACACACACACACACACACACACACACACACACACACACACACACACACACACACACACACACACACACACACACACACACACACACACACACACACACACACACACACACACACACACACACACACACACACATGCACATACACACAAGCAAACACAATCTCACACACATTCATAGTCTCATCTGTTCATCCTTTGTCACCGTGGTTCCTGTCTTACATTGCTCCATGTACTATCTATTGTGTTTACTTCATTAGTTCAACCATTAACCACCCTCCACCCACTTCCTTCTCACACCCAGTCCATCCTGAGATTCATGGTGGCAGCTACTGGCTCTCAGGAGGGTGTGTCTCGGGAAGCGGTTGACATTCTAGTGGAGGCAGGGCTAATGTCAAAGAGGTTCATTATATGTAGATGCATGCATGCCACGTGTACATGTGAATGTGCTAACATTGTACACATTCAGACTGGTAAATCATAATTTACTGTACCATACGTATTTGTCTGGTTCCAACCCTGCAGCCCCAGTCCAGCAATTCCGCCAACAATCACCCCTCTTGGCTTTCAGTTCCTTCTGCTCAGCCAGTCTGCTCAGATTTGGTCCTTCATCACAAATTACCTACAGTCTCTTCAGGTTAGCAGCTTTACCTACTCTTTCTACTCCTTCCTTGCTCTCACTCTGCCTCCGTCTTTCCCTGTACAGAACAGAGGGATGAGTGTGGTGGAATGTTTTGTGTTTTTGATGCAGATCAATTTTGCCACTGTTGGAAGAGTAAGACTTGTTTCTCTGTGCGAGTCTGAGTTTATATGCCTCTCTCTGTACTACTGTGTGATGTAGCCCTTACCCCTCCTCCAGGCTTACTCTGTAGAAGGCTTGTCGCAATCACAACTTCAGGTCATTCAGCATTTGAGGGAGTTTGGACTAGTGTACCAGAGGAAGGTGTGGTGTGTCATTGACAACAGCATTTAAGTTCAGATGCTGACCATAGGCTCACACTCACTCCTGCACACTTGCACACTTGTGTGCACACATGCAGCACACAGAAACCCACACACTACTCAGTCACGCTCACACGTTGACCCCAGGTATACAGCCCTTAATAGGTAGCATGGTACCTATGTATGTATAACAAGGTCATGTGACCAAGTAGTGCAACTGTGTTGAGTAGTCTGTAGGGCAGATGGGAATGGGAATACTAGTGTGTTGCTAAGGTGGCTTAGCCTATTAGCTAATGGGTGTCCCCAATGCATTCTTGTCATGTCCAGTGGACTGTGGTGCTATTGAGGAGTCAATGGACTCTACTTCCTGTTCCTCCTGCACTGCCAACCACAGCCCATTGGAATGGTTTGATGGAGGAACTGACAAGGAAAGGACATTCGGAGCTAGGGCATTATTCACTCTTTCCTAGTAGTCCACCTTGAATGGACAGTGGGCAGTGCCATAGCCATCTCATGCGTGCCCTTCATGCAGCTACAGCCTTTATGTGCTTGCTCTTGTAGCTGCCATCACAGTGTACCATCTTCACTATAGTATTGTGTTCCATTGTGTGTGTTCACCTAAGCTTCTATAACTATTGTCGCCCCATACACATTCTACAGAGAACAGAGAAGCGCTACTACCCAACTCACTTGGCAGTCAATCTTCTCTCAGGTAGGTATATGACCAAGCTGTTTGGTGAACAGATTGCCAGCTGCTGTATAACGCATTAAGTTGCTTGTACCACAGAGCACAAACAGGCACTGCATGGAAAATGCAATGTTCCTTGTTATGTGGAAACACATTTTCGAGACACAGTAGGGCTGCATAGACAAGGTTACACATGCACACACACACACACACACACACACACACACACACACGCGCGCGCGCGCGCGCGCGCACACACATACACGTGTGTCTGAGGGGCGTGATGTGATGTGCCCATTGTGATGCAGTGTGTTTTGAAATGTCCCCTCTTCAAAAGTGAGGCCACTGCATGTGGCTGTCTCACAGGAAGCCTTATGCTAACATCTGACCTCAGGAATTCATCCCATGCCCACTATACATAGGTCAAATGATACATGCTGAGATATTATTGCCATGTAAGTCGCACCAAATGCCTTGAATGTACATATATGTGTTTAGTGTTGTGAAGTATGCGTGTGTGCGTGTGTGCGTGTGTGTGTGTGGGAGAGAGACAAATTATGGTTCAACTTGGGAGTCCCTGTAATTAGGATAGATGTAAGTTAAAGACCAATATACTGTGGCTGTGTGTGTGTGTAATATATACAATGCATACAATCCTGTTGCCTACATACTGTGTGTGCATCCATGTTGCTATTTGACTGATGGCAGTCGATTGCCAAAATGTCTGATTCAGATGCATATATACGTATATAATAATATTATTGGCTGGTATTCATACAGACTGCCTCAGATTAGTCATGCTAAGCTTTATAGTATTATTACTAGTATAAGAGTTTAGAGTTATTGTCACTGTGTGCCTCAATGTTGTCACATAAATTTACCAAAGTGAGGTCAATTAGCCTTCTGTTTGGCACATTGAGCACGTCATAGGCTCTTTGGTACATGCATATAGGGAGTGTGTGTGTGTGAATTCCGTAACATTCCAATAGTACACTTTGTCCTGCGTACATGAAGCAATGACACAGTACATAGCATTCCCACTAGTTGCACAGTGCAGAGTTCAATCTGGATCAGTTTCATTAACATACCAAAGTTGGGCGGGTGTCAGCTGTTGCTGTGGGAACTCTACATGTTTGGCCACCTGTGACCAATGGCTGGTAATCACCCTGCACTCAATTGCCCAGAGCTCAGCTGATTGCTTCCAGAGATAAGCTAATCTGAGGCTGTGTGTGAATAGAGACCAGCACACCCCACCCATTCCTACCCAGGAAAGCAGGCGGGTGAGGCTAGTCATCTGACCCTCCAATGGAGTGGACAGACAGTACTGGCAGTCATGGTTGCTGTTGGTGTACATCCTGCCCTACATTCCTACTAGAACATGGAGAACTAAAGGCATGTGTGCACTAGGGTCTCTCTCGCAAGGGTCAAATCGGAGAGGGTGTGTCCTTCAGTTGTTCGCATCACTGGACGTCATGTACACAGTACAAGTGATAGCCCATTTGTGCTGAGCACACTGTGTTCTGTGGAACACAGGCTGCACTCAATAACCTGGTGGCCATGGGGTAGTGTATGTGAATTCCTTAGAATTTCCCTGATGTAAGTACGTACATGCTTTGTGTTGTGCAAACCACCTGGTGGTACAGTGCATATCCTTCACACTGGGTGCACTGTGCAAAGTTCAATGGCAGCCCATCTCATTACTATACCAGCACTGGGTGTTTGCATGTGCGACTGGGGAACTCTACATGTGTTTGGCCACCTGTGACCAATGGTTGATAGTCACCATGTGCCCTATTGCCCAGAGCTCATTCTCAACTACAAGTTCTGATTTAATCTTGTCTATGTATTCAATTGGGTGAGTGGAAGGATAGTTCAATGAAGCAGCAAGTCTGCCCATTGGCTGTTCATGTACTCTTGATGTCATGTATCACAATATCAGCTCTTTGCATTGAACACGATAATGGGTTGTAGTCCTAGTCTGCAGTGAATGGATCATTCACGTTATGAAGACCCATGCTTCCCACACAAGCCTGTTAATCAAGTTCACTTCTTGAGCCTTTGGTGGGGCCTGTGAGAAGCCGGTGCATTGAAGCTGTATATGTAGAACTTGCTGTATATATATTATATATATATAACTTGCACTGTATATACACCAGCCAGACTCGGTTTGACCTTGCACCAGCACACCCATGGTGCAGGTTGCTAGGTGACGAGCGGAGGAGTGGCCTGTGTAAGCTCGCCCACTGCGACTTCCTTCCAACGCTACCAGACTGGGGGCGCCAGCTAACTCTTAAAGGAGTGCTGGACGGCGGTCTGCGTGTTATCTGACTGCACCAGGGACGTACCTGATATAGGTCCTTTGCGCTGACCTTACAGAAGCAAGTGGCAGGCCATCAATACCCTTTCACGTGGCAACGTACGTACTCCCTCCGTGGCCGCGCTGCAATCTCATCTCCGGGCGCTTGGGCTGCAACTGGGCTGCACATGGCGCACACACTCGCACGCATACGGTGCACACACCTGTGAGTTGTACCATTGGAATCCCCGTCAGCCATTTCGCCTGACAGTAGAACTGTTCGTCCGCGACGCTCCCGCGGCCGCCCTTGTAGATTGGACTTGTTTGGCAGGGTAAACCTTTTTGGCATTGCTGCCTGCCGACCAAGCCCAATCTACAACAGTACCGCTGCGTTCTCTCTCTCTGACTGTCATTCTGCTCCTTGCTGGGGTTGCTCGCCGATTGAGATCCTTTTTATAGCCGTCGCTGCACAACGTCGGCATTACCACGGGGAATTTCCCTCCCGAAAACCCTTTTATACGGGCAGGATACGGCACGCCTACATGGAGGACACCAACTTCCCGTTTTCAAGCAATGAATATCGCTAGCGTTGCTGACAAACTGCTGTGTGTTGCATACTTGAGGTGCTTCCAACCTGACTGATAGATTTTGGGTGGTCAGATCCTTACCCTGACCCTGCTAAAAGCACGTTTTCACCTACCTATCATTGTGAAGGAACCATGCTATATTGAGCACATGTGGTGGTTGTGTCGTGACATACGAGCATTATGTGTGTGTACCATGGCTGTGCTCTTGTAATAGGTGCCAAACAAGAGTCAGATGGAGGGGGTGAGAAGCGTGCTGGCTACATTATCTTGGAGACCAATTACCATTTGACAGCCTACACTGGTCAGCAGTGGGTGGGGTGCTGTGTTAGTTGTTGGAGAGTGTACTGGTAGTTCAAATAATACTGGTAGGTGTGGTGTTGCTCAGTAAGCTTTGTGTGTGCTTGGTCTGCCAGATTCCCCTCTCCAGATTTCCATCCTAGGACTGTTTTGTCAGCTTCAGTACAGGTCAGAGGCTTGGCAGTCACCAACCAAACACCCTTGGCACTGCTCTGTCCTTGTGCATTTGTGCTTGCATGCATGCATGTGCATCATTGTGTGTGTAAGTTTAGGCATGTGTCTTTGTTCTCTTGTGCCCGTCTATAATTATGGAGTTAATGCTACAGTTTTCATCAGAACAGATCCTGCCCATCTAGGTTCCCTAATATGGTAATGGGTGTAATCACGCGAGAGAGTGTTCATGAGGTGAGTGGTGGTCTCTATGGTAACAAGTAACATTGAAGTAGCTTTGATTATTATTAGCTGAGCTCAGCAAATTTCAGCTAGACCATGCATATGCATTAACATGAATGAATTTCATTATCACTACCTAGGCTCTGAAGAGTGGGATCACTGCTGAACAGGTGTGTCATACAGCTTTTCAACTGGTTGTTATTTAATCACTCCCAATTGTGTGTATGTCTGTGTGCTTGTGTGTGTGTCTGTGTGTTTGTGTGTGTGTGTCTGTGTGTTTGTTTGTGTGTGTCTGTGTTTGTTTGTGCATGTCTGTGTGTTTGTGTGTGTGTGCCTGTGTGTTTGTGTGTGTGTGTCTGTGTGTTTGTGTGTCTGTGTGTTTGTGTGTGTGTGTCTGTGTGTTTGTTTGTGCGTGTCTGTGTGTTTGTGTGTGTGTGTGTGTGTGTGTGTCTGTGTGTTTGTTTGTGCGTGTCTGTGTGTTTGTGTGTGTGTGCCTGTGTGTGCGTGTGTGTTTGTGTGTGTGCATCTGTGTGTTTGTGCATGTCCAGCTGTGGGTACATGTGAGTGTGTGATCGTGTGATGTATCTTCCCATTGTGCCAGTGTGGGTAGGTGTACATATGCATTAGTCTATCATACAGTACTTTCATGTGTGACCTTTTAGAGCTACTTTGCTGTGTTTGATAGTGTTAATGCATGCTTGATGAGTTTAATGGTCAAAGTCTCATTAGCTAATAGATAGAATGGGGGGAGGCGGTGTGTAGGAGACATGTGGGTATGGTGGGAAGGGAGGAGGGGCAATGGGAGGTGAGGAGGGGCAATGGGAGGTGAGGAGGGGCAATGGGAGGCTGGAGACATGTTGGGAAAGTAGGTATGGTGGAGGGGATGAGGCATGGTTGGAGGGGAGGTAGTGGGATGCGATGGGAACAGGTGTTGTGTGGCATGGTACTGGGATATGTCGAGCATTCAGCCTGAAGTGGAGCAGATTGCTGGTTTTCTGGTCTCATGCTGTGCTTTAGCACAGTTCCCTGGCCATCTGTGTCAATACTTTGTGTGACAATGGGGCAATAACTGATGTTGACAATCTGAGGACTGGCTAGTTGTGATTGGCTGCTCACATTTCTTTGAATACCAGAGGACATCTAGATGTGCTGATGTATTTTGTGTGGTTAACGTTTAGTGCCTGTTACAGTGGAGGGATGTGAGTGTTTTGTGAGAGGGAGAGGTGAGGTGAGTTGAGCAAAGGAAGGATCCTTACACACCAATCACATGGTATACTGTACTAGTGAAAGTACTGCAGTATGATCTCTTTTGTATATGTCACCTGATGTACAGTACAGTCCAGAAATATTTCCCTTGTTCCACTTTTAGACAGGTAACTAGAGTGCTCATAGAGCACAAACCCTGTGCAACAGATGTCTGAGAGGCAGCATTGACTAAAAACTGACCTACTGATGACTGACAGGTGCAAACACTGACTTAACCCTTGTGCTGTTGTGTAGAGTAATGAAGCTCTATTCACTCAAGAAGGACTCTGTTGAGAGAGGAAGTGGCATTGTGTGCTTGGCAGGAAGACGTATAAATGTGTTTGTGCTTGACCACAATTATAGTTGTGGTTTCTGACGAAAATGCTTGCAGTACAATACTGCCTTAACTCATCACGCTAGGCACAAGGGTAGGATTCAATGGTTAATTGGGTGAGAGGGAGGGAGAGACGGAGAATGAAAGTAACGGATAGCCAACATGAGCAATTGTAGTCCCTCTTTCCATCCTTACAATGCCCCCTCCCCCATGTATCTCTCCATGTCAGTTTGTGTGTGTGTTTTTGTGATGTCCCAGTTGGTGCAGAAGTTGACTTAGTGGGCCACAAGGGCCAGACGTCTGCAGCCAACACGTCTGGGTTTCAGAATGTTGATCGAGTATGGGTTTGCTTGGTTAATAGTCTAGTTATATGTGTAAACAGTACACACTGAAGAGAGTATATGCATACGTATGAAACTTCTTAGGTGCTAGCACACTTACATACGTACCAGTTGAGCACTGGTTGTGCAGCAAATGCTAGTCACCTGTCTAGAAATTGCTGAGTGTGGAAGTGGGAGAATCTAGTAGGAAGAGTCCAAGACAGATATCCTGCTGTCGTCACTCAGACAGTACCCACCTCCCTAGTGGGTCTTATACCTGTGTGCACGAGTACCCCACTGCACTGAGGACATGCAGCTGGAGAGATAAGGCTGGTGTCGCTGCTGCCAATGGGAGCACCAGTTCCCTGAAACGAGCAAGCATGCATGTGTGGTGTGTAGGTGTGTGTGTGTGTGTCTGTGTGTCTGTGTGTGTGTTTGAGTGCACTTGCATGAAGACAGTAACTGATTGTGGACTCATTGCTCTGATCAATGCTGACTGTACGAGGTTTGAACTGCAAAGAGGTGCATCAGTTACAGAAGTGCACTGTCATGCTACATACATGTTTCGCTCTAGACATATGTAGCTATGCACCTACTGTGCATATGTAAAGTCATGGACTAAGCAGGGTGATATAGTCAATTATATTGCAGTGATCCTGAAACATGCCGTAAGAAGTTGTGCGGCACCATTATTTGTACCATATGTACGTACGTATGTACTTCTTCTAAAATGATATGCTAAACCATTCTCTCCAAGTGTTTGTGTATCTACAGTACGTATCTCCTTCCCTTGGCACTGGCAACAGGGAGGGTTGGTACTGAGATATTATTGAGTCTCCTTATTGCCCCATTTTTATCCCTCTCTCCCTCCCTTGCTCCTACCCCATTTCTTACTTGCCCGCTCCTGCTCTTCCCTCCTTTTTCACTGGCAGATTCTGACATTTCTACGTGCCCATGCTCATCCTCGCATGCTGACAAAGGTAGGTGAGATACATATACATGTGTGTGCATGCATGCATACATACATATAATTTTTTATACGTAAATGCTCATTTGTGTATGTGTGTGTGCATGCATGAATGCATGAAGGAATATGAAGTCTTTGTGTGTGTTTTTGGTTAGGAATGTGTTCAATACTGAGCATTGTGTGTGCATGCACAGTTCGCTGGATTGGGCCCATTATTGTGTTATGTCCTCTTGGCTAAGTACAGTAATGGAGCCTCTTATGGGACTAATGTACCTCACCGCACACGAGTATATACCACCACAACACCATTCATGACCTTTGGCCCACTAATCACAACTACGCACACCATGCCCCTGTCACCCGTTGCCTTTCCCATTCTGCAATCTGCCTTCCCTTCACCCGTTTGGCCCAACCTTATCTGCCTGCTTTCAGGAGCCAGTCATACCACCAACCATCACGGACCAGATTCGGTTGTGGGAAATGGAGAGGGACAGACTAACCTTTATGGAAGGTGTGTGCTGCGTACAGTATGTACTGTATGTCTATGTGTATGTGTGTCAAATGGGAGAGAACGGTTTACATTTACGTACGTACAAGCAGTTGGAGAGGATGTGCTGACTGATTGACTTGCTTGCTCACCTTTGTCACTTCACGCACTTGTCCCCCCACACACACACACTCATCCATGTCCATACCACATACCCTGCAGGTGTCCTGTACAACCAGTTCATGTCAATGAATGACTATGAGATACTCAGGAACTATGCCGAGGTTGGCACTGTTCTCTGTCCCTATATCTCTCTATGTGTGTGCACATGCCAGATAGCCTGTGTGTGTGCCATGTGCTGCAGGAGATTGGGGTGCTGGTGTGGAAGAATGATGGCAAGCGACTAATGGTGGTGTCACGGGCAGGACACGATCAAGTGAAACGTTTTTGGAAAAACAAGGACCGATGACCTTACACAAATGTACTTGTATACATTTAAACTTCCTGTGCATAACTTGTACAGTATAATTATATATGCATGCACTTTCTCCGGTGTGTGTTGGCCTCTGCGGTGCTATATATACGTAAGATGCACTGCCATACCAGCAGGACCACAGGCACCCATCTTAATCCCTCTCACAACTTGACCACAAGTATAGTAATTGTATATGTATACCTACATGCACATGGGTGTGTCAGTGACCATCAGTGTGGTTGCCCTTAATGTACACTAATGGATCGTTACAATGTGACATAATGGCTTAAATGAGGCATTACGGAACACTGGCTCTGCCAAACAGCTACGTAGTTAAGGGTGTGGTCCATTTTAGCAGACTACCTTACCTGATCATGATATGCATGCGAATATGTAAATAGACATAGCTTTAATTACCCTGCTACCCCATCCACTGTATATTGCATACATGCATAATATGGTTAGTGTGTCACATGATGGTAATGAATATAGATACATGTCAGCAGGTACATTAATTCTCATGCACCCTATATAATAATTGTGTATATGTAATGCAAAATGTATGTGCAGGGGTTAGGCAATCGATATACGGTCTGTTCAGCCTGGTCATGTGCACTGTTACAGTTCTAGAGTATGTACAAAAATTGGCATACAAAGTTAAGTGTGTTCAAATGTATGTGGATGGGTTCCTTTCTTTTCCAAATAAACCCTACAGGTAGGCAGGACATGTGACCGTCATGTGACTGCAGCTAACCAACAGAACTGCATGTATAAGGCAACTCATGTGACATTGGTGTACATATGACTCACTCTAAACAACCCCTTCTTCTGGGGTGACAACTCATACACTGGAGCGTGCTCAGGTTCCTTGACCTCTCCAAATGTGACATCAGAGCTCTTGACAGGGGAAAGCTGCAGTGCACCCTCTGACTTCTTCTTGCTTGGACGCACCACTCTCTTTCTCTTGTACACCCGCCATTGGGTGGGAGACCTCTGCTCCAATTCTTCACCTGATGAGAGGGAGGAAGTCTCACTGGTGCCCACGTCAAACATCATGAGGCTGATGTCAGTGTCCAGACTCTGTTGACTGGTAGCCAGAAGGTTGGCCTTGAGGTAGTTGGGCCAGTAGTCCACATCACTACGCTCCTTGGAGCGTGAATGCTTCTTGATATGGCGGAACTTGTGCTTCGGCTTCTCACTCTGTCTCTCCAGCTGACGAGCCTGCATTGCTGCAACAAAGTCCACGTCCTCCTTCCGGGTGAGGTCAAGGTACCACCCTGCTGGTTTTCCCTTGGCAGGGTCATCCCCAGGCCGAGTCACTAGGAGCTGACTCTCATCCTGGAAGTTCCACTTGTCCCAACCCTCTTCCTTTCCATCTGACTCATCCCCGTCACCACGTGAGATAGTCACTGAGAATGGACTGCCTGGAACATGCCTCCCACACCACCTCACAAATATGGTGTATGGGCCTGGCTTTTGTGCCTCGTAGCTTGCTTTAAGCAGTCGTGTGTCCGGTGGGTGAAGAGGGGAGAGATTGACTCGAAAGGTGTCCTGAAAACCATGAACACGTACTGAGATCACACCAGTTCCAGCCTTTCTGGCATCAATAAAGAAGAGGCCCTTGCTGCCTAAAATGTCATCTTGCAAGCCAGGACCTTCTACCAGCACCTTTGAAGCATCTGGGGCAGGAAGCACCATGAACCGGTAGGGGCTGCTTTTAATGTGCTCTCCGGCCCATAACACCGACACACTGTACCCACCTTGCACAGTGGGGTCCACCAAGAGGGAGTACTTATCACTCTCGTCTAGATGCTGAATAACATGTACCTCAACATGTTGGTCTTTGGGCCCTCGAGCAAATGCGCTGAGCTTTCCCTGACCACCTCGAGAGGTGTCCACAAAGAAATGAATCGGCTCTCCAGCAACAAACCTAATGTGCTCAGAGAATGGAGAGCCATAGGCGGTAACCTGTTGGGCATCAGCAGCTTGAAGTGCAGTAATCTTGAAGGGGCTGCCATAGATAAGCTTCTTGTGAAGCTTGACAGTGAGCACATAAGCACCCACAATAGATACAGTATAGATGACAGTATATGTCCCATTCTCATTGTCAATGATGTTTACTGGGACCTCATGGGAGACTCCCTTCACAGACACACTGAAATTGTTTCGCTTCAACAGGCCTTTTTCACCCATTACAGCAACAAAACGTGTCTCCTGTTTTGCATTGACTTGTTTCAGGCCTGGCCCAGCCACCAAACACCCTTCAAAGCTGGGGCATTGTGTATACTCCACCTGAAATGAGTACTGGCCTTGCCCCACTCTCACCCCACCCCACAAAACCTCAACGGTGTGAAGACCAGTTTCCCATGGAGAAAACCGACCAACAAAGTTCCCAGCTTCATCCTTGCTGACAACCACATCTACTTGAAGAGTGGGCCCTTGAATCACAAACTCAATGTCCTGCGTTGTGCCAGCACCCTCAGTTTTGACTGTGACACCAATGCTTTCTGCCAGAACAGATCTACCAGTCTTGAAAGCCTCACACTCAACTGTACACTGTGAGGGATCCAAAATGTTTACCTCAAAAGAGCACTCTGGAATGGTGTTTCCTGCAAAGTTGACCTCAACAGTGGATGGAGGGCCTACCTGTTTCCCTTTCAGGATGATGGCAAAGGTGTACAACCCCAGACTCAGTACACGGTAGTCAATAAGGTCAGATTCTTCGGATCCATCTATGGTGACACTCACCTTCCCAACACCAGCATCACTAGCTTTCACTATGACAACTGTCTCGTGGTTGACATGTATGTGCTTGGGCCGTTCTCCGAGGATATAGCACTTGCTGGGGTCTGCCACACCAATCACAAACGGGCTCCCCTCAATCTGGTAGCCCGCACACTCCACGAACACATGGTAGAGGCCAGGCTCAGTGGGGACAAAGGAGGCAGAGTAGACTGCCCCAGGAACAAACTGGATGTTGACAGGGCTGTCTGTGGTCGGTCCATGGGCCTGTGCCTTGATGGCATGCAGGTCAAGGGGGACTCCTGCAAATTCAAAGCGAGTCACTTGATTCACCAAGAAGGTACCCTGGTAGTTTTCCAGGGACTCTTCCCACAGTGTCAGCCCAGTAAACACCTGCTCCAATACTGTCACACTGAAAGGACTCCCCCTTACTGGTTGCCCAGCAATGTGGACATAGATAGTATGTTTGCCAGGGATGATAGTTGAGTACTTGTAGGTGAAGTAGCCCCCACTCTCTTGGTCAGGAAGGACAGGAGCAAAAATTCCTGAAGGGTCACACACAGAAACCTCAGGCCCTATCTTTCCAGCCTCACTGGCATCAACAACAAAGGACACTGTGTCATGTGGGTTGATGGGAGTTCGAGGGGGAAGTCCTGACACCACTGCTCGCAAAGGATCCACCACATTGATTGTAAATGGACTACCTAGCAGAGGGATAAGACCACGGTAGTACAACTCAAGGATGTAAATACCCACCCTATACACATCAATGTGAATGAGGGTGTAGAGTGTCTGTGTACTCTCCTCCCACTCCTCTTGCATTGAATACTTAATGGGAGTGCCATCATCCTCTTGTGCCAGCACTGCAAGTTGTCCACTACCGCATGAAGTCGTGTCCACACGCAGGAATATGTCCTTTTCAGAGATCATGATGGCCTGGCCACTCTCACAGATAATGCCACTAGTGGCGAGTGAGGAGATGTCAATCTGAGGAGCACAGTCAAAGGATAATGGGCTACCCATTATGTGTACACCTTCGTAGAGGATCACAAAACGGTAGCGTGTGACACGCTCCAGCAGGAATTCAATGGTGTATAGGCCATTGCCTTCATCTGTGATGTTGACAGGATGCTCCTCTCCAGTTGCTTCGTCTTTGATGAAGGTGACCAATTTGCCTTGGTCAACCAGCCCTGCTGAGTGCAAATTCAGCTGAAGTGAGCTCTGTCTACCTGAGATTACCTCAAACAGTCGCTCTTGCATGTAGCTCTGGTTTGCAAGTGAGAAGCCCTTGTCACCCTGCTTCAGCTGGGTAATGGTAGCTTTTGGAGGCAGCATCACAGACTTGCGCTTCTGCTTCTTCTGCAATCTTTTCTCATCCCCATCAGGCAACTGTCCTGCCAATAGGCCTAGTGCAGCCCCACCAGCAAATGCAGTCAGAGCATCCATAGCTGAAGAGGAGCGCTGAATAGAAGTCGCTTTCTTCAACTGCTTCTTCTCAGAAACTGCTGCCTGCGTTTTTACAGAAACCTGGTCGTTCTCTGCTAAAGTAACTGTCTTACTCTCACCAGCTCCTGAAACTGCGGCACTAATTGCTCCAGAAACAACTGCACCAGCCATCCCAGAAATCACAGAGCTGCTTAGATCTTGAGAGCTGCGTGACACTCTTTTGCTTTCTCTGCGCTCCTTCTTATCTTGTGTCTTGACCGCAACTGTCAGGCCCCCACCCACTTCATGGTAGGAAGGAGGAGGCCCAGTGAAGGACTGCTTGCTCTGGCTGTGGGAGAGTGACTTTCTCTTCATTGTTGCCATCTCCCTCTCCTCAGTGGCCTTCTGAGCAGAAACCTCAGTTATGGCTGTCTGCTCAACATACGATTGGCGAATAAGGAGAGACCGTCGAATTTCCCTGGCACTGGCCTCTACTGCCTGATCCACAGCCTTAGATCCACCCACAATCTGCAGCCCACCATCTCCTTCTACCAGTGGCAGCACTGGACGAACTTCTTCTGCCTCCACCACATCTACCTCCAGAGGGAAGCCATTGAGCAAGATGTTGAAGGCATACACCTCCACACGATAGGTACCCACTGTCGCCAAGATGTACTCAATGCTGGCGATACCTTTCTTGTTTGGCCACTGCTGAATTGTGGCTTCATAATCAGGAGAGTACACGGTGATATTCAGGGGAACTCCCCAGGGGACTCCTGACACAGTAATGTTCAGTTTCTCCCCATCAACATAGTATCCTCGGGCTGGTCGGAAGAGGACAGTCTTGCAATTTGACAGGTCTACTACCTTCACAGTATGAGGAAAGCGGGGCAACACATGCCCACCCCACATTAGCTTCAAGTTGGCTACACCAGCCCTGAGAGCACTGATGACGACCTCATACCGGTCAAGGTGCTCCCTCATGGCCTCAATGTCAATCTTTACTGGTGGCCCCTCAGAGCTGGTTGTCTCCAAGCAGCTCTCCAGGGGACCGGCACCTGCTTCAATGCAACAGACAGTGATTTTTGTGAATCCACCAATGGGCAGTACTTGTGGTAGGACACCTAGGACGTCCACAAGCTCTTCATCAGTCACATGAATAGAGAAGGGGCTGCCTTGTACATGAACCCGGTAACATCGCACCTCAATGGGGTAGTCACCAGGATACTTGGCAGAGAAGACCACTTTGGTGTGCTTGCCCACCTGCTGGCACTCAATGTAGCAGTCATTCTCTAACATCAGAGGGCGCACCTCTGCCAGCATATTGTTGCATAGGTAGGTGTCCACAACAAATGTATATGGCATGTTTGGCTTCACCTTGGCAAGACCTATAGGCAGTGACATCATGCAATTAGCAGGATCCACCACTTTCATGACATACGGAATGTGGGGGATGCGGTACCCAGCCCAGGTCAGCTGCACGTTGGCTGAACCAAATTGGTTGCCAATTATCTTCACATCATAGACATTATTTCCCCACACCTCTTCGTCCCTTTCTACTTGTGTGACCTCCTCATACACTTGCTCATGCCACTCTTTGTGAAACTTGACCTGGATGTCAAGTGCAGTGCCACTCCCTTTGGTCTGCTCATATGTACGGCTGAAAGTCCCAGGTCCTGCTTGCAATGTATTAACATGAAAGTGGGACTTTTCTCCTACAATATACACTTCAGCAACATGGCCAATGACT
Organism: Aplysina aerophoba; assembly: GCA_949841015.1. NCBI lineage: Eukaryota > Metazoa > Porifera > Demospongiae > Verongiida > Aplysinidae > Aplysina > Aplysina aerophoba. Next base: position 4,820,889 of record OX465036.1, on the reverse strand, counting down.
TTACAGGCATCAGGGTCACAAACTTGGACTGAGAAAGGTGACCCCTTCAGAGACACGCCACCACAATTAACCACTACATTGTACTCGCCAATGGCTTTGGGGTAGAAGATGCCACTGGAGTTGACCTGCCCAAACTCAACATGGCCATCAAGGGTGTGGTCTGACTCATGGTAGGCATGAACAGTGATGTAGGGAGTGCCTTCACACACATTGAGAAGTGGAATGGACACTGGATGTCTCACACGCATAATTTTTGTGACAGGTGTCACTGAATACTTGCTGGGATCCACCACCTGGCAGCGCCACAGTGCAGGTAGGATACTCGTCTCATTGAAGAGAACAGTCATTTCAATCCAACCTGTGTGCTTAGGACAGACAGTGACAGAGAATAGACCCTCTTCCTCCTCCACCACTTGCAGCTGCTCTACATCATCATTATCATAGTGTAGGATGCTGGCCACTAGTCCCTTGCCAGCCTTGGTGCTGTCTACTACAAAAGAAAAAGGCACATTGATAATTGGTGCAAAGGCATCAGGGTTGGGAATGGCTGGGTCAGGAAGCTCTCGGAAGGAGCAGAGGAGTGGGTTGGAGGCCCAGATGGTAAAGGGGCTACCTGGAATAGGATAGTCAGACCAGGTGATGCTAACCACATAGTAGGCAATCTTAGGCAACACCATCCTCCCCTCATAGATGGTACGCTTGTTCTTCTTTGCCTTGATGGATTTAATGGAGATCGGACGGCCAAACTGGTCCTTCACGCTCATCTCCAGAGAGCCACTCCCACAGTCTGTGGTATCCACTTCAAACTCAATGGTTTTTTGGATGGCAAAGTATGGGTGAGGATCTTTAATCTTTCCGTACACCACACACTTTGTGGCATCTGGCCCTGGGACAGCATTGAGCTTGTAGGGGCTGCCACGGCAGTGGTGCTCCTCCACCATGCAGTTGAGCAGGTACGGGCCAGGGCTAGGTATCAAGAAACGTGTTTGGTATGTTGTATCTCGAAGGTCCTTCATCTCAACACGAACATGCTGGTCATCAAGATTATGATGCCGGTCCCTTGACTGTAAAAACACATTGAGTACATCAATTTCCAGCAGGTCCACCTCAGGTGTGTGCACCGTGACAGACTCCACCAGCCCTGAGAAGCATTTCTTTAATGGACGGCCAGTCACATAGACCATGTTCGGGTCAATCTTGCGTCGGACAATGAGCTGTCTTGGGAAGCTAGGGGTTGGGTAGCCAGCGAAAGTGACATTTAACTGCATCTCACCCACAACTGTTGGGGTAAATGTTGCAATGAAGTCTCTAGGCTGGACTACAGTCAGATGTATAGGGTAGTCAGCAGTACCCCTGCTTGCAGCATTGATCAAAGGGTACACATTGCCCACAAACCGGCAGTCCAGGTTGAACTCTGTGGTATCCTCTATGAGGATCCTGCCCTTGTGCATCTTGGGGCATCTCCACATGAGCTTGCTGGGGTCAATTGCCCGCATCTCCAGTGGGCTTCTGCAAATTAGGTAATCGGCCCAACGCAATGTGACCAGATTGTCACACACTGTGTGTGCAGTGTAGGTGATGGCCTCACATCCATTCTCCTTTCTCTCGTGGAGGTCCACCTTAAGGGCAGATGGACCTGCCTCTGACTCAAAATGAGCTGTCAACTCTCCTGGCCCTGCCTCTTTGGTGAAGATCTGCACCACAGTAGGATTCTCAACCAGTATATATAGGGGAAAGATTCCTGACACATAACATGACTCTGGATCACACACAGGAATGTCAAAAGGGCTTCCAGGAATGTTGATCCCCACACACTTCACCTCGGTCTTGTAGTACCCCACATAGCGTGGCTGAAAGGAGCATGTGGCCACTTCATTGTGGAGATAGAGCTCCACAGCTGCCTCGTCCATGTCATGCCTGGACTCACAGGTTAGGTACTTGCCATGAATGGTCACATTGAGGATGTCAAAGATGACTCCATAGCGGATCCTCTCAATGCCTAGAGGGCGAATTGCCTGGTACTGCCAAGGGTCTACAATGTCATAGAATGCTGGGGGACGGATCAGCCTGCGATTGTAGTAGAAGTTGAGTTCCAGGTAGCCAGCTGGGCGGTGGGCAGTGAAGTGAACCTGGAACACCCCAGACTGATAGGGGACAGGTTCCCACTCAAGCTCCACCACCTCAGGTTCTTCTGAGTGCTTTGCAGTGATAGTGAGCTCCGCTCCCGGGTATGCTGGAATGGTGTCAATTGTGAATGAGTTAGGCTTCTCAACAATGACATACGGCTCTTCAGGGAGGCCTTCAATTATACACCAGGGAGCATGACACACAGGGACTTCAAAGGGACTGTAGTTGACATGGTATCCGACACATGTCACCTCAATGTTGTGTCTACCTACATTCTCTGGTTGAAATCCTGTCAGACAGTCGGTGTCTTTTGTAATGACAGGCATCATAGGTGTTTCCACAGAGCTACTGCCGAGCCACACTTCACGCACTGTGCGATATCGAAGGTACCTCTCATGCACAAGGATGTTGATGACATTAAAAGAGTAGACTTCGTCCATGTTGTGGTAGCCATCCTCGTAGCGGCACCAGTACATCTTAGGGTCCACAATGTCATACTTGAGGGGGATTGGAAGGATGTCTGTAAAGTTGTACTGTGGCTGCATGATCAACCAACCAGCAAAATAGTTGGTGAACTGCATTGAAAAAACACCACTCTCAGTTGGCACGACCTCCTTGAAGGCAATGCCTTCCACTGTTTTCTCCATGTACTTGCCTGGTTCTGGGTCTGCCTCCACTTTGTCCAGTCCAATCTGAGTCTCCTTCACAGTCAGGTCTGCCCCTATACCAGCTGGGTTGGTGTCAACCTCAAACTTGTAGGTTGCAAAGGCTAGTACATACGTCTCACGAGGCAAACCTCTGAACTGGCATTTGAAAGGGTCAACGACCATGAATGGTAGAGGGGATTTTGGGATGTGGTATGGTAACCATTCAGCATTCTGCCCCTCAGTTAATCCCTTAATGGCAATGTCTTCCAGTCCTGAGACAAAATCATCACGCAGAATGTTCCAGAACACATCCATGTGGTGCACATTGATGACATATGGGATGAATGTCAGCGTGTGGACCCATTTGTCATCTTGACACTGCAGTGGTGCAATGTGCACCTTCACTGGGTCTGACTGTGGGTCCCTCCCATCAGATGTCAGGAACCCAAATCCAGAGCTGATAACATCCACAAAAAAATCAATAGGCTCACGGGCATTGAAGAATCGATCAGGCTTGATGGCTTCCCCAAATACATAGCACTTTGAGGGATCAGAGAAGTAACCTTTCTCAAACAGGCTTAACTTGACGTAGTCCTTGACAACTATGCCTTCTTCTACCCGCCAACGCCGAGGCTCTGGGCGAATGTCAGTGTAGTTGTACTGTGTCCATAACTGGAACCAACCAAGGTAGCCTACTTTCATTGTGAAATAGAACCGCCCACTGTCTTCTCTCTCACATTGAATCTCCTCCTCCCATGCTTCCTCCCCATCAGGTTCATGGCGTACAAAGATGTGCAGTGGTGCACCCACCCCTGCAGGGTTTGTATCCACCACAAAAGGGTATACAGTGTCAACAAAAATCACATTGCCCTTGGGGAGCTTGTAATATTGTGTAAGTGGTGGGTCCACCACGTAGAACTTGAAAGGGCTGTCTGGAATTGAGTCTGCATCGCCAAAAAGGGTCCAGATACAATCCACACTGTGGTTGCCTGGAATACGTGGCACAAACTGGATGGTGTGTACAATCCAGTCTGTCTCCTCCCAGTTATGCTTAGGCTCACTCAGTGCACATGGGAAGCTGCTACGTTGAGGATCTGTAGTGGCCAGTGAAAGTGCTCCAGGACCTGCTTGGTGGATGTCAACAAAGAACTCAATGAGATTGTGAGCATTGAAGAACTGCCCTGGTGCCAGACTATCCCCAAATGCAAGGCAGTCATCCACTACCCAGATCACAAAGGGACTAGGCTCAACAGGGTATGAGCCAAAGAAGACGCTGACCTCTGAAGGCCCCACCACTCTCCCATGCACTTGAAGATCATACTCGTAGTCGCTTGCCCTGCGAATCTCTGGTTCCAGGATGGCATATTCAGAGGATGTCATGGTTACATCAGCCTCTCCTGCCCCCCGCACACTCAGTTCCAAGGTGTATGTAGTTTTGACCTTGATGTACAGAGGGGGCGGGGTCATGATACAATTGGAAGGCAGGATGAAGTCAATGATAATGGGGGAGCCCTGGATGTGGACGCCTGCATTATGAAAGTGGATCACATGGCGGCCAATTTCATCAGGGCAATATTCAGAGATGTCCTCATAGTTATCACCCTTCTTAAGAGACCACTGAATCTCCTTCTTGCCTGAAGGAGCCTGTGCATTCACCATGATACCTCTAATGTTCAGTTCATCTGCAAAAACTTTAAACATCACAGTGCTGCCATACAGCACAGCACGTCCATCCGATGGATGGTGGAGCACAACACTGCACTGCTCTGGGTCCACACAGTAGGCTTCATATGGGCTGCGGTGGACGTGCACTCCACCTACAAGCACCTCTACACTTTTCCTCTCCAGGATTTCTGCCCGGTGAGTGACAAGTACAGACCCATCCTCCAAGTCATGAAGCTCACAGGCCTGGATACAACCATCTGGGCGTCTTACTCGGGCTATCACAATGCGATGGTCAAAGGCCTTAGTGACACGGAAGGAGAATGTTCTGTGCACAGCCATGCAAGTAGTTCGTTTCATGCCCACTACTCGCACAGCCTCTGGATCTACAATCTGGACAATGAAGGGTGAACCATGAATGTCAATGTGGCCCCATTTCACATGGATTACAATGCGCTTGACTTCCTTGGGCATGTACGTGATCTTGAAGATGCTACGATGGTCGCCAGTTGCCACCAAGTCAGATGTCACTTCAACACCTTCTATGGTCACATGGACCTGCCCCTCAATTGCTGAACCATATGTCCCATCCACAAAAAAGACTGCAGGGCGATTGATGATTGCCCGCTTTAGGCCACTGCCGTAAGCTACAATGGTGCCCTTAGGAGTCTCATGATAGGCATTGCGCAACATGGACAGGTACACTGACATACTGAGTACATCAATATTCTTGTTCATGATTTGCTGGTAGGTGAGTATGGGTTCCACCTCCAGGTCTGTGGGCCAGGAGTGAATGAGTGACATATTACCATGGGAACATAGTCACATGGACAATAACCCATGGATACATGCTTCACACCTAGGACCTCGTACAAGGAGGGAAGGTCTGGTGTACAACATATCTGTACAGTTCTGTTGCACTTTGTCGCATACAAAAGGCACATGAATAAAGCACATGTACGTACATATTACACACGACCCTTGACTACACCTGTGGGATATGTGACCAGGAATACCATACCAGCCAAGTGGACGAAGCGTTCTGTTTCGACAGCATTTTGCGTGGGCACAATGTCTATATACGTACAAGACTGTGTGGACGCCATTTTTTGGGGAGACTCTGACTGCTACGACAGGCATGCTGTATGTGTGCAGAAGGCTGGAAAAATCGTTGGCCACATTCCGCGAGAGCTATTGCAGACGATGTGGCACTTTTTTCTCAATAACCTTCAGCTTAAACATGACGTCAAATGTTGTCTTCTTCTCTACTGTGGTAGCGACCATCCCTTTTCATCATGTCTTCGTACTTGCAGGTGTCTTCATATTTCAGTCATTTTGCATTATTAATTAAAGTAATTTTAAAATCAAGTTGTCAGAAGTAGTAGAAGACTCTAAAGATGCCACAGAAGTATCTGCGCACTTTGTATTTGAATTACTACCACATACAACTTCACTAAAATCTGCAATACATTCTGTACAAGAGAACTGGCAATAAAACTTTGCCTTCCAATTTAGCCAAAGAACGTTTTTCAACTATTACATTTTTAAAGCATTAAACATTCTTCTAATTTAAGGACATACACTTGGTGTATCAGTCATGATAGCCACAGAGCCTAAACATCGTATTATATTATAAAGTTCTATTTATTTAAATTACATTACTGCCAAACAGTGCAGTTTGTAATGCGCGACCATATGTGCTTGTGCTTGTGTAATAGCGTGTTGAGTGGTTGTTGCAATATCGCACAATGACCTTGTCCCTCTCTCCAGGCAAATGTTTTCACGGATCGCTGCTTATCGCTCAACGTTTGCGTGGTCACTGCGCTCGCTATATATACAATTGTATACCGCCAACTATTACCGTTTAACAGATAACCGCTACGTGTTAACCGAAAATTTTCACAGATAAACCAAGACGAATCGGTGAAAAGCATTAAGCAGCAAACGTAATTATTGTAAGGTTTTCTATGCACCGTACCGTATCCCTTGCATCTCCTTAGTAAACTATGTTCTTTAGGTGCAATGCAGGAAGTGCGTATTGTGACTATCGTTTAGGTTCTGTGCTACATTGACTGTGGAGTATGCATATAATTCTGCCATTTTGCATCTGATGATATTCCTTGTTGCCCAGACCCTTTCACTGCTCTCTTGCACAGCTGTGGGGATATGCCCACTGACACCGTGCAGGACAGCCGTAGCTATGCTTTTAGCTGGGAAGGAGCAGTTGCTTTCACATTGATTCTGCAGTAGGTTTTTGCATCGTTACGACTATTCTCCATTTTTACAAGGCTCCTTATAGTCCATTAAAGGGTCTGCACTGCGTCCACGAAGTTCTTTCTCTGTCAGATTCCTCACTATATTTGGCCTTGTGTACATATGAGCTCCTTGTCCAACGAAGCTAATTGAACTATAACGTTATGTCCTAGTAATGCAATGAGTGAAGGGTGCTATTATAAGTGGTACTACACTCTGACAGATTCTAGAAAATAGGAGAGAAGCCCGGCTTTAACAGGCTTCTCTCTAATGATGCTCCATCAATGGTGTTTAGTCAACGTCGATCTGATGATCCAATGATGCCACTCTCTCGATAGTGCTTCCGCGCTTCACAATTGTATACTGATCCATAGCTCATGACTGCGATGTGGATTACATAGCAAGTGTCATGGAGCACTTAGTGCAGTGCAGAACATTAAATGGAGCCTCAACCACACAGCTAAGCCATCTAATCATTTGGCGCAAACTAAGGTGACTAAAGCTGCATCATTTGACGTATAGCAAAATAGCCTTCAAATCCCAAATGCATTACGATCTTCTGCCACAGGGCAGGTCATCGCAAGCCGTTCCCTGCAGAATGTGCCTTGAATCTCCCTCAGCTGCCTAGAGCGTTTTGAGGCAATCGGAATTGGTGAAGAGTTGGGCGACATGTGGAATCAAAATGGTGTCTCGGATCCCGGGATAAAGAATGCTTGACAATCTTCTTCCATGTCACAGTTAGTCACATGCCCATCTCGTAAGAACACATCCCAGGGCCTCATCAGCGAATGTAGAGCATTTTGAGGTGTTCCATGCAGTGGTACAGTTTTGTATCGGGAACAAACAAACCAACAGAGAGACGGTGAATTATAGTAAGATGAACATCAGCATTGGAAACATAGATTTGTTTAGCGAAATGTTTCTTGCTGTAGTTGATAATAGGCTGAAATTTATATGAACACAAGCAAATATAGATAGCATAGTCACTCGCTACCAATACCTTTCTACACGGTCAAATCAACTGCCATCTCATACCACTGTTACCATCATCAACTGTATATAAAATTCACAAGCACTAATTGACAACTCTGTCACAGTAGGACTTTTAAATGAGCTATATAGCGCATATGGTGATTGCTGCCACATTAAGCACTCACAGTCATGTGCATACTCCAGGGACCGGGCAATGTTCATTGGAGCTAGTCTGGGGTGCAGCGAGGGAAGGTCGGGGTGCACACCAGGCGAGCATGCGTTCACTAGGAAGGCCAGGTTCATCCCATTGTTCCAGTCCGTGGTCAGGTTGGTGATGCCTTGCTCAGGCAACTTTGCCTGTAGCCACTGCAATAGCTCACGGTTGCCATAGTTGACAAAGAAGGAAATATAGGTGATGACAGCAAGGTCATCTGTGGCGGGGTGGCTGAGCTCCTGGGGAGTCATCAGCATTGGAATACCCAGGTACTCCTGTGCCAGGCGCATGCACAAATGACAGTTGTCAACTGTGCGAGCCTTGTCCATTGCCTTGTAGTCTGCTATCAGTCCAGGGGCTAGCATGTCAATTAGGGTGGCCAGAGCGATGCCATCATTCCAGTCTGTGCAAATAATAAAACATGCATTACTAACTGCATGTATTTTTGACACCGGATCTGTTACACAGATTTCAACAGATGGAACTACTAACCTGAATCAAAGTTGTTTATCTTGTGGTGTGGCATCCGTTCTCCTAACCATGTGTAGAGTGCCAGTTTATCTGGGATTCCACAAGGACTCCACTGCAGCTGGTAGCGGCGAATGATTTGCCAAAACAGCTCCAAAATTGGACCTTCCTTGCCTGCATGAATATCTTCCGGGGCTGCATCAACAACATGGTTGGAAGGAAAGTAATGGAGGACAGGAGAAGAAAGCGTGGCAGTGCTAGGATAATCTGTGGTGCACCATATTCTCTCTACATTGACATGCATGTAGTATAGATACGTACTCATGGAGACCTAATTACCCTCTCAACTAAACCCGTCAGCCTTGTGCAGCCCAGTATGCCCAGTTTCATCCAGCAGATAATTTCTCAAGTGAGTATACTATCTTTTTGAGACTGAACACACCAACTCCTCCCACCAATCAATTCCTCCCTTACTGCCAATGGTTGCTGTCTCCACACCCTCCCGCTGAAGAAATTCAAAAGTGATCTGGTGATTCTTGATCATCTCTTCCTTGATTCTGGGCCGTGCATGGTAAGGAGGGATAGGCCGCTCCCGGTTTAGCACCTTTAGTAGCTCCAGGACTACCAGCCCATTCTGCACATCAGAGCACAGATCCACTAGTACTGAACGAGACTCTGCTTTTCGTAGCACATAGTTTGCCCAATTGGTGAAGACATGCTTGCGGATGTTCATCACATCAACTTCCTTTGGAACTTCCTTTCCAGTCACCTCTTGCACTGAAAGATAGGGTAAGCAAAAGAACGAATGTGTGAGGGAAAGCCATGTCTTGGCATGAAAGGCAGTGTAGTCTCAATAGCTTGACAGCTGAAGACTGGAAAGCTATTCCTTTGGATGCAGCACCTACCACCACCACCACCACCAGCACTGTGAGACTGATGTTGCAAAAGGATTGGTTGATTGTGTATGTGTCTCTGTTTGCGTATTATGTGTATACATGTAATTGTTTACTGGGTACTTGGATGAGTAGTAGTCTTGTGCGTCATGCGTTCCCGCAGTTTATTACATGTGCAATAATAAGCTCGCAAGAATAGGGGCTGGCACGCGAGACTAGATGAGTAGGTATAAGGCTAAGGGCATCCCAACCTAAAGTAACAGTCAAATCATATCAAATTAAACCTTTACACAGTCCTTGCTTGCTGCACATCTGACAACCATGTGTGTGCTGTGTTAGACACAGTCATATTTCAAAAGTGACAAGAACGAACATTTCAGCTAGTTGGGGGTGGGGGCGGGGTGAGGGTGGGCTAAGGGGTATCTCACTTCTCACCTTTGGCTTCATCCTCTAACATTTTGTAGAGGTCTCCAATAGTCCGTGTCTGGTCTGTGAATGTCATGTCTGCTATTAAACGGGGTCGTTTCTTTACCAGCCCAACTGCACATGGAGAGTAGTGGTAGAGGGAAATGGAGATAGGTGGTGAGGAAAGGGATACAAGGGAAGGTCAGGGAAGTGAAAGTACAGGGCTTGAGATGTTCAATGTGAAGGCGAGGGTGGTGAGGAAAAGGGGGCATGGAGGGGAGGAAGGATGATTTATATACAGGTGAAGTAGATAAAATAAAATTGGCAAGATAGTTGACAGCAGCAAACCATTTTTATACTGTCTTTTGTATACTGTCTGCGAATGTAGTAGCAATGATTGGAAACCAACGGGTGTACCACCTGCAACACACTTGCGGTAGTGTGACCGTCAGTACCACGCCCCTCGAAAGAAGGCAGAACGAAGCACTATACAATTTGAAAGCGATTCGCAAGCTTGCGTGCGGCTCCAGAAATAACTCACAGAAACTTCGCTTGGAGCCTTCCAAGCTGGTCCTCCCCATGCTTCCCTTGCCACGCCCGGGGGCGCCATGCTTGCTCGCAGTCACGCGAGGGACGTCCCCTTTCCGGGACATCGCCACTGTTTCTGTTGTCGACCCTCACGCGCTTTGTCTTCCTTCTATAGTTCTCTGGATCGGGCAGGAGGCAGCTCGACTGCTATAGCAAGGTAAGGGGCGTTCTAATGTACCCGCCCTCGTGAAGGCACAGGAGGGCGTAGGCTCATGAATATCTTTGGCTCATGAATACTATTTACTAAAATGTTGCTATTAATAGTACAGAGGTTGAAACGCACTGCTACAAAAGTTAATTGGATAATAGAATACAAAGTCAGTGTATATAAAGTATATAAACAGTAGCTGTATATATAAATGTTATGCCAATTTTGCAGGATGTGTGAAAAGTTGTCAGTACCTGCAAGAGCAGATGAGGACGCAGTGTTGTAAACTTACAGTCCCACATGAACACAGACTTACTGAATTGCACCACTCACCTCTGTCATGTAACTAGCTATAGCTATCTACTTGACTATTGACAGAAGTGTTACTATGCGACTTTCTCAAATATGACTTCACTCTCAAGAGCCTCCTGGGGCAGCTGTCCGCTGTCGACCAGCTCTTGCAGGGAGGGGGGCTGGTCACCAGAGTACTGGACAATGACCTTGCGTTTCTCCTGAACCTGAGGAAGAGATACAGACAGACTGAGAAATTCTTCCACCACTCCAGCACACATCATTTTATTATTTACACAAATTATTCAGCAGTCCAGTCCAGCGAATACGGACACCCACTATGTGCAGTATCACCAGATGCTGGCATAGAGCTAACCTCTGTCTTCCCCATTGTCACTGTTTGATTAAACCCCATCGCCTGTTGTTCCTTAGTTGCCGTAAATTGTGCATTGGCGCCAATCCCAAAGGCAACCTGCCACAGATCAACCAAGGTGAAGATAGCCCCTTTCACCCACTACAATCACATTACCTATATACCCCTCCTTACTTGTTGCTGGGCTGGAGGTTGGGAGTGAGGCACTACCTGGTCCTTCTTCCTAGATTTTCTTCCAAACCAACCGCTACGCTTCTTTCCGTCGTTCACTTGTCCACCTGACACACCCTGCTCCACTCTCTCAAATGTGACTTCACCCTCCAGAGCCTCCTGGGGCAGCTGTCCGCTGTCGACCAGCTCTTGCAGGGAGGGGGGCTGGTCACCAGAGTACTGCACAATGATCTTGCGCTTCTCCTGAACCCAAGGGAAAATAAGCAGACAGGCAAATATTCCAAACACAAAAAGCCCATTTGCACATCTGTACAAAAGGTGTTTTGTTATGTATAAAGCTTGGTATTGAAACTAACTAATTAAATCACTTACGTTTAAAGACAGATGATTACGAAGCAGCCCCTGACCATCCATGCAGACACATGAACAGTCAGGATGCTCAGCACAGGGCATAATACATATATAACAACCCCTTACTCACCACCATGGAGCTGCCTTCCACTGCCTGGCCTTGGGCAGCTACCACCAGCTGCTCAGGTGCAGTAGGTCCCATGGTCATTCCCTGATGCTCAACTACCTGAAGCACAGCAACAGAGAGTGGCACAGAGACATGGTCAATTATGTATTGTCACCCTTACATAGTTCTTCTTCACGAGTACTTGTACTACACATGCCAACATACTAGTCACCTCACCTCTATTTCACCACCAGCCACAATCGTCTGTCCTACAGCAACTGTCTTATTCCTTTGCCCTTCAGTGATTGTCATCCCATTCCCAAGAGCAAACTGTCCAGTAGAAACCTCTCCAGCTGCAGACACATGCCCACCACTCCCATGCTGCTCTCGGTAGACAGTGACTGTCCTCTGCTCTGAACCTTCAGACTGTACCACTCCTCCTTCACCCTGCACTCTTTCAAAAATGACTTCACCCTCCAGAGCTTCCTGTGGTAACTGTCCGCTGTCCACCAGCTCTTGTAGGGAGGGAGGCTGGTCACCAGAGTACTGCACAATGACCTTGCATTTCTCCTGAACCTGAGGAAAAGACAGACAGACAGACAGACAGACAGACAGACAGACAGACAGACAGACAGACAGATAGACAGACAGTCAGACGTCACTCTCTTGAGCAGAGCTGTGCATGCACATCTACATGCATCTGTAGACACCAACACAGAACACACCTCTGTCACTCCGATCATCACATTTTGTTCGCCAGCCAGCTGCTGTCCTGTTGCAATGACAGCCTGCTCAGCACCTTCCACCAGATCTGTTTGGTGGTAGTTAATGTGGTCCTCTTCTACTGGAATGGCAGGGCGTGTGGTTCGGGACTTCTTGGTGGCTTTGAACCAACTTCTCTTCTGCTTCTGGATAATGGAGTAGAAACTTTGGTGTCACTGGTTATGACGTCTACTCAGCTTCATGATTATCTACCACAGCCTTCACTACACCAGTGTATCGTGTAATTGCAAATAATGTTACAGAACTAGCGAATTGATCTTGAGGATACACGTAGCAAATTCAATTACCAACAACTAACTGCAGGACACATACATAGGCCTTCGTCAACTGCGCACAAAACTCAGAACAAAACACAAACAAAGGTCAGTTTTTATTCATTGAAATTGCTACATATATGCTCAAGATTAATGTGCCAGTTACCAACAATGTAGCAATGAGTCTCAATGATATCAATGTTACAGAAAGCACAACAGTGAGTTTGACACTAAACATAAACTACTGTGCAGTGTTAGTGCATGAGCCCTGTGTGCAGTGTGGTCCTTTTGCTGTCGGCTACTAGTACTAGCATGTTGGCAGCACTCCTGTACCATTTAGCATGCTCACCTTGTGCTCCACAGGACCCTCTTCCTCACTATCAATGTGCTGAGTGGGAGAGGCGGACTTTGCAGCTTTTCTTGAGCGTTTGAACCAGCTGCTTTTACTCCTCTTCTCCTGGAAAGGTGCAGAAAAAGGGACAGATAAAGAGAGGCAACAGTGTGTTTACACTATCCACTACCACAAAAGAATACCTAGTTGTTTTGCATGTGTCACTCATGCATTGCACCGCAGACCCTCCTCACTTGGATTGTGTCTACTTGCTCAACAGCTGCCAAAGGTACCTCCTCCTTCTCCACCTCTTCCTCCATGGTTGGAGGCAGCTCCACGGTGTACTGCACCTGTGGTGAGGCTGGCTGCTCAAGCAAGGTCTGCTCCTGCTGCGTTGTGGCACTGCTGCGCTGCACTAGCATCTGACGCCCCACAGGACTGCTGACAGCAGTGCCAGACTGGACAGACACATTCTTCAGCTCTCCTTTGCTTGTGGACTTGCGGATGAATTTCTTCTTCTGTTTGCCTTCTTTGGGCAGCCTCTTCTTGCCGAGGTAGGCTACATCCTCTGCCAGTGTGGAATCTAGGGGATCCACAGGGATGGGCTGCAGTACAGGCAGTACATTGCTTTCCCTTGCCGCAAGGATCTCTTCCACAAGGGGGTTCTCAACTTCCTCGTCCTCCTGGGCTGACTCGCCATGCTTGGGTTTGGGTTTGAAGATCCTCACCCTGAATGGAGACCCAGGTACATGTTTGCCAGACCAACGAATAAAGATGACATACTCGCCAGCACGCAATGGCTTGTAGCAGCAGGAAAGGGTGCGTGGGTCCTCAGGGAGTGGGTTGGCGTCTACTTTGAAGCTCTCCTTGATGCCGTGTACACGAATAGATAGTGAACCAATCCCAGCCTCTCGTGTTTCAACTGTGAACTCTGCATCAGTGCCCAGTAACCCGTCCTCAAGGCCTGGACCTCGGGCGACCACCTTGCTGGCATCAGGGGCAGGGTACACACGTAGCTTGTAGGGGCTGCCAGGAACCTGTACCTTGGACCACAGCACAAAGATGAGGTATCGACCAGCAATGAGAGCATCAAACTTGCACCCGTGGACCCCTTTAGCATCAACCTGCTCAAACACCTTGGGGCGGTAGTCCTGTGGCCCACGGATGAAGATGCTGAGTTCACCTGTGCCTGCCCTGATTGCATCCACATAGAACTCCAGCGGCACCCCTGAAATGTGAATGGAGTTGGGGTGCAAGGCCGGGCCATACACCTGGACTTTCGAGGCATCAGGGCCAGGGGAGACAGTCACCTTGTACGGGGAGGACTTGATGGTCTTGTTGCGGTAGAAGACACCTACTACATAGGCGCCGGGCAGTGGAGCAACGTACGTGACTTGGTAGGAACCATCGTTCATGTCTTTGATGTTCACTTGCCCGTTCTTGTGGATTCCCCTAACAGTCACACTTAGCAGATTGCGCTCTAGCAAGCCCACTTCATTGCTGAGGATGGTAAAGTAGGCCTCCTCTCCAGCCACTGCATGCTTCAGCCCTTCTCCCACGGCTGTGCACGCCTCTGCATCTGACATGGCCACCACCAGTGTAAACGGGCTTCCAGGAACATGCCGCTCACCCCACAGCACTTCCACCGAGTGCTCTCCAGTCTCCCATGAAATGAACTCGCCAATGTATGTATACACATCCTCCTGTCTCTCCATGGTTACCAACTGCTTAGAGGTGGGGCCTTTGGCACGCACTGTGAGCTCTGCCTTGCCAGCACCCTCTGTCAGCACCTCAATGCGCACAGTGTCTCCAACAACCCCTTTCATTTCCTTGAAACTCTCACTCTGAACCACCACCTGGGATGCGTTCAACAGCTCTGCAATGAAGGGACACTGGGGTATGGTGTAGCCACCAAATTGGATGTCCAGCTTGGCTGTGCCCACCTGTCGCGCTTTCATGACCAGGGCATACGTGTTGAGGGCTCTGTGCTCTAGGCTGGTGTAGATCAGCGAGCTGCTTGCACGCTCATTGATGTACATTTTCAACTCCCCTTCACCAGCACCATGACACTTGACAATGATCTCATCCTCTTCTCCAACATGGAGGAAGTCAGGTAGCTCACCAAGGATGAGAACACGAGAGGGATCCACAACGGGGACCGGCAGGGGACTTCCTGCCACATTCTCACCTCCATACTCCACATACAAGTTGTACATCCCTGCCTCAACAGGTGTAAACACAGCCTTGTAGTTGTTGACCTGGTCACGAGTGAGATCAATCTTCACAGTTGCCCCTGGGCCATGTGCTACTGCCTTCATTGTCTGACCATCGGTGAAGGCCCCTCGCACGCCAAAATTGATTGCTTGGTTGATGAGAGCTGCCTTGTCGCCCAGGTCAAAATCAACAATACCATACATGCTGGGATCCACCACTTGGCAGCGGAATGGGGAGCCCGGGACTTTGTGACCCCCGATTGAGATGGACAATAGCAGTATACCCAGCTCCAGAGTCTCCATCTTGTAGAAGTACATGCGACCATCACGAGAGTAACTTTCTACCTCCTGACCATTGTCTTCCAGTCCCGGCAGGGAGACTCTCACATCTGGTACTACGTTGCCAGCCTTCGACATGTCCACAGCAAAGCTGATGGGTTGACCGATGAGGACGAGGCCATTGTTGGGAAGGGGAAGCCCCTCAATAATGACATCCTCTGGACTAACTACATCAAAGTGATAGGGGCAGCCCTGTACCCGTTCACCGCCCCAGAAGATATCCAAATCGTAAGTGGAGCACTCTGTGATGTCCAGCCTCACCCGGCGAATCTTCCTCCCCTTGCACTTCTCCTCCTTGGTGTACACACTCTGGGTCGCTCCAGTGTAATCCACAGCCTTGACCAACAAGTCGCCGAACCCAGCATCAGTCACATCCAGCTCAATGTCGATGATGGAGGAAAAGAGGAGGGCTTCAGTGCTAGAGAAAATCAGCCCAGACATCTGAATCTTATCCACCTCAGGTCCACGCTGACAGAAGATGGTGCAAGGACTCCCGCGGACCTGCTTGCCCTCTACGGTGCACTTGAAGGTGTATGTCCCAGACACAGGCAGGGTGAAGTAGCCAGAGTATGTACCATTCCCATTATCCTTGGTACTCACTTCCAGCAGATCCATGCTGGCCAGAGCCCCATCCAGCTCAAGTGGGAGGAGTTCAAACTCAAGGCAGCCTCGCTCCAGCAAGCCAATCTCATGGGCAACCATGGTAATGTCGACACGTTGCCCTGCAATGATGGTTCCAATGGTTGAGGCATCGATACCCATCTTGTCAACTTCAAGAGGCCGGACCACATCAAACTCATAGGGGCACATGGACACCAGCATGCCAACAAAGAGCACCTCCAGCCGGTGCTTGCCTAGCTGCCAAGGGATGAAGCTTGCAGTGAAGATTCCATTCTTGTGATCAATGAGATTGCCCTGGTACGGTCCCTGAGGGCCAAGCAAGTGCACCTCAGGGGACACACGGCCGACCTCTCTTGCGTCGATTCGTACTTCAAAGGACTCCTGGGTGGGAAAGTTGTTGCTATACATCTGTGGCAGGGAGATGATGCATCGGTCAACATCAATGAGCTTCACATCCATGGGAAAGTTGGGTAGGTTGAAGTTGGCCCACTTCACTGTAACTTTGGTCATACCCACGTCATGTGGTGCCATCCGCACCAGGTACTGGAACTCTGATTTCTTCTCAACGCTGATGGTGAGTGGGTCCTGCCCACTGTACACATGCAGGGAGGCAGAGAGCTCGCCAGGGCCAGCACCTTCACCGTCCACTATGTAGGTCATCTCCCGGCCGACAACAAGCAGGTCAGGTATGTCCCCAACAATCCGGCAGGCGGCAGGATCACACACTGGCACCACAAAGGGGCTCCCAACCATTGCAGTGCCAGCACAGAAAGCATCAACGGTGTAGTCTCCAATCTGTTTTGGGGTGAACTGACAGATGCCATGTCCTTCAGCAAAATCCACTGTGACAACTGCATCATGCTCTGGGTGATATGCCTTGATGACCACATTCCTTGTAGTAGGCTTCACTCCAAAGACATTGAATTTCACATAGGCATGTCGTTTCCAAATCCCACTGGGTGGGACCACATTAAATCCCCCGGGGTCTGCCACCTCGTCAGTCCAGGGAGGTGTCAGGAGGGGGAACCCATTAAAGGTGACTTGCAGCTGGACTTCACCCAGTCGCCGGGGCAACACAGTTACAACAAACACACCCTGCTTGTCCCCAGACCCCTCCTCCACATCAAGCTCCTCAATGTCACCATTGCTGTAATGCAGGTAACCCTTGAGTGGCCCCTGGCCAGCCTCACGGCAATCCACAGTGACTGTGAAGGGATCATTGAGGAAGGGTGTGAACCTCTCAGCATCAGGAAGGTCAAGGAAAGCACACTTGGGAGGGTCACACATGTAGATCGTGTAGGGACTCTTCAGCAGTGGACCCCCTCCATACGTCAGGATTACAGAGTAGCGGCCCAAGTTCTTGGCGTCAAAGCGACATGAGTACACCACTCGCTTTGCTCCCTTAACAGGGTCTGCAATGTACACCATTTCATCATCCCCTGCGTCGTTGACAATACGTACATTGAGCTCACCAATGCCTGCATCCGTTGTGTCAACTTCCCACTGGATTGGTTGCCCCAGGGCAAAGGCCAGGCTCTTCTGGTTCAGAGCCCCAATGACCTTGCACTTTTCAGCTTCGGGAGGTGGGAGGCACTTGAGCGTGAAGGGACTGCCCTTGATGGGCTGCTCATCTATGGTCACCTTGAGCACATAGCTGATGATCTCGGGGCAGGTGAAGTTGAGAGTGTAGTTGCCTCCACCATTGTCCACCACTTCGTACTCCACAGGGAGGGGCGTCTTGGCTTTGCTCAGTGGGTTGAGGCTCACAACCAAGCGACCACTGGAGAGGGACAGAGGACAATGCTGGTAAGCCCCTTTGTTCAAGACTGAACATATAACTATTTCATTACTGCCTACATATCACCTATACGTACTGTGTGCAACACCCCACCCCACCCCACCAATGCCCACTGTGTGCTGATCATCCTACCTGTCCATGAGTCCAGCCTCAGATGTGATGATTGAGAGTTCCTGGGGCCGTGTTGCAATGCATTGCTTCAGAGGGATACCTGTCACTTGTACCAAGCGAGGGTCAATGCGCTTCAAGGCGTCCATCTTGAAGGGGGTACCAGCCACTGTCTGTCCTGAGATAAGGATCTCTACGCTGGTCTCCCCCACCTGCCAAGGTGTGAAGGAGGCAATGTAGTTGTTGGCCTTACCTGCCTTGATCTTGACATTGTAGCGGTCCTTGGGCCCTCGTGCAACCACCTCAGGACGTATGCCTCCAGCCTGGGCCGAGTCCATCCATATCTCAAACACCTCACTGGTGTAGGTGAAGGAGTTGTTGCGGAGCTGAGGGCACTTGTAAGTGACGTTGCTGGTATCAACCACTGCCAGGGAAAGTGGACTGTTGCAGATGGTGTGGTCACCCCACTTCAGTGTGACATTGTTGTTGCTGACAAATGCACTAGAGAAAGTGACCTCCCAGATGCCCTTGTCCTGCTGCACAACTTCACAGTTGAGGGTGAGTGGGCCTGAGGTGCACACAGGCTCCACTAGAAGCTTGCCTGGGCCAGCGTCGGCGCAGTTGATGCGTGCAGTGCTGGGCACATTGGTGAGCAGGACAGGGGGAAATTGGCCGACTACCCTGCAAGTGTCCGGGTTGCAGACCTGAATGGTGAATGGGCTGTTGGTCACGTGACCACCAGCAATCTTCACCTCAACCTGGTATGCTCCCGTGTACTTTGGGGTAAAGCGAATCATCTGCACCTCCCCTTTGGGCTCCAGCTTCACTGTTGCATTGTGGTTGGGGTGGACTGCCGAAAGGGTAAGTCCACGAGTGTTTTTGGTGAGGCCAACAATTGGAAACTTGACATATTCCTTGAGCTTGCCCATTACCTCCGGAGGGTTGACAGTATAATGCTCTGGGTTGTACACTTCAATGGAAAGTGGCTGGGTGAGCAGAGGGTCCTTGTTGTAGTATGGCATTATCTGGACAATGCCAGCCGCCCGTGGAGTGAACTTTGCTTGGAACACGCCCTCCTCCCCCTCTGCTAGCTCAAAGTACTCCTCCTGCTGCTCTGCATGCACAGCAATCACATTGAAGGGGGCTCCCAACCCTGCTGCCCGTAAGTCCCCAGTGATTTCCAGGGTACTGCCAACACAGCCTAAGTAGTCGTAGCGGGGCACCCCGGAGAGCACTACTTTGGTTGGGTCCACAACTTGGAACTCAAAGGGACTGTTCCGGATTGGTAGACCATCCCAGAGCACCTCCACAACGTAGGTGCCAATCATCCGCGGTGCAAACCGGATGGTGTACAATCGCTGTGTGGAGATAGCCTCGCTTGCGCAGTACATGGGCTCCTCGGCGCCAATGGGATCCCGTCCACGCACCGTCAGCTGGCCAGCTCCAGCAGTGGTGACATCCACCTTGAACTCAATGGGCCTCTGCATGCTGAAGAAAAGGTGGGGGTCAAGCATCTCCCCAAGTGCATGGCATAAATCAGCATTGGGTGGGGCAGAGGCATCAATTGCAAATGGGCTCCCAGGTATGTTCTGACCCTCCATCATGATGGCCAAAGTGTAGTGGCCTGCTTTCGGGACCACGTAGTTGACATAATAGCTGGAGTCACCATTGTCCTGGATGACAACCTGTATGTCATCAGAGGTGGTGATGAGGGAAGCTGAGAGCTGGTCGCAGTGCAATCCTTCACCCTCCATGCGGACTGAGAACCTAGGCAGAAGTCCCTTCTCAGGGCCCCTTAGCAGCCCACCTGATGGCCGAGTGGCTATGCATCTGATAAACCCTTCTCCATCAGTGCGGAAGGATTTGAGTGGTACTGCTTTGCTGACATCCATGGTGAAAGGAGAACCAGGGATGTGATGGCCACACCAGTAGACCTCAACAGCATGTTTTCCAACCTCCTGTGGTGTGATGCGAACACGGTAGCTCCCATCACGGTTGTCTCGCACTTCTCCCCCGTAGATAGTGCTTGTGCTCTTCAGCATCACCTTCATCTCACCATGGCCAGCCCCAGCCACACGGATAGGGAATTCCATAGTCTGCTTATACCTGAATGTGTTGCTGCCGGAAAAGACATCCTCCTCGAGTACGCACTGGCTGGGGTCCACTACCCCAATGGGGAAGGGACTCTGGTGCAGGGGGACTCCAGCGAAAGTAGCACTGATCATGGCCTCCCCAAGGTGGTGTGGAGTGAGAATCAAGTTCACCAGACCACCCACATCCCTTTCCATCTGAGTGCCAACCACACTTGGGTTGTTGCTGGCACACTCCACTTGAGAATCACCAGCGTACTTTGTGCTGATTTTGAGCATAGTGTTGTCATTGAGTGGGATGAAGCGGGGGATGGCAGTGACAAAAGTGCACTTACCAGATGACACCACGTTGAGCTCAATCGGGCTGCCTTTGATGGAGACTCCTCCACAGGTAGCCACTACGGTGTGAGTACCAATTTCCCCAGCGCTGTAGGTGCAAGAGTAGAGACCTTTCTCTTTCATCAAGGGTTGGAGGTACTTGCTGCCTGAAGGTGTCTGTACCTCCACTGTCACACCACGCATGTTCATCTCAGAAGAGGCAACCACAAACATAGCGGGCCGGCCAATTAGCACAGTTGCACCGTCCACGGGGTCCACCAAGGAGATCTGGCAGGTTTCTGGGTCAACCACACTGACATCAAAGGGACTTCCAGGGAGGGGAAGTTCCCCCAGCAGCACTGAGACCTCCAGGTGTCCCAGACGGTGAGGGGTATAGTTTACCTCATAGTCATTCCTGCCCCTCTGAATGACTTTGGCAAGCTCGGAGCCTGTGGCATGCTTCATGGACACAGTGAGCTCTTCTGACCCACACACACCCTTGACCATGAAGGAGAACTTGCATTCCACTGCAATGGCCATGCCAGCACGCAGGCCTGAGGAGGGAGCAAGGAGTGAGGAGGAGATAAATGTGTGAAGTATATACATAGCCCCAACAAACATATCCAATGGTCAAAAATGTAGTAGGGATTTTAGATTGTGCTGAATCCAGATGAAAGGCCGGATTACTCCAAAATCACATTAAGTCACAAGTACATGAGACTGGCAATTTTTACATTGTAGCCCAGTGTGAGGCTAAGTGATGTATAGCAATAATGACTAGAGATTACATCAACTGGTCAAGGTTAATCAATGGTCAGGGGACTCTGGTCCTATTCACGGCAACCAGTGATTGCCTCCCCAGTCATCCAACAACAGAAAGATAGAAGATCTACGTACAGACAGCTGTTTTGGCCTTATTGGGTCTCATCAGAGTACACAGTCACGCCTTTGTTTATTACTCTCTACTTGCTTTTGTTGAAACCAAAATGTGTCACACGATGTTATTCTGCCATTTACGGGAAAGTGTACGTACATTAAGTTTGCGCATAAATCTAATCAGTTTAGTTGACCTTGGCAAGTTGGAGTAACATCCAGTGATTTTTGCCATACATCTTTGAAAAATCTTTGAAAAATCTTCCAACAATCTATCAAACAAGGGGCAGTTCCCAAGTGGATTTTCCTCACCTTCCATGGCCAGTGTCTCCAGGTCCAGCACGTCCACATAGAAGGGGCTACCCATGATGTGCTGCTGGTTCCACTTGACCTCCACAGGGTTCTTGCCACCACGGCGTGGCGTGTAGTTGACGCGAATCTGTCCAGGCTGACCTGGCTCCTGTCCAGTAGTGACAATAGCATCCTGAATCAGCACCTGGACATGGTAGAAAGGGAGAGAGAAGTAAGTATGAACAGAGTTCAAGAGGCAATGTATATACAGAAAGCCAGATGGTAATAGCAGTGAAGCAGCCTCATCTCACCATTGCATGACATAAGACAAGCCACACACAAGCGTACACATAGCCATACCTGGATGTGACCTTTCCCTCCAGCTCGAGAAATGTCCACATGGAAGTAGGTGCCTCGGCCCACACTGGCACTTTTCAGCCCTGGACCATAGGCTACAATAGTCCGTGTAGTGTCTACTGGACGGGCATTCATGAAGCATGCCAAGTAGCTGGACACAGAGAGCTCGTCGATGTTTGGGTTGGCCATCTGGTGTGGTGTGAGGGCAGTCTTGATGCCAAACACCTGCTCTGCAAGTGTCATGCAGCGTGTGATATTCTCTACAGCCTGCACTGAGTCCCATTGCCTCCAGTTGGAAATAAGGCCTGGAGAAATGGCCTCCAGGAGTGCAGCCAAGTTTATCCCATCAGCCCAGTCTGAGGATAAATTGGTGATGTTGCGGTCTGGTACAAGGGACTGGACCCACATCAGGAGGACGCTGTTGCCAATCTTCGTGAAGTAGGAAAGGTAGGTCATGACAGACAGCTCATCTACACTTGGGTTGTGCATGTCCTCGGGGGAGATTAGCATTGGCACACCCAGCTGTGACTGGGCTACCTCCATGGCCACACGGCAATTATCCAACCCATTGGCCGGCTTCAGCTGATCCACATTGGGTATGGCATTGGGTTTCAACCGGTTGACAAGCTTGCTCAGGGCGATGCCGTTATTCCAGCTGGTGCCAAAGTTCTTGATTTCTGCATCCGGCACTTGTGCATGCACCCATCCCATCATTGCCACTTTGGTGGAGATGCCCACTCCCGTGCTGCGGATCTGGTAGTGGCGAATGAGGGTCCAGATCAGGCCAAGAATGAGCTTCAAATTCTTGTCATAGATATCTTCAGCACCTGTAATACAATACAGAATATGAGGAAAGCAAGAAAACTCTATGAGGTATTATACAGCTTCAACAAGACTGTCCATAAACAATTATGAAGTGCAAACCGGTAACAAAAATACTGATAGCGAATTGATGAGCAACAACACAATAATGCTCACTAGCGGGATGTTTTGACCCAGAGGTCTTTGTCAACTTGTTGAAAGTTGTGATGTCATTAATGCATGAGTAAACAAAAGAAAGAGTTTGGATTAGATGTGGTACAGAATGGAAGTAAACAGTGGTGACGAAGAGGATTGGCTAAAAAATGTTGTAAGTTTAAAGTACGTACAAATACAAAACTCACCGTATACGTGCAAAGATTTGACATAAATTTTGTGAATTTCGCAGATGAGTGCAAGTTCAAGCAAATGTAAACGCAAAATTTCCAGAGATAGTGGATGGAACGTGACCCACAGGAGATTCTTTCGCGCCTGCCACCGAGTAAGGGTCTACCCTGTTTCTAACTTCCTATTTGTGCTGCATAACATCGCCTACCGAAGCCAACCAGACCTGTTTGTACACATGATAGCCACAAATGTGACAGCAGCATACCTACTGTACATAGATAAATCATAGACTCTTCGAAGCAACACTAGCGAGACAGATCACTCGGTAAATGCACAAGTACTTCTTCAAGTAAAATAGGCCTTCGCGAAAATAAAATCGAGAAAATCCTCACCAACTGGGCATTCACAAAATATACGTACCACAAAAAGTTGTACAGATGGTATGCGTCCTAAAACGTATTTCTCTTGGCATTTCACGATTTTAAATATTACGTCACATTTATTCGTCAAATTACTCCTTTTACCACTGCATTGCATAATGATAAAATGGACGCTTAAAAGTCTATTCTCCAACCTCTCGCTTTCATCAACACCTTAACAGCAAACACCCCAACATTCAATTCACCACAGATGAAGGAAATGAGAAAGGGTAGTTCTCTAATACAGCTTCAACCCTGTTTTGAAGCTGGTATTAGAGAACTACCCTTTCTCATGCCTGAGCCAGCTGAGAAGCCCTCACTTCAGATGAAGGAAATGACTGTAAACTGAACTTCCTTGATGTCCTAGTGAGCAAGAAATATACTCATTACCGGAAACCAACCTACACAGAGAGATACATCCCTTTCAACTCACACCACCACCAGACGGTCATCACTGGTGTGCTGAGAGGCATGAGGGACCAAGCGCATTGAGTCTGTGACCGTCCAACGAAACCCGAGGTGCTACACCACTTGGAGGAGGTCTATCAAGCTAATTGGTTCCCACCTGAACTTGTACACTCCAAGTCCCACCCAAGGCAGCTCCCTCGCTGTTGCCTAAAGACTCCCAAGCAGAAGAGCCATACAAGACCCGGGGCACCCCCTATGCTCGAGGATTAAGGCAGAAGTTAGAGAGCATCTGTGCAACTCTGAGCATCCATTCAGTCTTCACCCTGAAATGAACCTTAATGACAGTGAAGTCTTCATCCTGAAATGAACCTTAATGAAAGTGAAGTCAAGACTCGAAGACAAGAAGAAAAAAAGAGAAGGAGTAAAGGCCTGAGTGGCTAGGTAGGGACATAGTACGATTTTCGGGAACACTAGCCAAGTCACTTTGATAAATCAGACGTTTCGGCAGCACTACGGCTGCCTTCATCAGTGAATAATGACACTTACAAGCGGGTGTGTATAAATAGGGATGGTCACTCGTGTCTTTTGATGTGGTCTCCCTTTTCACCCGTGTGCCTACTGCCCGTGCCCTTCAGGTGTCGCGTGACAGACTGGAGAACGACCCTACTCTGGCTGAAAGGACCTGCCTCAGTGTGGACAACATCTGTGACCTTCTGAGTCTCTGCTTGGATGCGACATACCTGACATTTGAAGGCAAGGTCTACCGACAGATTCACGGTACGGCGATGGGGTCTCCTATCTCAGTAGTAGTGGCCAACCTTGTCATGGAGGACATTGAGCAGAAGGCTCTGTCCACCTTCCACACCCCTCCACGTTTCTGGAGAAGGTATGTGGACGACACCTGCACTGCACTACCCCTGGATGTGGTGGACTCCCTCCACCAACACCTTAACAGTGTGGATCCTAGCATCCAGTTCACCGTAGAGAAGGAGAATGGTGGCCAACTCCCCTTTCTGGACATCCTCCTAAGCCGGGAAAGTGACGGCTCCATCAGTACTTCAGTCTACCGAAAAGCCACGCACACGGATCAATACCTGAACTTCCAGTCGCACCACCCAGTGGCACACAAGCGGGCAGTCGTCAGGACTTTGATGTGCAGGGCTGAGGGTCTGTCTTCATCAGCAGTGAGCCGTGTAGCAGAGGAGAAGCACGTGGTGGAGGCCCTTCAGAAGAATGGGTACCCCAAGGGGTTCATCCGTAAGCAGACTTGCCCAAGGACTGACCAGGCCTCCCAGAAGGACAATGAGACACGGGCCTACCTGACCCTTCCCTACATCAGTGGCCTGTCTGAGTCAATCAGACGAATCCTCAGCCCACTCTCCATCCAGGTGTCGTTCCGCCCTCTCAAGACCCTAAAACAGGTCCTGGTCCACCCCAAGGACCCAGTCCCAGCGTCCAGGAGGAAGGGAGTAGTCTACAGCATCCCGTGTGCTGAGTGCCCTCGCACTTACATCGGGCAGACTGGGAGGTCTCTTGACCTCCGCCTGCAGGAACACCGCCGGGCCCTCAAGAATGCAGACGTCGCGGCCTCTGCTGTCGCAGAACACCTGTTTGAAGCTGGCCACCGGTTCGACCTGTCCAAGGCATCAGTGATAGACTCGCACCCACACACACAAACTCGCTGCCTACTGGAGTCCTGGCACATTCAGCACCATCAGGCCCCTCTCAACAGAGAAAGGGGCCCCTTGCCAGGACTCTATGCAACCATGCTATCTGACTGACACACACACACACACACACATCTTTAGCCCGTTTCCAGTTATATAGTGTTATTGTGACATGCATATTTTAATTTTTGTCCCCGCCTTTTCTGCTCCCTGTATTCACCTGTGCCTCACGTGACCATCCCTATTTATACACACCCGCTTGTAAGTGTCATTATTCACTGATGAAGGCAGCCGTAGTGCTGCCGAAACGTCTGATTTATCAAAGTGACTTGGCTAGTGTTCCCGAAAATCGTACAAAGAAAGAGAAGGGTTGTGTAGCAGAACCCTTGTAACAACTGGGATCATGTCTCCACGGGGGACTCAAAGGGAACTGCCAAATTTCACATGGCAGAGCACAGAGAGGCTGTACAGAAGAGTGATCCTAACAACGGTATTGTGGTCCACCCGTGTCAAAGAGCTATCATGGTGTTGACTGGGCGAAGGCAAGAGTAGTATGGTCAGTGCAAGGGTACTGGGAATGAAGAACAACAGAAGCTATCGAGATTAGAGAAGCAGGAGTTCCATGAACTGGACAGGGGAATACATCTCCCCTCAGTCAGGAGCCCACCGTTGGACCAAACCTAACATTACCCCCTTAGCTAACTATCATTATGATTTATCACAGCTCACATAAGCCTATATCATGCAACGCTTCTTTATGTTTACTCACGTGTTTGTGACTTCGCCATTTAACAATATAAGTAGCCATCTCTCTCACAACACACCTCATCTTGTAAGGAGTTGACAAGATCTCTGGGTCGAAACGTCCCATTACTAATGGTTGTGTCGTTGCTCATCAATTCACTATCTGCATCAGTTCAATGCAATTCTGAGCCTCTACAGTATAATTAACAGCTAACAAATTGCAACAGAGCAAGGAATGACTCACTGATATTGACCACCTTGACATTCTCCTTGGCCAGGAACTTGAAAACTGCATTCAGGTTCTCAATGAGCTGCGGCTTTATCTTTGGGTTTTTGTTATAGGGTCCAACCTTCTTGGGTGCAGCCAGCGTCTCCAGCATGGCAATGAGCACAAGGCCATCTTGCAGGTCATCAGTGAGTACTTTCACTGTCAGCTGTGCGGGGGGGAGGGTGATCAAGTAGTAAATTAGGGTAAGGTTAGGGGTGGTGAGAGAAGGGAAAAGAGCTCGATGGCGAACCAGAGGGAGTTCTGGAGGTGGATTAAAGTTAGCAGGGAAGGTGACCAAGGGGCATGCAATGGACTGAATAGCAGTACAGGGGAGAGCATAATGGATGAAGAGGGAATATTGGATAGATGGAGGGAACACTTTGAGGGGCTCCTCAGAGGAGAAGCTTGTTCAATTCCAGAAGAACAAAATGAAGAGACAGGAAGTGAGGAAGATAAAGGGATCAGTGTAGAGGAAGTGCAGAAGGCTATACAGAAGTTGAAAGTGGGAAAAGCAGCAGGTGTGTGTGGCATAAGTGGTGAAATGCTGAAGCCTGGTGGAGAGCCGGCAGTGAGATGGATGACTGAATTGTGCAGAATGGTATGGAGGTGTGGAAAGGCGCCGGCAGAATGGAGAAAAGCAATCATAGTACCCTGCACAAGAAGGGTAGCAAGTTGGACTGCCAGAACTACCAGGGGATCAGTCTCCTTAGTGTCCCAGGGAAAGTATATGCAAAAGTGCTGAATGAGAGAGTGAAGAGGATAATCAGTGGCAGGATAATGGAATTGCAAGGGGGGTTCAGAGAGGGAAGAAGCTGCATTGACCAAATCTTCACCTTGAAACAGCTGATGGAGAAAATGATCGAGAAAAACGAGAAGATGTATGTAGCATTCGTGGATCTTGAGAAGGCATATGACACCGTGAGTAGGAAGAAGCTATGGAGAGTACTGGAAGGGTATAAAAACATCTGTGGAAAGTTGCTGACGGGTATAAAGGCACTGTATGATGGTAGTCAGGCATGCGTGAGGGTTGAAAGCAGAGTGTCACAGTGGTTTGAAATCAGGCAAGGTGTTCGCCAAGGATGTGTACTGTCTCCAGTACTGTTCAACATCTTCATGGACAAAGTAATGAGAGAAGCAATGGAGAGTTGGAGGGGAGGTGTACAGATGCTGAACGTGCACACAGGCAAAGGGTCTACTATATGCTGATGATGTAGCAGTTACAGCAGAGAAGGAAGAAGATTTGCAACAGAACTTGGAGGCTCTGGATAGGTCCTTGCGGAAGTGGAACTTGAGAATGAATGTGAACAAGACGAAAGTTATGGAATTGTCGAGAACAGGAGGCAGGTGTGAGGTGCGAGTGCAGGGCAAGCAAGTGGAGCAAGTGAAGGCAATGAAGTACCTGGGAGTAATGATGAGTGATGATGGGTCAATGGATGAGGAAGTGGAGCACAGAATTGGCACAGCGACCAGGATGATTGGAGCCATGAGTACGAAGGTGTTGCAGAAAAGTGAGTTGAACAGAAAGACAAAAATGAAGGTGGACAATGCATGTATAGTGCCCGCACTCCTGTATGGCTGTGAGTCTTGGACCCTACAAGCGAGGCATATGTCCCTGTTGCAAGCCGTGGAGATGAAGTATTTAAGGCGGGTGGCAGGGGTAACATGGATGGACCGGGTGCGAAATGAAGAAGTGAGAGAAAGGCTAGGGCAGGAAGCAGTTACAGACATGATGTGGAGGAGGCAGAGTAGGTGGTTGGAGAAGCTGACTGAAATGGACAATGGAAGGCTAGTAAAGAGGGTGTTCGAAGATGAAGTGGAAGGCAAGTGACCAAGAGGAAGACCACGTAAAAGATGGATAGACAATTATAACTCAGCAAACTAATGCACGTGAACAACTCTCAGTTAGTAACTTAATTATTCCTAAGCCACGAACCCTTTCATATAGTTCCTTCATGAACTTACATATCCCTTTTTGGCAACCCCTGCACAGGGGATAATGCCTTGAATGATTGATTGATTGATTGATCTGGGGTGGTGAACTTTGATGGGAAGTTTATTTTGCCCTCATTCAATGGTTGGAGTACTTTTTAATCATTGAACATGAGCAGCATGTATGAAAAATGCCGCTGGATTCAATGCACTGAGGAATACACGTGGGCTGCATTCAATCGCTGTGGAGGAGGAGAGCTGCGATGTGCTATGAGTGGAAGTGAGGCGGGAAAGGCTAACCGTTTTTGCCTTTGGACTTCCTCTGAGGACTTCTCGGCACCAGTTGGTGAACGCCCTTTCCTGGATGTCCTTCCAGTCGGACTTCACCGGGTTAGTCATGGCTGAGGGTGCGCTCCACCCAAGGTAGGAACGTCTCTAGAAGTGGGAGAGTTGATAGGGTGTAACTTCAAGACGTCGCTGTGGACAAGAATTGTACCAACAGAAATTCCTCCTAATAGCGTACCTTCTGAACTGCTCTGCTATGAAATGTCTCTCTCTACGATCGCCTTTGCTGTAGTGGCAGAGGGTGGAAGCGGACATGTTTCAAATGATGGACAGTGCAATTCATAACGGCCGTATAGTCCCACTCGCGCGCCTAAGACAATCAGCAATCAGTACCCCACTTCGGAGGAACCAACCCGTCCGAAAACCTACTCTGCGTTAGTGTCCTTACCTCTGCAAAAAGGACTGTTCAGACGTCGACGAGCAGTAACGGAGCTACGCCTACTGCTTCGATCGGGATGGGCGTTGGCTATGCGCTCACGTGTCGCTAGGACAGCGCCTATGAATATTCTTAACTCACATTCCACTCTTGCATATATACACTATTGTATTCGTTTTTGCAGCATCAGGTGACTGTGTTGTGTTGCTGTGCGCAGCTTCTGAGATTGCTCTATATATTGTGCCTGCCACAGAGCACTCCTGCGAAGCTGCTTCTAAGATACACCTTCCTACTCTGCTGAGGAAAACTGAAGCTACTATTATTAGTTCACATACTAGAGTGCCCCACCCATGTGTAGCATATATGAATATAATTATCAGTTTGTCCTAAAAATAGATCCAACACAAACATATTCACAGCAGCTGCAGGTCATGTCATAGATGTACCAATGAATTTGCTGATGCACTACTCTCTGGTTGTTGTATCTTCTGTTGTTGATACTTCAGGGTTGGCCTGCTCACTAGAGATTGATGTGAGGGCTGGCCAGGCAAAAAGGGAGTTGAATCGTTGCCATAACAATAATTGAGGGCGGTCTTCTGAAGTGGCTGCCTGCGAGCGGGAACTTGTAGGAAGCCCCTTTCTGTTGGCATTCACATATTCTTGAAGTCGCTTGAAGGCTGCAATGGTAACATGACTAGGAGGAAGGAGAGGTGTCTTCTGTGGTGTCCGGGTGAGCATGCCACCACCTTGAAGTGGAGTGTTCACCTGCATTGCCTGCAAATAGGTAGGGTGGGAAGTGGGCAAGGGAAGGAAGGTGAAAGGCACTCTACCTGAGCATCAGTGTGGTTCTCAGACATGCACACATGCACACATGGGCAGCTAGAGGTGCTAGCATGTACGTACCTGCAGTAATGTGCTAAACTGAGTAGATGGGAAGGAGCACCTCCTCAAAGCATCGACTACATCCACACCCTCCTCCAGTTCTCTAGCATCCCCACTAGCAGAAGGGCCTCCTGTAACACCTGCACCTGCCAGCCGTGGTAACTGGCTGACTAGTCCTGATCTTGTCCTCTTCTTTGCAAAAGCTGACAATGCTACCTCAGCAGATGATTCTTGCCTCTGATGGACCACAGACGACGTACCGTGTTCTTGCTGCAGTCCGTGTGATGCCCGGCTAAGAGGCTCATTGATTCTTGCTTGCTTGAAAGCGAGTGCCTCTGCAGGAGCCGAAAGGGCTGGCCGCCTTCGTTTGCCACCTTTTCCCCTCCCGATGCCACCACTGTTTGCAGCCACAGAAGTGGCCTCACAAGTTGTCACAGGAGTTTGTAGAGGTGGCAGTGAAAGAGGTGTGGGCTGTGAGGCTTCACCTTCCCGCTCCACCAGACCATCAATCGTAGGGTTAAAGGGAAGCCCAAACACAGGGGCCACTTCAGACAGATCCTCATCCATCCCAGACTCCCTCGTCTGTATGTCCACATTCACAGCCTTTGCGGAAGACTCAAAGTAAGGCTGCTGTGTGGTGCTCACTGGCAGAGGCATCTCAACAGAGTATGGAGAGTAGAAACACTGAGTGTCGTTTGCATGTGGCATCGCAACAAACCCACCAACGGCAGGGCTGTAGGTGGAGGCCATGCTTGAAAGTCGAGCTTGTGTCTCACATGGCGCTGCAAAGATGGATGTAGAACGGCTGTAGTTCTGCTGTGATGCAGCAGACAGCAGCGTACCAGTGGAGGCTGTCCCCATAACACCTGAATTTGATGGCTGCTGAGGGGGCAGGGGATGGCTTGTGGGGTCCGTCACAGCATAAAACTGGGTGAGTACTGGTCTGGTTGTGCCCACCTGATGTTGGAGTGCTGGCGGCAAAAATTGGGGTGTGGGAGTGTCAGGAGGGGCCACACGTGTGCCTCGCAGAGGACAAAACTCTGGTAGAAAGGTTCTCACGAGTGGAGAGTAGGGCTGTGGAGGGGAAGTGATGGGAGGGAATTCCTGATACACCATGAGGGTCTGCATCCTGACTTGGGACAGAGAGGATCTGACCACTGTCCTCCGCCGCCTCCGCCTCCTCCTTCCCTCTCCTGAGAGGGGTGTGCGATGCAAAGAGCTCAGAGAATGCTGCACCTGTGTTGGGCCAGCAGTTCCTGGGATTTCGCTTGCCAGGCCCACAGTAGGTGGCTGGAGTTGAGAGTTATTAAACTGCAGTGCAAGGAGACTGTAGGGCCCATACCAGCCTGAGTCGACGTTGTAGGGAGGCAGAGTACTGATGATTTCAGGACTGTCTGTGACATCTGGCAGAGGCTGGCTGACGGGTGGGACGGTCATGTGATTGGCCCCACATACTGGAGGCAGGAGGGTGCGGTCCATGAATCGTTGCAGCTGAGGAAGAGGAGGCAAGAGGGACCAGGAGCGTTACTACTGCTGGTGAGGTGAAGGGCAATTACCAGCTCACCTTGGCCTGCTCCTTGTCAGGCATAAGGTCATCATCAATGTCCTGTGTAGAAGAGGAAGAGGAGGGAACTCCTATTTCCTGTGGTGTGTACAGTCCTAAGCCTTGTAGTGCACTATCTTTGTGCACTGATGTCAGTCTGTCTGTGTACGTATCTGTACCTCTCCTGCCAGTTCGGTGATCTGCCCTGAGAGCTTGTCCTGTGCTTTTCGACCCATCCCCCCATGACGCTGAGCAATCAGGAGCTGCTTCTTGTTGCGCCGAACATAGTTCACTGCCTGCAGGAGTAGAGGGGGAGCATACATACGTATGTAAGGTGAGCCGTCACAGCAAGGTGCAATGCACTCTGAGGTGACTGCTTGCTGTAGGCTGGGTTGGTGTGTCAGTTTAGTGAGGTGCTTACTTCAGTGGGGTGTGACTGGAAGGTGAGGTAGTGCCGTCTGCACTGGGCATCAGTCCTCCCTGGCATCTCCTTCGCCACAGCACTCCATCTTATGGTCCCTGCAGCAGTAGGGGAGGAAGAGGAGGAGGCAGAGGGGATGGGATCAAACGTGAGACAGAGATGGTGGATCAAGGTGGCCAAGAGAGGGAGAGAGCAGGTAGGAGTGTCACAATTTCACTCATCTGAGTGTACAGTACGCATGCTGTGTCCTGACCAGCTGTCTCGTGTTTTTTGCAGAGCAAGTACAGTCTTCTTCCTTCCTCCTCAGACCAGTCTAGCCGGTTAACATCTGGGCTGAGCACATTCACCCACCTGGGGAGGCATTGGGCCAGGTGGAGCAAGCAAGATGGGGTGGGGGAGGGGGAGGGGGAGGTGAAATGAAGGGGAGGAGAGAGTGAGAAAGAAGATAGGGGTGGGGGTAAAGGAGAGGGGCGGGAGAGGGTGGGGGTAAAGGAGAGGGGCGGGAGAGGTTGGATGGGTAAAGGAGAGGGGCGGGAGAGGGTGGGGGTAAAGGAGAGGGGCGGGAGAGGGTGGATGGGGAAAGGAGGGAGGAGGTGGAGGTGAATACAAGAGGATAACGGAGAAGAGTTGAAAGGAGGCCTACCTCTCACGGCACTGTCTGTCGTTCCGTGTCTTCACCATTTTGGCCACCTTCACCCACTGCTGGCCATGGGAAGACACTGCCCTCTCCAACAACTGCAAGTCAAGTGACAGTTACATGGAGAGATACAAAATGCCCTACCCATCGGTCCTGCCCACCTCATCTTCCTCTGTAGTCCACTTTCTCTTCCGAGTGGTTCCAAATGCCTTGGAAACACCCCTGGTCCATCGCTGGAGGCACTGGTTGGCAGTTCGACCGCTTAGCTCACTAGCAACTGGAGGAGATGAGGAGGGTCAGCACAGTAGCCAACAAAATGGACTAGAACGTATTGTTGTTACTGATGATGCCACAGAAGCTCACTGCTACGGCTTCAAGTCATCAGAAGCTATAAAAGCCTATATATAATGAGCATTCATGTAGCATATGTACAAAGAATTGCAGTGGTACGAATGACGTTTTGACGACAAATGTTTTCGTAAGACGTGCAACACTAAGTTTGGACGTAAATGCATCATTATCACTTTTGATCACATTGTTACTGCAACACTGTTGCCCCACCTACTCCCTCCTGCCCGTTACTAAGGCCCTGCACACTCACACACTACACCCGCCTACTCCTACCCCACCCACTCCTGCTCCACCTACTCCTACCCCACCCTCTCCTGCCCCACCCACTCCTGCCCCACCCACTCCTGCCCCACCTACTCCTGCCCCACCCACTCCTGCCCCACCCACTCCTGCCCCACCCACTCCTACCCCACCCACTCCTGCCCCACCTACTCCTACCCCACCCTCTCCTGCCCCACCTACTCCTGCCCCACCCACTCCCTCTTGCCCCACTGACTCACTGAGTGCCCAGTTTCTGGCTCCAAACCTTTCCACTAGTTCAGCCAGTTTTTGGTCCTCTTCAGGAGACCATGCCCTGTCAACAACAATAATGATCACCCTTCACACCCATCACATCTCTCGGCTCCCACATTCCTTACACCTCTCACTAACCCCTTGTGAATTTCAAAGTTGAGGAATGTCTGATAGCGTAACAAACACTGCACTGGAGAGCGGCTGGTCTTCAAGGGGCAGAAGAGGAGAGACGGAGGGCGGGAGGGAGAGAGGGCAGGAGGGAAGGAAGGTAGATGGTAAAGAAAGGATATCAAAGTGATGGACACCAAGTGTAGTAAAGATTCCCCCTAACACATACTTCCAATTCTGCAGCTATCTTCTCCCAGTTCCGATTGCCATGGACTCGGGCTAGCTCAAGCAGCCGCTTATCCTCTGCCTTGCCCCAGTGGTCCATGTTGAGCAGCGGGGAGGCGGCAGAGTGCCAGAGCTGACAGCACTCTGAACCCGGACGATCCCCACCAAACTGGACCGAGCAGGGGTGAAGGGAGAATGACTCAACCCATATGTGTCCCTAGCCAAATGTTCAAGTTTGCAATCCTAGAGGCTAATCTATTTCTTGCTGAGTCATGTCAATTTTCTACAACTTCAAGACAACTGTCATTACATCAAGCCAATTTTCATTAGCTACTGTAACAATTTCTCAAATTTTTCATTGAGTCAATTTCGGGATGAAAACGGAGATATAATTTCTAGTGGAAATTGAGTTACTTCTTACTGAATCAACATCATAGCTCCATCAAGTCAATTCCTAAACTTCCCTAATTGTCCATTTTCAATCGGCAGACTGCCACTGTGAACTTCCCTTTGACTGTCTTCTTTGGGGTGGCTACAAGTCTGATGACACAAACGCCAGCATCAATAGTGACACTGCTTAGTACAGTCTTTGCAGTGTCCATTGCAAATACAGCGGACCCCTTTGTGGTGCTATGTAGGTCCTCTTTCCAGCTTACACATTGCGAACTACTTGAAGGTTAGGTTTGCTCAGTTTGCTGGCACACTAGGTGTCAGTAATATGAAATGTGCTGTCATCGTGCAAATTTCTGAGACCTAACACACCAGCAAACAGGTTGCCTCTAATTGCAATAGATGCTGTGCATACACTACTAAATAATCTTCCCATTTGTTCCAGTTGTTGTGCCATCACACTTGTAGACCCAAATGACACACTCTCACACACGTAAAGAGGCTTCATAGTGGCAAACTGCCATTTACAAATGATGGAAAAGGGAGTTTGGAAATCAACTCAATGGAGTCCTAAAATTGACACATGCAAATATCTTGTAATTGACTTGATCCAAAATTCATATTGGGTCAAAAATTGACTTGCGTCAGCAGTAAAGAACTAGCATGCATACAAAGATCGTATACGATACAAATGGCCAATCAAAGGTCCCATTTGTTCTGATGGCAGTGCGAGTATTACTCACTGTCACCATGGAAACCTTGTCCCAGTTCACTTCATTGATGCAGGCCCTCTGCACCACCTCGCGAGGGGTCAGCCCTCTGAAGAGGATATAAGAGGACAGGTGAAGAACCTGTGTACAGTAGTGGTGTGTGTGTGTGTGTGTGTGTGTGTGTCTGTGTGTGTGTGTGTGTGTGTGTGTGTGTGTGTGTGTGTGTGTGTGTGTGTGTGTGTGTGTGTGTGTGTGTGTGTGTGTGTGTGTGTGTGTGTGTGTGTGTGTGTGTGTGTGTGTGTCCATGTGTGTACGTGTGTGAGTGCATCAAAGACCTATTGCCCTGTCTATGAAGCAAGCTTCACAGCTCCAGGGTAGCACCTTAGACAGTGCAAGAGACAGTATGCCCTATCAGATGTTATTCTCCCAAACCACCAATAGGCTCATGAAGCCAAAGTGCAGGTCATAAGGCGAGATGGGGAATTTGTGCACTGTGTCCAGTATTGTGGGATTCGGGATCTGGGATCCAGTATCCAGGATTAGTGACAAAATGGCAGTAATCACTGAATTTTACACCAACCATAACTTAACAACAAACAAAAGACAGAAGAGCCAAAGACAGCTGTTTCGCCTTATTGGGGTTCATCAGTGTAGCATACTGATGGTTGATGATGGCTGACTGGCTACTGCTATAGCACGCCAACTGAAACACTTGTAGTTTTAATAGAAAACATCCAATGATTACTAGCATTTATCACAAATCCCAAACACTGGGCACAATGTGCAAATTTGCCATCTTACCTATAGAACACACATTCATCATACTTTGACTACCATTCACACTTGAGCCTCTACCTGTTTCTAGTGAAACAACAAGTGTTTCACTTGGGGTGGACATAGAAGCAACCAGTCATCCAGCATCAGTACGCCACACTAATGAGCCTCAGCAAAGGCAAAACAGCTGTCTATGGTTCTTCCATCGTTTGTTTGTTGGATGACTAGGGAGGATCACTGGTTTCTGCGAATAGGACTTGGTGTCCTCTTGCCATGGTTCAGTTAATACCTGGTCAGGTTGGTGTAAATGCCAGTGATTGCTACCATTTGCATGTCAATTGTTGAGCAAAAGTATCCAAAAGTGTCTGAAGTCATTCCAAAGACTCGATCAGCATCTCAGGAGACATCTTACGTACCTGTTCACCTCAAGCCCAGGCTGGTAAGATGACGATGACAAACCCACCCCTGCAACCATAGCATCACTGATGAAGATCCTAGATAGGGTTGAAACACCTGGTAATCATTGATAAGTGACATCTATGCCAATCCCCGGCTAGTGCAGTTTCCAGATTCTAAAGAACATCAAGATTACAAGACAAATAGTGCCTAAAGTCTTTCAAGCCGGAAGCTTTGAAGATAAATGTGAAGAGCTAACCATGGGCATTCATAATCCACCGTCAAATCTGTCATCTTCATGACCTCCCCCCGCAGAAACTAAGGCATAATCCACATAGCAAACAGCTGGAAAGTGTGACCCAAAAGAAGAAGCAACTGCAGAAGGCGATCGAGGACAGCACAGGAAGTGAATGCCCCAAAGCAAGTCATTACAGATCTTGCCAAAGAATACCACCAATGCGTCAGATTGCACGGCAAAATAGCAAATGCGAAGCGCAAATGTGTGAGTAGAA
Source organism: Aplysina aerophoba (assembly GCA_949841015.1). Classification (NCBI taxonomy): domain Eukaryota; kingdom Metazoa; phylum Porifera; class Demospongiae; order Verongiida; family Aplysinidae; genus Aplysina; species Aplysina aerophoba. Next base: position 4,784,080 of record OX465036.1, on the reverse strand, counting down.
AACTAAGTGCTACCCAAAATGAATACATGAGAAATTTTTGGCAGATCTCCACTAAGCTCTTGGAGGAAATGGCAGATTCTAGTGAAACCTAGCACACGTTTTCAGCAGGGGAAGCACACTCCTTTTTCAGTGAAGAGTACTCCGCACAGCAGCATATCTTCAGTAGCCTCCATGGCCACCCGCAGCCCTGAGCCCCAGCACCATCTCCAATGTGAAGAGATGCAGGAGGAAGAGCTGCTGAAGGTTCTAAAGAAGGCAAGGTCCGGGTCATCATGGTCATCCAATTCCTCTTGACCAAGTGTCCTACCGAGTACTTTAAGAATGCATACGTAGCTGTCACCCCACTGTTGCACATCTACAGCCTCTGCTGGTCCTCTGGTAAGATCTCAAACAGCAGAAACAAGCTATCTTCAGACTCATTTCAAAGAGCTCAGCTCAAGAGAGACTGAGTGGCCTGTCCCGATTCAGACCAATAGCCCTGTGTTGGGAAGCTGTACACCAGCATCCTGAAAGAATGCTGCATGCAGTTCATGACCAGAAACAGGTTCATCAACACATCCACTCAAAAGGCCTTCTTTGAAGGTGTTCCTGGCAGCACAAATTCAAACTGTGGTGAGCTATCCTTGAAGCAAGAAACCAACACAACATCACAGTATACTGGCTGGACCTTGCAAATGCATCTAGGTCCATCCACCACAACCTCATTGTCAATGCGTTGTGGCGTTACCATCTGCCCGGCCAGGCCAGGCCTTCGAACTATCCACTTACTGTACACAGATCTGACTGCTGTCATCTCCACAAAACAGTGGGAGACACATGCAGTGCACCTAGCAAAAGGACTGTTCCAGGGCAACCCACTCTCGGCTGTCATCTTGATGTCATTATCACCTGTATCTTGACACTATTTGCGTCAGAGTGCTGCCACACAGGATATCGGTTCAACAGCTCTCCCAAACATATACGTACAATATGCCAATGATATGGGCCTAATGCGATACACCCACCCACAAGAAGTGCAAGTCTACAGAGGACATGATTGTCACCATGATGGAGCACCCCATTGACTCAGGTAGGAACTGGCTCTGGAAGCTCGCAAGAGAGTAACGATGAACACCTGCTCATCCATGCCAGGGCCGCAACAGGTACGTAAGTGCTAGAGACTCGCTAGGTTTTGCCACCCCAGCTATATAAGGTAATTGGCTGATTAGCAGGGGGATTAACTAATATATTAATTGGCGGTTCAACTACTGGGTGCAAAGCTTATTTGTTAATTTAGCCTTTATATAAAGCTCACACCCCGCCCCTTCCTGGTCCTGTAGCATATTCCAAACACAATTGGGGAGACCCACGCCCAGGACCAACTCACATGTAGGTCTGCTGAGGGGTATGGCAGAGGTAGCACAGAGCATGAACGGGAAATGTGTGGGTGTGGCTTATCCTGGGCATATGGCAACATGTAGACCCCCCCTCCCCCTCTCTCCCAGATGACAACATAGTGTGCCCACTGTGTGAAGGAGAGGGCAAACGGAAATACGTACAACCATTCCTGTGCCAAGAGGCAGTAAACGACAAGACCATATCACTCGCCCCTCATTGAGGCTAGTGGAGAACACAGCTAATGTAAGGAAGGAAGGTGTGCGCATGGGAATCTCACTCCATCTCATTCAGTTGCCGATTGATGGCCTCTTTCTCCCGTTTGTCCTGGCTTTCCTTCTCCCTGAGAGGTGGATGCAGTGACAGGAAATGATAGTGCTAGTGCAGCAAGTCACTCCCCCTTCCCTCCCAACCTACTGTTGATAGAGAGGCACCATCAGCTGCTCCAGACACATCTGCACCACAGTGTGTTGGAGCCGTTCCCTGTCCTTGTTTGTCTTGGGGGCTGCAAGATAAGGTGAGGCACAGAGGCTGACTTACACATAGTGATATGCTACCATATTAGTATCAAAATGGCCTCTATTACATGCAGGGAAAGAAGGACTGAAGTCTACAAGCTGATAGTTGCCTGGCCAAGGTCTGACTGAGCATCTCTCAGCATGAGGACTGTGTAGTGCATCAGGAGACTCACGCTTGTCCTTGTCGCTAAAGAGCCTGTAGTTCTTGAGCTTGTTGTAGGTAAGGAAGGGGTCAGAGCGGAGGTTCATCTTCACATCAGCATTAGGAGGCGGGGTGCCGCCTTTGTCATCAACAAAGTATGGGGAGTTGAGGAAAGATGATAGGCAGAGGCTGTTCTTGACTCGTGAACTAGTTTCAGCATTTGACTTGAGACCCTCAAGGTTGTCCTGAAGAGAGAGCATTCAGACTGCTGTAATAAATTTCTCATAGTAATTCATCGGTGTGAAAGGTAACTTTGCGTGTGTGTGTTTGGTGTGTGTGTGTGCGTGTGTGTGTTGTGTGTTTGGTGTGTGTGTGTGTGTTGTGTGTGTGTGTGTGTGTGTGTGTGTGTGTGTGTGTGTGTGTGTGTGTGTGTGTGTGTGTGTGTGTGTGTGTGTGTGTGTGTGTGTGTGTGTGTGTGTTACCATCTTCTCCTGGACATCCTTCAAGTGCACAGTGACAAGAGCAAGTCTCACTCTGACCATCTCCTGTGGGACGCCACACCACATCACTTCATTAGACATTTCATGCTTCACCATGTTCTCTTTACACAAATGCACATGCTATGAAGGCCAGAGACATGGACCCACCTGGAATCGCTTGTTTTGACGCAAACATTTTTTCAGCAGTTTTACCTTGTCCCCTCCCTCCGTTCCACCCCCCTCTTCTTCCTCTTCTTCCTCATCATCAGACAGTTCCTATGATACCGTACATGTCATGGAATAAATCCACGCAAACATGCCTGCACACCCGCACACACATACATACGTACTTAAGTATTTATCTCACCCAAAACCAGCTACGAGGCTGCCATGCAAGAAGGTGATAAAAGAGGCCAGTGTGTCATGTGGCCATTCTGTTTCCAGCTTTCAGTGACTGAGTAATTCTGAAAGCTGAAACCACAAAGGGAAATCAGATTTCAGAAATCAGGTATGGCAGTTCAAAAGCTGCAAGTTGAAATCAGCGAGCAAAATGAGCTTTCAGAAATCTGAATGGCATATTAGCTGCATTAGCTTAAAATGCATATCTGGCTTTCGTTTGGAGGGGAAAAGGGAGTTTCCCACTTACTCTTCCCAACGATCTTAATCCGACCATGAGTGGAAATAGAGTCTGGGTATGAGGCTATAGCACCAGTTGAGTCATAGATAACATCTCAGCTAATGACTAACAAAATACGCCACCAGAAGCCGTGTCTTGAGACTGCTCACAGTCAGTTGCTTGCATCTGAAATCTGACTTCTCTTCGTGGTTTCAGCCTTCACATTTAGTCACTGAAAGTTAAAAACGATATGACCACATGATACACTGACTGAGAAAGCATGGGAAAACAAGACTCAGTGGTCTCATTGTCAGCAGGAACACCAGCTGCATGGCCCCTCAATGCAGTGTGGTACTCATCTACGGGCTTGCAAGACCCACGAGACGAGAGAGGTGGGTGCGGCCTTGAGTGACGGCATCAGAATGTCCATCCTAGACTCTGATGCTGTCATTATAGTGATTGATGCTGATAGCTGCAAGGTTCCCTTCGTATTTTAACTCTCAATAATTTCTAGACGGCTAGCATATGTATGTGTTCAGTAAACATTGGGAAGTGCACACACTACACAGCACCAAGAAAGAGAATTACACAAGAATACTCTCGCCAGTGGTGTATTGTGGTCTATCTGATGTGGTGTATGGTGTGGTGCATGTGGTTGTATCACTAGAGGTATAACTTAGCCAACGTACTGCAGGCTTGTAATCAAGCAAAAGCCATAATATACAGTCTTCTGCATGCCAGACCTGGCATCCTTGTGGTCTACTTCACACACACACACACACACACACACACACACACACACACACACACACACACACACACACACACACACACACACACACACACACACACACACACACACACACACACTGCGCACACACTGCGCACACACACACACACACACACACACACACACACACACACACACACACACACACACACACACACACACACACACACACACACACACACACACACACACACACTGCACACACACACATTGCACACACACACACTGCACACACACACTGCACACACACACACTGCACACACACACACACACACACTGCACACACACACACTGCACATACGCACACACACACGCACACACACACTGCACATACGCACACACACACGCACACACACACACACAGCACATGCACACACACACACGCACACACACACGCACACACACACACGCACACACACACGCACACACGCACACAACACACACGCACACTGCACATGCGCACACACACACGCACACTGCACATGCGCACACACACACAGCACATACACACAGCACACACACACAGCACATGTGCACATACACACACACACACAGCACACACACACACAGAACACACACAGCACACACACACACACAGCATATGCACACACAGCAAACGCGCGCACACACACACACACACACACAGCACACACAAAACAACACACAACACACAGCACACACAAAACACAGCACACACAAAACAACACAACACACAGCACACAACAACACAACACAACATAAAGGTGAGGCAGTATAACAATGTCCTGGACTCATTCTGTACATATACGTAGAAGCATAGACACACGTGTGTCTGTAGTAGAAGCAAGCAGCAATGGGAATAGCCCAGGCACTGCGAGCAGACCTATGCCGCCCCACACACAGGTGAGACCCACCGGCTCCGCGTCCTCTTCGCTCAGCTGAGAGAACTCATCCCCTGAGGTCAAGACGAAGCTCTTGTCATTCAAGAAGTATTGAGCAGAAGCAGTTAGTGACTCGCATTTGTTCGTGCCTGCTAGCTAGCTGGCCCAAGCTACGCGATGCCCTACAACTCACCGAAACAGAAGTAAGATCCCGCCTCGTCATCCGTCCGAGATATCACCTGCCTCAGTTTGTCTACATCCTGATATATACCCTCAGTATCACAATCTTCGTGTCCTTGCAGTTCCCGGGCCAAGTCGTCGGCCGCCATCCTTCTCTGTGTCCTTTGGAGCACCGATACTTTAACTCAGGTGGGCGCTTTTAATACATATAGACCTGTTGGATAACTATATTAATACAACCACAAGCTTTCTAAAGGATTTTGACACGTGACGAGGATGACGTAGCAAGCGCATAAAAAGGTAATTTCCTAGTCACCGTTCACCACTTGCATGAATTAGCACTAGGAAACACCTTTCAACAGCCTGTCACATCACCGCATCATGGCGTCTTTGTCTTCTAGATGTGCCAAGCTCCTAGTTGTAGTATCCTTTCTTCTCTTATTGCTGGCAACAACTGCCAACAGACAGGGAATCAGGGCAGATGGACACACTGATGATATGTGGGAGGAATTTGAAAGAGATTTTGAGGTCAGGATGGATGAGGAGGGCAGGCTGAGTGGCAGGCTGTCAACAAACAAGAGTGGCAAGCTGATTGGTCTAGTGTTCAGCGCAGGAGGGACAGGCCACCATTCACGATCACCCTCCCTCAAAACCCTAGACAACAAGGTGCTGATCACACCCCTGAGAGAACTCCACTCCTCCCACTGCCACACACTACAGGTGGCACAGCATACATTTGTGGACTGCCCTCACAACAAGGGTAACAGGTATTTTAGGGCTATAGCCATGGCCACATCTTCTGATGCATTCATTCAATCTCAGGAGAGCTCAGACACACTATTTCACATGGCAGTCCATGAGGTACTTCAGATGCCAGAGGCGCAGCTGCTCCCAACAATGTCTCAGCAACTTGCCCACTATGGTTTCCATGGCAGGACGAATAGCCCCATCCTGCAGCTCCACATAACAGCTCAGAGATTCACTGACTTGTTGCGAAGAAGAAGTGGATTTGATGTCACCATTGCCAGCAAACCCTCCAAACAGTCTATGGAGGCATGTGCACGTGACAAGGCTTGCCCACCATGCAAGGACAAGAACTGCATTGGTATGTGCGGTCCTGGGTGCTCTTGTTGGAAGTGGGTTTGTGGAGATTGCTGTTACCACCAGGGCTGCCTTGGCCATGATATCTGTTGCGCAGAGAAGGGGATGACCTCCTGGAGATGCCTACTTCCACTTGGGCTAGAGTGCAACAAAAAATACGAGTGCTGATGCACTGTTAATGTAAACTCTGTGCTAGAATAGGTAGTCTGCTTAACAAATGGGTGCACAGGCCCGCTGGATGACACCCTTTGTACAGCCAGTTAGTGGTATGCTGTGTGTACGTAGTCCACCTATTTGTAATTCAAATCTGCTTTGACACATTTTTGGCCATCTGCTTTGCTCAATTCACAAAGTACCAGATGTTTCGGTAACATCTGGCTACCTTCATCGGATGAATTTGCATTAATAAAACTCGATTTGCAAATCAAACTCAGCATGTGCTACACTAGATTCAAATTAGCTAGGTAGAGTACAGTATACGTAGCTATAATGGATACACATGTAATGCACATGCATGCAGCTAGCTGTATATAGCTATATATATACTTACATGCAGCAGCTAAGTACGAGCTGCACAACATGGCAGCTGATGCATGCAAGGTAAGCTGAGGTGCAGACACCTTATTTATACAATTACGAGAAACAAATAGCTGGCTACTTAGCGTTCTTAATAGCAGCATACCATGTAATGCATCTGCTAGACCCCAGTACCTGACTGTAGCTACATGATTTGTGCATCTGCGTAAGGTAAGTTGAACAGATGGTGAATGATCGCCAAGGAGTGCATGTTGGAAGCTTGTTACATTCAGTGATTATAATATCAGGAGTATATGATGGAAAATTGACTGTAATTGAGTGTGCATAATTAATTTGACTATAGTACATGCATGACACATTCACGGTTGGCAGTGGTATTTTTCAAGGAGATGGACTTAGTCCTATGCTATTTACAGCCTATTTGGAAGCACCCTTACGTCACATCCCTCACCTCTCAGGGTCAGGTGTGCCCTTTGATTACTTAGAGTAGGTATGCTGACGATGGCAGCTTCATACATAGATCACCTAGGGCTCTTCACGATAAGGTACAACAAGCTAAGGAACGCCTTGGCGAGTGTGGACTGAGAGTGACTGACATGAAGACCCAATATTTTCAGGTCAAAAGGGAGGGTCATGTGAGTGGAAAGAATGTGTCTACCTAGATCCTGCCTTGACACAGAAGTAGACATCAAACGCAGATGCCACCAGGTAGACACAGCACTCCATACCATTCGCATAGTAGTCTTTAGGTGCAGTCAAGTACCAGCTGGTCTGAAGCTTAAGACTCTTATCATCAGTATCAACAGTGAGCTCTGAGCAACTAGGCAGACAGTATGTATGTATGTATGTATGTATGTATGCATGCATGTATGTATGTATGTATGTATGTATGTATGTATGTATGTATGTATGCATGCATGTATGTATGTATGTATGTATGTATGGTATGTATGTATTATATGAAGTACATGCATGCGTATTAAAGGTTGATTGCACAATACCTAGCAGTCTCGGTCAACACCTGATTCTGTCCGCGGCCGCTATTGAAATATGTGCAAGCAACAAGTGACAGAGCTATTTGCGTCCGGATTCCTGCCGAGATTGCTGCTGTGCCGATCCAAACACTGGATGACCAGAGCATACAGTCCACCCTTTCTCCTAGGGCAACCGGAGAGTAAGGTCGCTGTATACTCCCTTGCAGTGGAGGACAACGGGTCAACAAACGTCGCATCCTTACGAAACCAACCCAGCATCACATACGGGGAATTGAACACGCTGTCCGATAACGCAGCTTCGAACATCAGATCGCTCTTTAGCAGCCAGGAGGGCTTTACTAGGTCGCGTCACTGCACCCCTCGCAAATCTCTTTCTCTTGCTCCTGGGCACGACGTCTCAGAGTGGTTTGGATGGCAGCCACGGGTGGCTCTTCTCTGCAGCAACAGTTTCAGTTTCGTCTCTGCCCTCTGGGCGGCGTGGAAGGTGGGAGCGGTCGCCGTTCCTCTCTGTAATACGCACCCGTCTGAAGAGCAGCTCTATGTGTTGAAGGACTCTGGAGCAACAGCCCTTCTGTCAACACCAGACTTCAGAGACAGAGCGCAACTACTGACAGAGAGAGCCCAAGTGCACCATTGCCCTTTGAGCGATCATCTCCATCCTACACCCAGCCCTGGATGCTCCGCCCCCTCAGCAGTGTCTGACTACGCTGACCTAGCCGCCCTGTTGCTCTACACCAGTGGGACCACAGGGAGGCCAAAGGGAGTACTCACTACTCATCGAAATCTGAGGTGAGTAATGGGGATTGATGTGACAGGCGATACTTTGATAGCGCACAATTTGTATTATAACATATCTACAATTTTGTCAATGTCTCAAGTTTGAACTATTCTTGATCCTTAACGTGAGAACTATCCTTGAGGTACGTACATAGCTATATGAACCTAGTGCTGTTCCCTCCTTGGAAGGCACTGCTATGTGGTGTGGAAAATGCTACAGGAAGGCTTAACAGCACGGCAGAAAGTGCACACCCAGACACAAGAGTGGTACTGTAGAGTTTTGAGGCTCTATCTCTCAATGTTCACTTAACTAGTCCAGTACACTTTAGCTTAAGTAACAACTTTATTGGTCTGGCAAATTAGATGTTCTGCGGTTTATTAGGGCAATAATAATTAGCTTGCGGAGACAAGGGGCTGGCGCACAAGACTACTACTTTATAGGGAGACCACCGTAGAGGCTAGGGCGGATTGTACGTATATGTATCACTGCTGAGCATGGCAGCTTATGGATAGGTACAGTGTTGGAGAATTGAATGTTTTGCTCTCTTGTGTGCTCAGTGCTCAGATGTCCATGTTGCTTGATGCGTGGGAGTGGACCAGTGATGATGTCATCTTGCATGCCCTCCCTCTCCATCACCTGCATGGTGTTGTTAACGCACTGCTGTGTCCACTTGCAGTGGGGGCTACAGTTGTCATGGCAACCAGATTTGATACCAATAAGGTACAACAGGACTAGGCAGGGGAGGGAATGCCTGGAAGGCTAATTCAAACTGTAATTTATCACACCCAGTCACACCTTGTCACAAGATTCTGTCAACTGTCACACCTTACCTGTGGCTGTCAGCTTGTACATATGTACAAAGATTAGTTGAAATGTCTGAAACTGTTTCATTGTTCTGCTACATAACGTGCACAGCATCACTACTGATAAGTGTGTGCTGTCTGTCTGTCTGTCTGTCTGTCTGTCTGTCTGTCCTTCTGTTTGTCTACAGGTGTGGGATGCCCTTGTGCACAAGGACCAGGGCCACAGGCCTCCAGTGAACATCTTCATGGGAGTGCCCACAATGTATGCCAAGCTGGCTGACCACTGCCAGGAGAGCCTCACAAGCCAAGAGAGGGAGAGTGCAAAAGACCACTTACAGAGCAGAGTCCGGTTGGCATGCTACTGTTGTTGTTATGTATGTGTGCATATAGATGCCTCTCTCTCTCCGGGTGTGTGTATGGGGGAGGGGGGTTCTGGAGTCTATGTGTTTGGGGGTCTCTGTGTCACAAGGTATGTATACGCAGTGAGTGGTTGTGTTGGTTGCTAACCTGCATAGTCCTTATAACCTTTACTTGTTGTCACTACCATCATGCAGGCTGATGGTGTCAGGGTCTGCTCCACTTCCACTGAGCCTCTTTCAAAAATGGAAAGCCATTTCAGGTAAGCAGCTTCTCCAAACACATTTAAGCAGCCCAGCGTTCACTTCCATTGTACGATGCAATTGGAGTAGACCTGTTTAGGCATGGACAGAGAGACTTGTGTCATATAGCCTGGTGGGCTGAAGTTGAGCTGTGTATTTGTCTCCTCTTCAGGACACAGCTTGCTGGAGCGTTACGGCATGACTGAAGTTGGCATGGCACTGTCCAACTCTCTGCATGGCCAGCGCATCCCTGTGAGATACAGTTGGTTGCAGGTCATGTGACTATCATGTGACTGTCATGTGATCTAGCCACATGTTACAGGGCTCCGTGGGGCTACCCCTTGCTTCAGTGGATGTTAGGATTGTGGACTTTCCGGGTGCAGAGGAGGGAATTGAGGGAGCTGCTGCGGATGGAGACACAACAGAGAGCGACCAACAAGGGGAGCTGCAGATTAAAGGGCCTGCAGTCTTTCAGGGGTAGGTGTATGTGTGCTTGTGTACATGTGTGAGAGAGAGAGGGCAACTCTGTGTGGTTGTGCGTATGTTTGACTGTACGTACCTTCGCTTCCTCTCTGTCGCTGTGTAGATACTGGGGAAGAAGCAAAGAGACTGCAGACGCTTTCACTGCAGATGGTTGGTTCAAGACCGGGGACATAGCTGGTAAGCTCAGCAATGTGACCTCTACTGTGATATTGTCATGTATTGTCACATGTTTCAATCAGTTTATAGATCAGGCCGGTACGTTATCCTTGGTAGGGCATCAGCAGACATCATAAAGAGTGGTGGGTTCAAACTCAGGTCAGTGTGAGTCGGTGGCATCATGGTACAATACGCGGATGGTGCACTACTGTAGGTAGGTGTTGGCTGGTGGCCATGTTTATTTGCTTGTTGTGTAGTGCCTTGGAGATTGAGCAGGTGTTGCTGGACCACCCAGAAGTGAAGGATTGTGCAGTAATTGGAGTTCCCGATGATGTTCATGGAGAGAGAGTGGCAGCTATTATTGTACCAAAGAACACTAAACAGGTTATTGGGATGCCCCTGTTGTTTGGATCAGGGTGTGGTCACATTGCTATATCAAAGTTGTCCGCATACCATTGAATGACCTACTGCAACATTCAGATTGGAAACCTGTCCTTGTCCTCTGTGAAAGACCACTGCCGGGCATACCTGGCCCAGTACAAGCTGCCCCAGTGTGTGTGGACTGTTGAAGAGCTACCCCGGAACACAATGGGGAAGGTGAACAAGAAACAGCTAGTGAAACAGTTTCTGGAACACAATCAGAAGTAGCAAACAAGTAATTGCCATCCAGTGTGTGTAATGTTAGTGTCCTGATACACCAGCTGAGAAGTGAGTACGTATGTATGCGATCATGGCACACCTCTGCATGGTGTTGCCCATGTTGCAGTATGCTGGCCAAGCTACATACGTACATATGTCATACCTGCTGTATGTATATACACAGCAGTGCCACCCACCCCTCCTCCCACATGCATTGCTATTGACACATGTACGTGCATACACCCAGAGGCTGGACAAGCTTCAACCTGCAGCCAAGTATATACTCACTGGCAGTTGTTCATGTACATATGTACAATGAATGTGTCTCTATTTTTGTATATATGTACATATTGACCTTATTATACAAGTCACAGGGTCACTAGGGTCAGTGTGAGGTGGGTCTTGTGAGATATACAGTACAATACAGTCAAGTGCATGTGGGCACGCACACTAGGTGGAGTGGCGGTAATGTGAGGCACAGGTGCAGTGGTGGGACAAATTCATCTTGAGGTCACAGGTGTCACGTGAAGGAGAGTGTGCATAGCAGCCCAGGAGAGTCTGGAGACGCTGTAATGATCCTTTGGCGGTCCACCCACATCAGGTGGAGCAAGGTGGGCTGTCGGTGTGCAACGTACATCTGAACACCAGCCTACGGAAGGAGGAGAGGGAAGGGGATGGGAGGGGAGGGGAGTGCAGTCAGTGAATCTCCTCCATCCTACAACACTGAGATAGATCAAGTTAAGGAAATATGGGTCATATTTATATCAAGTGATTATCTGGCAAGCAACTCCCTCTACCTTCAATGTACATATATGGATGCACTAGCCAAGGGTTAAGACAATTGAGGAGTGCCCTTACTGCAAGGTCCCATACAATGATGGCCTTCCTGTCTCCCCCACTGACCAGCCGGTTGCCGTCAAGGTGCAGACAACGCACCACCCCCATGTGGCCCCTCAAGGTGTGGAGCAGCAGCCCACTTTGGGACCACACACGCACCACACTGTAGCCAGAGCCACTCACAATGTACCTGTCATTGACTTGCAAACAATACTGGTGCAGGAGAAGGAAAGGAGGGGTAGAGGAGGTGGGAAAGGTTGGACTAGTTAGCACTCTCACCACTTCTTCGTTGTTGCCATCCAGAGTGAGCACTTGTTGTCCGGAGGAGAGGTCCCACCCCCTAACACACCCTTCTCCGCCCCCACTGTACAACCGGTTGCCATGGAACACACAGCAGAACACACCTTGCAGTAACAGAATCACAAGACCACAGTCACGCATAGAACCTCTGTCAGTCACACACAGGACCTCTGTCAGTCACACACAGGACCTCTGTCAGTCACACATAAGTTCTGTCAGTCACACACAGGACCTCTGTCAGTCACACACAGGACCTCTGTCAGTCACACATAGGATCTGTCAGTCACACACAGGACCTCTGTCAGTCACACATAGGATCTGTCAGTCACACACAAGACCTCTGTCAGTCACACACAGGACGTCTGTCAGTCACACACAGGACTCCTGCAGTCACACACAGGACGTCTGTCAGTCACACACAGGACTCCTGCAGTCACACACAGGACCTGTCAGTCACACACGCAACCGCAGAGCTCAGTTCCTCTATTCTCTTCCTCGTCTCTCCTCCCCTCACCATCCGAGTGTCCTTGTAGTGTGTACTTGCACATTCCAACGTGGATGTTCCACACGCGAAGAGTGTTATCCCAGGCACCAGAGGCCGCTAGACACCCCTTCAGTGACATACACTGCAGCACACACCAACACACAATCCCCCCCATGTATATACGTACTTGTACATGACAGTGACAGACTAGTATTGCAAGGTGCACCCACATCAAGTGCAGTCCCACGCTTAACACCAGGTCCAAATGTGTAAGCTTACTTTTGGCTCTTCCGTGTGTCCTGTGAGTGTGAACATCATCACCCCCCTCCTCACGTCCCACACACGCACTGAGCTGAATTAATGAGAAAGAGAGGAAAGAGAGGGTGAGGTGAGAGCAGAAGAGAAGGTCAAAGAATGAAGGCTAGGAGGGGATATGCTGGATGAGAGGATGGAGACAGACAGTCCTTATCGCTCAATCACAGCCCTCCTCAACACATCAGTCACAGCCCTCCTCAACACATCAGTCACAGCCCTCCTAAACCCATCAGTCACAGCCCTCCTCAACCCATCAGTCACAGCCCTCCCCAACACATCAGTCACAATCCTCCTCAACACATCAGTCATAGCCCACCCCAACACATCAGTCACAGCCCCTCCAACACATCAGTCACAGCCCTCCTCAACACATCAGTCACAGCCCTCCTCCTCAACACATCAGTCACAACCCTCCTCAACACATCAGTCACAACCCTCCTCAACACATCAGTCACAGCCCTCCTAAACCCATCAGTCACAGCCCTCCTCAACCCATCAGTCACAGCCCTCCCCAACACATCAGTCACAATCCTCCTCAACACATCAGTCATAGCCCACCCCAACACATCAGTCACAGCCCCTCCAACACATCAGTCACAGCCCTCCTCAACACATCAGTCACAGCCCTCCTCCTCAACACATCAGTCACAACCCTCCTCAACACATCAGTCACAACCCTCCTCAACACATCAGTCACAGCCTTCCTCAACGCATCAGTCACAGCCCTCCTCAACACATCAGTCACAGGCCTCCTCAACAAATCAGTCACAGCCCTCCTCAACACATCATGCAGTCACAGCCCTCCTCAACACATCAGTCACAGCCCTCCTCAACGCATCAGTCACAGCCCTCCTCAACACATCAGTCACAGCCCTCCTCAACACATCAGTCACAGCCCTCCTCAACACATCAGTCACAGCCCTCCCCAACACATCAGTCACAGCCCTCCTCAACACATCAGTCACAGCCCTCCTCAACACATCAGTCACAGCCCTCCTCAACACATCAGTCACAGCCCTCCTCAACACATCAGTCACAGCCCTCCTCAACACATCAGTCACAGCCCTCCTCAACACATCAGTCACAGCCCTCCTCAAAACATCAGTCACAGCCCTCCTCAACACATCAGTCACAGCCCTCCTCAACACATCAGTCACAGCCCTCCTCAACGCATCAGTCACAGCCCTCCTCAACACATCAGTCACAGCCCTCCTCAACACATCAGTCACAGCCCTCCTCAACACATCAGTCACAGCCCTCCCCAACACATCAGTCACAGCCCTCCTCAACACATCAGTCACAGCCCTCCTCAACATATCAGTCACAGCCCTCCTCAACACATCAGTCACAGCCCTCCTCAACACATCAGTCACAGCCCTCCTCAACACATCAGTCACAGCCCTCCTCAACACATCAGTCACAGCCCTCCTCAAAACATCAGTCACAGCCCTCCTCAACACATCAGTCACAGCCCTCCTCAACACATCAGTCACAGCCCTCCTCAACGCATCAGTCACAGCCCTCCTCAACACATCAGTCACAGCCCTCCTCAACACATCAGTCACAGCCCTCCTCAAAACATCAGTCACAGCCCTCCTCACAGGTCACAAGCAGCAGTAACAAGAAGTCGCCCATCAAACTCCATGCACTCTATAGAACTGGTGTGTCCCTTCAGTGACCTGTGGGAAGAAGCAAGGCCAAATAATCAGAGAGTTATAGTAGTGAATGGTGCCAGATGCTCAGGACGATGGTTCCAACCCCATGCAGCTCAAACCTCTGTACCTCCTGCCTTGCAGCACTACCTGATGAACTGTCCACTCTCTGCGTCATATATGCGTACCACACTATCTGCTGACCCTGTCACCACCAGACCACCCTGAGGAAAGGAGTAGGGCAAACAAGGACAAAGCTAATACAGACATATGGACACACACACATGCACGCGCACACACACACACACACACACACACACACACACACACACACACACACACACACACACACACACACACACACACACACACACACACACACACACACACACACACACACAACAACAAAAAACAGCCAGTGTCTGCTCACACAGATGGCCACACATGTCACTGCATCTGAGTGGTTCTCCAGAATGTGCAGGCACTTCTGGGAGGCCACATCCCAGACACGAGCCGAGTTGTCACTAGAACCAGAAACAAACAGTTTACCTGCAGTATGGAGAGCATGCATGCGTGCATGTATGTGGTGTGTGTGCATGTGTGTGGTGTGTGTGTGTGTGTGTGTGTGTACATGCGCACATTGTACAAGTGTGTGTTCACGTTGACCCATCCATGATATATATAAAATGTGGTGTTACAACCCCAAACCACACCCGGCACACGTGATGTAGAAACAAAAATCACACAAACCGATAGCCACACCCTGCCCACCATCACAAGCAATGGAGATGACGGGCTTCCTATGTCCCCTCATGAGTGGGAGCACCTGATACACTCCCCACTGCCAGTTGAAGCAGAGCTGCTTTGCTTTCAAGTATGTCCTTTTCCACCGACAGGTGTCAGGGAGGAGGGTGAGGGTGGGGCACTTCCTGTGGGTGGGTGAGAGGGAGCGTGCCCCAGGCTTCCCCTCGGGCGGTGGATCAGGAAGATCTTCATACTCTGTTAGACACTCATTGACACAGAGTTGTCTCCTTGGAGGGAGGGAGGGAGGGAGGCAGAAGTGAGTTAGAGAGGGAGAGAGGGAGGGAGGGAGAGAGGGAGGGAGGGAGGGAGGGACCTACGTATGCAGTCATTGCACCATGCACTGTGCATCCACGTCAGAACATAGAGTGTGTAACAGAGCTGCACCCGTAAGGAATCGGACCACTATTGCCTTCCTCTCACCAAAGAGTGTCTTTGTTGGTTAACGCGCGCCAGCTCTTGCAGCACATGGCCGCACGGCAGAGGGAAGGCGCATCTAGCAAGCGACACACGCGCTCCACCAGCTCGTCAGGAAGATGGCTGATAATATCAAAGGCTAGAAACTGTTGCAGCGCCAAGTAGATCCTTCGCAGTTGGGAAACCTGCAGCGAGTGAGGTCGTGCATCTATCGAGACATGTCGGGCGTGGTTAAGAAAACAGAGGCGGGAGCGCGCTGGTACGGTACCTCCGTCTTCTCCAAAAGGCTCCAAACGACATCGTATTGCTTTGGAGGTGGGAGCAAAGAGTACTGCTCGAAGAAACGGGGAAATTCTCGATCTGTGGGAGTTTGCATCTCGGCCGGGCTATCGACACGTGACAGGCATATGATCAGGGAAAGCCTCAGACTCTGTAATGTACACAGCGGACTGCAATATAGGACATACGCCTTTTGTCTTCATCATGTCCTGTTTAAGCTGGTTATTAGGCAGATATACAGAGTCGCGAAACTGGCAATGCTGTTGTGGTGCATAGTGTGCTGTGGACAGCCTCAGCACAATACAGCACCTCAGCACATCAGCAGGTTTGCTCACAAGCCTTACCAAATCTGTATGCCATAACACCATAGAGCTCTAATTGACTACATTCCAGTGTGTGTAAAACATGTGTTCCTTCGCCTCCACGCCTCTGGCAGTTACAAGCAACGGTTCTAACGATCTAGCTACCTAGACTAGTGTGCATGAGTGTACGTAGCTACGTGTGTGTCTTAGGACCTATACATCACTCCAACAAGAAAATACGCAATCACTCAAGTCATGCACGAGTAAAACAGCCAGTCATCTGTGAGCATGTCTGAAGGTCTCAGCTGTCTCCATGGACAGGTACAATGGTCACATGTGTGCATACACCACCACCACTGACGTGATATATAAAATACACCAGTAGGAGACATTGCAGCCAAGCAATTGAGAATTGAAGCTGTTAATCAACGACTGTTAATATAATGTCTTAGATCTGGTGAAGGAAAGGCAGGAATGTTGAAATGTGCATGGAGCGAGAAGGTAATATAAATTCAGTTGGAGTCATGCATGTGAAGAAGCCGAGAGAAAGACTACCCATAAGATGTATTGACATTTTCAAATAACACTATATTACCCATTCTTGAGTTAAGCTAAGCTACTGTATGTAGCTGCTTTTACACTATAGAAAGAAGGACGGCCTCCAGTATAGTAGATACAGATAATGCTGATGCTGACATTTGATTAACTTATCTTAGATCTGAGAACAACAGATACTGCTGTGTGATACTGTACTGCTGTGTGAGTCTTAGCTGTTCACAGAACTGTTAGTTTGAGCTGACACACACACCTTCTGCCTCAATTTCTCTACTTCATTACCGGAGAACCTTTGCTTTAAACCTCTGGACAGCCCCCTGCATGTCTCCAGATTGAGGTAGGAGAGACTGGGGCAGTGCTGCAGCAGCGTGCTAAGACCTTTGTCAGAAATATCACTCTTGGATAGAGATATTCTCTCCAAAGTGTCAGCAATGCTGCTCTGAGATACAGACACAAGCACTTGATCGGAAATGCATGTACTCCTCTCCCCCTGGGGGATGCGGAGGGCAAGTGACTTCAGCTTGTAGAAGTGAGTCAAGATGAGTGGCATGGTCTTATTAAAGTCCATGCGGGAGAGGGAGAGATGCTCTAGACGAGATGACACAGTGCTGCAGAGGACAGGAATGGGAATATAGCAGAGGCCTCCAAGACACAAGCTCTCAAGAGTGGGTGACCCTGCTGTCAAATCACACAAAAAGTCGGCTTCCCACTGGAAATCTCCTAGCTGACCGAAACAGGTCTCCACCCTACACCCCACACTGAGTGCCCTTAGGTGGGGAAAACCTGGTACTCTAGATTCTGGGGGTGTAGTCCAGTAGCGGAAATTCCTCTCTGTAGTTGGAAATTGTAACTCTAGTTCTTTCAAGTTAGGACAAGAGCGCTGGAAGTCATGTAGGATGCAGCGATTAAACAGTTGTTCTGCAGTCAGGGTCAATGAATGCAATTGAAGAAGCACTAGAGGCTTCTGCAACGTTGCTGACTCGTGCAAGACCTGCAGCATGTCAGTGCAGATGTTGAGCTCCATGTGGACCAGTGGGCTTCCTTCCTTCAAGAGGGGAGCTGCCAGGTGGCTAGGCTGGCGAACAAGCAAGGGCGGCCCTCGACTGGCAAAACACTGTACACACGGCATGTGGTTGGCAAGGTCTGCTATGTCATTTCCTGCCACCTGTCGGCAGGAATCAATCACAAATGTCTCAAGATTGCTAGCAAAGTGCCTTTGCACAAGCCCCACCCCCCGTCGGCTCAGAGTCTTGCAGCGAATCAAATGGAGGTGACGCACGCTTGAGCTGTGAGTGGTAGCAAGCCAACCGAGTGCTTTGTCTGTGGAAGGGATGGGGTCGCTCTGAAGCACCACCGTCCGCCAGAGGAGTGGCGAGCGAGCTACCTCCCTCCACAAGCGACACACTCGGGATATTTTGTTCAAGAAAGGAATGGCACCGACCTGGGCGGAGATGAGGGAGAAAATAAGTGAGATCACCTCATTGGGCAAACTAAGAATAGAACTGCTGTCTTTGTCGATGTTCAAATCAGTGTTGGTCGCCTTTTTGTCTTTTTTACAACAGCTCTTTGACCCGTGCCCCAAACGCTTGCTGGTGCTGCGTCTTCTCGTCGATGTTTTCCCTCCACTACTACGAGCCCTTATCTTCTCCTCTCTTTTGTAGACCTTCTTTGTTGACGGAGTGTAGTCCTCGTCCGCAGAATCTGCCTCTGCGCTGTCTTCGCTTTCTTCGACATTTAAGAGATCGAGCAGTCGGTGGGCAGCCATTTTTAGTAGATTGTGCAACCTTAAACGTCCCTCCAT
This sequence comes from Aplysina aerophoba, assembly GCA_949841015.1. Taxonomy (NCBI): domain Eukaryota; kingdom Metazoa; phylum Porifera; class Demospongiae; order Verongiida; family Aplysinidae; genus Aplysina; species Aplysina aerophoba. Next base: position 4,765,287 of record OX465036.1, on the reverse strand, counting down.
ACACGTCACCCAGATCGGGCTCACTCATGCTAGGGAGGGCATTACAAGTCTTTGCCCGCAAGACTATGGCTACAGCAGCGATGAAGGCGCCTTCCTTGCAGGGACGCGTAGCCGTTGTAACGGCGTCCACTGACGGGTATGCGTGCATTGTGTGGGATACCTACAGCATCTTATACATTTCAGGGCATGTCCTGTGTCGAAAGAGACTGAACCTATGCTGTATGTGCAATCTTGTGAGTGTGTCTGTGTAGACAACATGGGTTCAGATTGCGATATTGTGTGCAGGATAGGATTGGCCATTGCACAGCATTTGGCACGCGACGGGGCTCGAGTCATGGTTAGCAGTCGGCGTGAGGACCATGTCAAGCATGCAGTGGATGCCCTAAAGGGAGAGGGGCTTAGTGTGGAGGGGACCATCTGTCATGTTGGCAAGGAGGAGCACAGGAAGCAGCTCATACAGGAAGTGGGTCAACAGGAAGTACTGGGTATGACATGATGTAATCCGTTGCCATGTTGAACTGAGTGAGCCATGTGCGTATGATGTGATAGAGACTCATTGCTCTCGATGACAGACAAATTGATCCTGGACATATATGTATCCGAAACAATAAGAGCTTGATTGCAGGATATTTCAGCCTTGCAGGCTTTCATCAACTGCAAAAGTATAGAAACTGCAGTGTTTACTAGTTTTTAGTTTATGGCAAACACTAGCTGTGAGTGACCAATGTTGTTGCCAGTAATGATGTTGAGCAGTTCATGTTGCAGAAAACTGCAACAATGGTAACGGTTTTGACCTATGTATGTACAATATCTTTGCTGGTCTTGACACAACTCCTTTCCTCCTCTCCTCTGGCATGTGTGTCTTCACTTTCATTGGGGTCTGCCTCAGGGCCTCAGGCCCTAATGTGAAAGTAATGGCACAATGAACCTTGAGCTAACTGTTGCTGCCGTCACTATGAAAATCAACTTAAAATCTAACCTAGATTTCCAAGCTCTGCCGTTTGTTTGTGTATAAATGGTTGCTTGCCTTGTACTCCACACATTATTGCCACTGATGAAGACTCTGGATTGGGTCGAAACGTTAGGTTGATAATTGACACTTGACAACTGTCCATGGTAGGCTCCTCGAATCAATCATTATTATTGATTATTTGTACTAATAGTAATGGGTCTCTGCCACATGCCCAATGTTGCTGTCTGACTAGGCATGGGTGTGTTGGCGACCAATAATATTCTGCGTGGGTGGCTAAAGTGAGTGAAAATTAAGAATACATTAAAGGCATGAACTGATCACCACATAAGATAAAATGAAACATACATACTGTCGAGGTTTATGTTAGGGCTGTCTGTCCTGATGTGGATGGCTTCCACAGTTCTCTGCCAGTACCCTTTGGCTCTTCTTTGGAGTGTGGTGCTTACCCAGTTGATGCAATAGTTGGTCTTTTGAATGTGAAATGCAATGTCGTTCTGTCTGCATGTGCTCACTCAGCCTGACTATCAGTGGCCTCTCGGTTCTCCCATGTACGTACTTACACCTCCGGGCTATTCTACGGAAGTCTCATACACCACTCCTGTCTGTAACGCTCTTGGGTCCTGTTCTTCTTCAGTTGCATCAGCTCCCTTGCTTGCTCGTCCCCCAATGCAGGACCCATTGTAGTCCTTGGGTGGTGATGTGTGTGGTAAGAGATGTACCTTTCAGTGTGAGTGTGCTTCCAATACGTACGTGCACTGAAAGGTACATACGTACATTGCTTGTGTACACATATGGGTTATTGCTATGGTAACAAGACCATTCATGTTAGTATTTTACTTTCACAACTCTTCACAACTCTTATTTCAATTTCCATTATTTTAATCTGAGAGTAAATTTCACTTTCCATCCATTTCTCCCAGTGCGTGGTAGCAGCACGCAAATGAGTTAGATGCTAAGGAAACACGGTATATATGCAAAATGTTGCGTTCATGCTGTACCTCAACTACTGCCATCACATCACCACCTGCCACCAAGATGTATACAGTTTGTGTCACCCGGGCCAAACTGCATGCACACACAGGTCTAGCTCTTGGCCCTTAGTCGTAGTCTTGTGCACCAGCCCTATTCTCCGCTAGCTTGAGCTGCGGACTGTCTGGTGCTCGAGACTAAAGTACAGAGTGGAAGGGGCCTAGTGCATCTGGATGTGGAGAGGGACTAGCATGGTAGACCGGTACACATTCACACTGCCTAACCTTAACACATAGCACAACACTAGCGACTCCACCCGCCCCACCAACTCCACTTGTGTTGCTGCAGACAGTGAAGACCTTTGGAAGGCTGGACATCTTGGTGTCCAATGCAGCAGTCAATCCAGCCTATGGACCTGTGCTGGAGGCTGACAGCTCTGTGTGGGATAAGGTGAGGGGTGGGACACACTTGGGGGCAGGGGTCCAGTCTTGAGGCAGAGTGATTCATGTGTTGTGGGGAAGACAAGGAGAGGTGGACTTGTACCAGAGATTGATGATTTTTGTGACTTTGACTTGTGACTGTGTTATTGCCCGTTGACACCAATGGACCTCAGGTCTGGGACATCAACGTGAAGTCTGCCGTCTTGTTGGTGAAGGAGGCGTATCCTCACCTGAAGGAGAGTGGGTGAGATTTGTACTGTTTTTCTAGTACTGTAGTATGTACTACAGCACATGAGTGCAGGTAGGTACAGTGGTACAGGAGTAACTGATGATCACACCTAAGCAACATTCCCCAATCTGTCCCTTCTCTGTCTGATCTTCCTCCTCCTCCTCCTCCCCCTCCCCCCCTCTCCCTTGGCTTTCCACCCTTCCCTCCCCCTCGCTCCCATTCCCTTTCCTCCCCCATGTGCATAGCAATGCATCCGTCATTCTGGTCTCCTCCATAGCTGGCTACCAACCCATGCCGGTGAATACACGTCCAGTAGCCCCATGCACTTTACATCGTATTACAGTCAAAGGAGCCTATGAGAATTCATTACACTATAATGTGTCTGTCTGTCTGTCTGTCTGTCTGTGTTCAGTTCCTTGGCGTGTACTCGATTACTAAGACAGCTCTGCTGGGTGCTACCAAAGTCCTGTCTAGTGAATTGGTTCAAGACGGCATTCGCGTCAACTGCCTTGCCCCTGGATTGATCAAGACAAAGTTCAGCTCAGCAGTGAGTTATCATGTGGATGTGAGGCTGAGAGGTGTGGGTGTGTGGTGAGGGTGAGAGGTGTGGATGTGTGGTGAAGGTGAGAGGTGTGGGTGTGGTGAGGGTGAGAGGTGTGGGTGTGGTGAGGGTGAGAGGTGTGGGTGTGGTGAGGGTGAGGTGTGGATGTGTGGTGAGGGGTATGGATGCATGGTGAGGGTGAGAGGTGTGGATGTGTGGTTCGGCTGTGGTGTGAATGTGTGGTGAAAGTGAGGCAAGACGGTATGAGGTGAGGTTGAGATAAGAGACAAGTGTATGAGTTGAGAGATAGTGACAGGTACAGATGTGTGGTGTGGCTGAGAGGTGAGAGTGAGTAGTGAGGGTGAGGTAAAAGGATGAGGTAAAGTGAAGTATGTATAAGCATGCTACTGTATAATTACACATGTACTGCCAGTAAGTGGTATTGTGTCACTCCTCTCCCGCTACACCAGATTTGGACGAATGAGACTGTGCTGCAGAAGATGGAAAGCATGATTGGCATGAAGAGGTCAGTGTTCTCGTCCTTTGCAGCCTGTCCTTTGCATTTACCGTTCAACTTGCTGGTGCACTGTGTGCGTGTGAACAGTAAAAGTGAAGTCCAGCTGTGTGTTGTGTTGTGTTGTGCTGTGGTTAGTGCTTATTCAGTTTCATGTCATACAGTGATGTTTGCACAATAGCCTTCATCTTCAAGCAACACATTGTGCCTATTCATCACCGCCTTTCACTCATATGTACGTGTGCCAGCGGACATGTCACCTTTGCAATCATTTGGAAGTGGAGGACCAACACCACTACGTACTACGTTTTGGCCCAATTTAATAATTTAAGGCTACAGATAGTCAACCACACTAATTTACCTAATTTTTAACAACTTCATAACCAACACACCTTTCAAAATATATACTGTATTTATTCACTAGTACAATCAAGAGTAGATTCATTAGCTCTACTTCCCCCACTCCCCCCCACCCCCACCCCCCACCCCATACTATGTTTTTTGCAACCTGTAAGCCAATGCTGTACAGCCTCTGATTACTTGCTGTGAATAGCAATGTGTACGTACGAATATACGTATGTATATTACCTGTCCCCTGTCCTCCCCTGCCACACCCTTCCCCTCCCCTTCCCCTCCCCTGCCCCTCCCCTTCCCCTCCCCTGCCCCTCCCCTTCCCCTCCCCTGCCCCTCCCCTTCCCCTCCCCCTGTCTCACCCCAGGCTTGGTTCTCCAGACGAATGTGCAGCAATGGTTGCCTTCCTAGCATCTGATAACTCAAAGTACATCACTGGAGAGACCTTTGTGGTGGCAGGAGGGATGCTGTCACGACTCTGATCCCCCTAGCATGAGAGGAGGAGACCTGTGTATGTAGAACCTTGTCTAGGTATTCTAAACAGAATAATAGTGCTTTACAACTGTCCACTGATGTGATTTGTGGGTTAGTGGCATTGTCTTCTAATGTGTGTGTGGGCTGTCATTTTCTTTGGGACGTTTTGGGCCTGAAAAGAAAATGTGGCACTCATGCCCAAACATGGGGCGTAGAACAAGGCTATATATACTGGCATCTTTGTCATGACGTGCCATTCTATCCTACCAAGTTCTTGCCACTCTTCTGACAATGGCTACTCGATTTTTGGTGGTGGTTTTAGTCTTGGTGGCCTGTGTAGGCAGTGTTCTGGCTGCAGCTGTTGCCAGCACTGGACAAGGTGACAAGAACTCCTTTGACACTTGGACTAGAGAAGACCCTTTGGATGAGGTTGTTGATAAGATCATGAAAGAGGAGTTCGCTCTAGGAGGCACTGATGGCAGGGAGGGGGGAAATGCTGGGGGAAAGCTGAAAGCCTGGAGCAAAACTCGGTTGTTCTTAGAGAGTATGACTAGGATCAGATTTCCTCCCGAGGATAGAGACAAGCAGATGACAGAGGAGCTGATTCTGTCTTGGGCGAGGAAGTGGAATGACATGGAGGGTAGGTTCCTTGCAAGTGAGGGAACCCTTGGTAAGACCATCAAGTTTGGGCCCATCAAGAACTGCTGTGAGTTATTTCGAATTCGCGGAAGTACATACTCAGAAATGTGTGCTGTATAGCAGGACATGTACATACGTATGGGCTGAGTATATTGTCAGTGGTGATCTAGTGCATGAACACATGTACGTATGTACATACATGCACATAGAGCAGAAATGTGTGCTGTCAGACTAACATTGGGGTGCACTGCGCTCTGACTGTTGCGTGTGCGGACATAGCCTTGGTGTTTTGTTTGAAAATCTCTGTGTAACAGGTGTAGACATGATTGGGGATTGGGAAATTCACTAGCCAAGTAGATAGAGGGACAGATGTCGATTGTCACAAAATTACCAAACTGATGAAGGCTCTAGATTGGGCCGAAATGTTTGGTAATTTTGTGACAATTGACATCTGTCCCTCTATCTACTTGGCTAGTGAAGTTCTCAATCCCCAATCTTGGTTCAAGGTGTCTGAAACATGTGCACTGCCTTCCTGAAGCCCTGCTCTGACATCCCATCCTACTTCTCCCTCCCTTACTTCTCCAGCCAAGCTAGGTGACGTGATCATCATCACAGTCCCCCCGACAGTCTCTCCCAATCTGGTACATAAAGGGACGACTGTGTCCCTCAAGTTTGCTGCCACACTCAGTGAGTTGGAAGTGCAAAGTTTTACCATGAATATAGACTGTGCATGCTTTTGCAGTGCAGGGGCTTTCTTTTGGGTGTGTAGAACAAATCTATGTAAGTCACCAATGTTCTCACACAATGTGGTGTGGATGATCATTAGCCCTTTGGTCTATGGCTGCCCTTGTGACCACTTGACATTCTATCCACTTTGGGGGAGCTCATATATCCCATGATAGTGGTATTTTGGGCTTGTTCACTAGTGAACTCTGCAGTGGACACAGCTGAATGCGCAATGTATGCTGCAATCTGCCTTTCCCCAGAGAAGCCTGTGGCAGGTGGACAAATCAAGGTCACTGTCTTGCAATTACCTTTTTTCAGTAAGACGGTAGACATCTGCCCACTTCTCCTCCGAGCACATATAAAGTGCCCTGTTCAAGGTACGTAGTGTGTGCGCGTGTGTGTGTGTGTGTGCACATGTACGTATTGTGGCATGTCAATGTCCAGTGTGAATGTCCTGTGTTGATTGTGGAAAATGAATAATTTCTATATTGTACTTTATATTGTCAACAAACCTAATTTTAGGTACTTTCAATTTTGAGAGCAAGCCACTCCAGTTTGTAGTTCCCCCGGAAGTGGACTATATTCCATCCGTGAGTCAGGCCATGGTCATGTGACTATCACATGACCTGTATTATGCTGCATGTCTTCACACCTGCATCATAGGGGGCTTACACAGTGAAAGCTGTTGCCAATGACAACAAAGGAGACGAACTGGTGTGTCTTCAAATGAACTTGACCGTTCAGTGAACAACAATGATGAAACTGATTCGTTGTGCTCCTGGAGTAGATAGTGCGTAGGTGTGGGTTAGTATAACAGACTCCACAGTAGTGTATCTTATACATACATTGGTAGAATAGGCAGCGCAGGTGCACGGTCATGGTTGTGTGGCACTGGAATTGTGCACTTTGGAACTGATCACTGAATGAACTCATTCACATACGTAGGTGTATTGTAGTGTGGCTCTGCAGGTCATGTGTGACAATGCGGATGAGTGCATGAATGTAGGTGTAGATTTCAATATTCAAATTGAAGCGCACTAACACACACTCTGCATGCCTGCAGTGTTCCTAATCAGTATATCACTCTCCCATCCTTAGCACACTGCCAGGCCACACACCAAGCTGAGTACAATGTGTGAAGAACAACTTGATGCAAAGCCAGTGCATGTTGGCATTTTAGTCCCACCCTGAATATTTATGCATAAATTATAGACAAATGCCAGCTCATGCTCACATATACTGCAGCTGTGCACTATAAACTATAATTATGTCTTAGCTATGCCAGGCTGTGAGTAATATTTCAATCAGCATGGTTCGGACTAATTGTGAAGTTATAAACTATGTATATATGTACATTGGAATCCCAAAAGCACTAAGCTAATTAAGACAGGTAGACAGGTGCACGAGATGAAGACAATGAACCTCAGATCAGCATAATACTTAAGTCATATGGGTTGTGCAACCACAAGAGCAATCGGTAGTCTTCATAATCAGAATATTTTGCCTTTGTCAACGATTTACTCTAGGTATATATGTCTAGTACGTTAGCCAAGGACCGGACTACATACGTGCAATCATTGTGTACAGAAGAAATTTGCGTGTGTTGTTCACCTTTAGAGTTGTGTTGAGGTGCAAGATGAAGTCCTTGTCTTGATCCCTCAACCTGCTAGCATCACTAGTTGCTCTGAGCAGAGCACAGTTCATACCCTGTAAGTTGCAAGTTGTGAAGACAGTGCGATAGCAGATAATTGTGCCATTGTGCACCAACAATACAGCCACAAAAGTATAGCTAAATAACTGTAACTCCTTGTCTTGTGGTATATTATGTAAGGTTCAGGTCATTTCAAGAAGTCTATCTGTGTATACTTAGGTATGGTTCCTACTGAAGTACTAGTCCTCTGACCTTTTAATTAACTGGGTAAGCTATTGCTGCAATTACAATGTAGTCATAGTATACACTACTGCATACTATGACTGAAGGGGGAGTGAAAGCACTGTACACAAAAATCAATGAAATTGGAAGAACATAACTAGTTTTGTGCATCACGATATAGACCTGAGTGGCTAGGTAGACTCATATTGATCAATTTGTTGCACTAGCCAGAACACTGAAACAGTAATTCAGACGTTTCGGCAACCTACGGCTGCCTTCTTCAGTGAATAATAGACACTTACAGGCACGCATATGTATAAATACGTACAAAAGGGCAGTCAGACGATGATGTGGTCACATGAGGTATACGAGTACAGGAAGTACGAAAACGTGTGAGTGGGATGGTAAGCTCAACCATGTGGACCGAGGAGGCATTCCAGCTAACAATTTCTGGCCTTTCGTGGGCGACAGCAATAGTCTGGCGAAAGGTGTATTGGTTCTTGAGAGGGTACATTCTAATTCTGCTTATGATTTCTATTTTTATTTCTTTGTGGGGTGTTGGTGTTGGGGCTTTGGGGGCCTTGTTGGCTTTATGTTTGCATGTATTTTGTGGACCCTTATAAGTGTGTAGCTACGAGCGTGTGAGGTTGGTAGGTGGATTAGTTATCTGCAAGATGGATTTGGTGCGGTAGGTATTGTTGGTGTCTCGCTGGTCGTTGGGGTAGACTTGATTTTTGGGGGTGGTGTTTGTGCAGGTGGGATCGGGTGTGGGTTGTGTTGTGTTGTTGTGTTGTGTTGTGTTATGCGTCTCCTTTGTATTTGGTATTTGTTGATTTCTACATTTTGTTTGGATTATGGTGTCGGTTGAGATGTAGTTGAGGCCGAGGGGTGTTATGGTGGATGGTGTGTTGATCACTGACATACTATGCACTAGTGAATAATAGACACATACAGGCACACATGTCTAATTACAATAGGGCAGCCAGACAATGATGTGGTCACATGAGGTATATATATGGGTACAGAAAGTAAGAAAACGTGCGAGTTAAACTAAAACACTGACAACCAATATATCAGTTATACGTATATGAAGCCAGGAAGACTGGATGGCAAAAGCTTCTGCTGGTGCAAGAGATTAGGGAGGACCAACAGGAAACCGAGTGCCAACTATGTATATATAAAAGAGTAGAAGCAATTACATGTGCGATCACTCACTGCTGCAGTTGTGGTTCAGTGAGTTTGTTAAAGGTGAATTGTAGTGCACACAAGTTCTATAGCGACAACCTGTCTTGACAGACTTGACCGAGTTGGCATCGTATGCGACCTGTGTGCCTTTTGCCGCCACATAGATTCCTTTTCCAAAGCTGTGCCGTAGAGCAAGATGAGGGGCTTGTTTGTGGTCGTGGCTCCGATAGCAACACTGGTCTTTCAAAGCACAGCACGTAAACAATAATCTGTAAGTTCAGTACCACTTCTCCGTCAATTCACATCAAATACCTACAGCTACCGAATCAATGCTCTTTATGAATTGTCCATGTCAGAGTGCTGCAGATTGACCAAAGAACGACAGCACCTGAGTCAAGTCTTCCAGGCTAATGGATATCTGACTCCTGAGATTGAATGCATCCACAGGAACCAAGACCACCACCCCTTCAGACAGAAACCCAAGACCAACCCAGTCCCCATTTCCTGTATCTCCCCTATGTCAGAGGCATCAGTGAGAGGATTGAATGGGCGCGTAAGCCACTGGGGATTAGGACAGTGTGGATATCATTGATGATCTCCTACAAGAGAACTCTGAGTTCTTTAAAGTTGATGTTAATGTTAGAACAGAATTTGCTTCAATTGTTGCCATTGGAAATCCTAAGCAACCAGTAATTGTAATTGAAGACTTGAGAGACTGACTAGCAGTGACTTAGAATGACTAACAGCACTAATACTCACGAACAAGCTATGTGATTTGCTGAAATATATGTACACGTTAAAAAAGTGGACATGTATATGCATACATTCGTACATTGTTACCATCATCTTTGTATTTGTATATATATATATTGCTGCCTGAACTCAGTTTGCCTGTCAGACATGATCCTGTAGCACATTCAGTTATTCCTGAGGCTGTACTGCAACATCATCTGTTCATGGTCCATCTACTCAAATGAAACTACCTTTCCTTGTAAAGGACAGGGTGCACACTGTGAACAACTCCAGTTTGAATGATTACTGACCTCACATGTACGTACATGCAGGCACAATGTATGTATGTATGTATGTACATACGGTGATATATATATATATATATATATATATATAATTATGTACATGTATGTATGTACATTATGTAAATGTAACAATATATATATTAACTATACATACAGGAAACACTGTAATTATCCATAAATATAAACACATGCATATACATGATTTAAGGAAAGTACATGTAATTAGCTAAATTTGCTCAATGTCTGATGTCACGTTGGTATTGTAATTTAAGACACTGCCACCTGACCCTCACTGATTGTGAGGTCCAGGGCATCGGGATAGGTGAGACTGGGGACGAATCCTGCAGTGGACCTTGTACCCCTCAGGCAAGTGATGGAGGATCGAAGAAGAGAGAATCCCAAGCGGCATCTGATCCAACCAATCACGTGGCTATAGGGCTGGTCCTTCTTCAATGCGAGCAGAGAGGCAAGGCGTTTGTAGAAAACAGTTGCTTGCTTGCTCATGCCTCCAGATGTGGCAAAGACCAGAGGTGCAAAGCTTCCTCGTTCAACTTCCATGACTCGTTCATCATACTGTCTCCTCTTTTCCATTTCATGTAGGTGGTAGCAGCTCCCTAGCTGATGTTTGAGGTTAGTTGGGACGAAGGGGTTGAAAACCCGTACATCAAAGAATGCCCTTTCTGACCTCTCCCAAAAGCCATCAGCACTGATGTCAAGCCTTGCGTTGTCATCTGTATTTGCTGTCCGTAGTTGGAAGTATTCATTGTCGAGCTTTTGCAAGCTGGGTTCCAAGCAAATGTTGTGGCACACTTGAGTGAGAAGCTCAGCAGTCAGATCACGAATCTCATTGTGACGGTGGATGGGAAAAGCTCCTTTGTTGCAGCTTAAGGCGTGTTCCACTGAGAATGCCTTCCCGCAAATGCAGTTGGTCGGCAAGAACGGTGGAGTCCACCCGTACCTGAGGAAGACAGCATCTCTGAATGCTCTCTTGTGTAGAGTAAAGCCCATGTTCTCAATGGGTAGTGTGGTCAGCCAGGTGGAGGCACCTTTTTCCCCAGCAAGAGATAGAGATCTGTGTTGGCTTGCAGTGAGGACTTCCTTCAGGTACTGTAGCTCATCGTTCTGTCTCTGCCATTTCTCCCTCTTTACGGCATTTCTGCTTTCTCTCAGGTGCTGCTGAGTGGAGGTGCTGTATTGGGTGCTCTGGTTGATGATTAGTGCAGCCACGGTGGATGTTATTCGTTCTGACATTTCAAACTCGATAGGAGCTCTGGTAACTGGGTTGGATATTCCCATACCCCCCATTAGGCAGGGCAGAGCAAAGATTCTGCGCTCTTCATCATTAAGTTGTCTCCCTATCAATGCTGGAATGAATGACTGTCTGATGGCATCCTCCAGAGGTTGCAAAAGATCTGCCATGTCGGGGACAGTACGTAGTAGGAAGTTCCACCTGCTACCCAGACCCTTGGTCAGAGCTGTGTAGGCAGCATGTATATGTAACAATACATGCATATAATTATATATATAATTAAAAAATATATACGTTACATACATAACAACTTGATTGCAGGATATTTCAGCCTTACAGGCTTTCATCAACTACAAAGTATAGGAACCGCAGTGTGTACAATTATTAGTTTATGGCAAACACTAGCTGTGAGTGACTAATGTTGTTGCCAGTAATGATGTTGAGCAGTTCATGTTGCAGAAAACTGCAATAACGATGGTAACGGTTTCGACCTATGTATGTACAATACCTGGTGTAACAGGTGAAGACTGTTGTTTATGTATACGTACACTAGGGTGCGGCATTTAGGCAGGAAATTGTGACAGGTTGTACATGAGTAAAATGTACATAAATATAAAATGAAACATAATCTGTACCGTAAGTGGAAAATGGGATAGTGGGGGAGATAGTTTGGTAGTCTAGGGTTTCATACTGGGGGCGGCAACAGGACACTGTTTAGGTTCATTATATCTTTGCTGGTCTTGACACAACTCCTTTCCTCCTCTCCTCTGGCACGTGTGTCTTCACTTTCATTGGGGTCTGCCTCAGGGCCTCAGGCCCTAGTGTGAAAATGATGGCACAATGAACCTTGAGCTAACTGTTGCTGCCGTCACTATGAAAATCAACTTAAAATCTAACCTAGATTTCCAAGCTCTGCCGTTTGTTTGTGTATAAATGGTTGCTTGCCTTGTACTCCACACATTATTGCCACTGATGAAGACTCTGGATTGGGTCGAAACGTTTGGCTGATAATTGACACTTGACAACTGTCCATGGTAGGCTCCTCGAATCAATCATTATTATTGATTATTTGTACTAATAGCAATGGGTCTCTACCACATGCCCAATGTTGCTGTCTGACTAGGCATGGGTGTGTTGGCGACCAATAATATTCTGCGTGGGTGGCTAAAGTGAGTGAAAATTAGGAATACATTAAAGGCATGAACTATTCACCAAATAAGATAAAATGAAACATACATACATTTTTAACTTATAGAGTGGGTTGGCTTTGTGGTGTGGGGGTAAGGGAGTGAGGTGAGGATGGAGTTCCAGACCATGGGGGAGGAAGAGGAGGCCACTGTCGAGGTTCATGTTAGGGCTGTCTGTCCTGATGTGGATGGCTTCCACAATTCTCTGCCAGTACCCTTTGGCTCTTCTTTGGAGTGTGGTGCTTACCCAGTTGATGCAATGGTAGTTGGTCTTTTGAATGTGAAATGCAATGTCGTTCTGTCTGTGCTCACTCAGCCTGACTATCAGTGGCCTCTCGGTTCTCCCATGTACGTACTTACACCTCCGGGCTATTCTACAGAAGTCTCATACATCACTCCTGTCTGTAACGCTCTTGGGTCCTGTTCTTCAGTTGCATCAGCTCCCTTGCTTGCTCTACCCCCAATGCAGGACCCGTTGTAGTCCTTGGGTGGTGATGTGTGTGGTAAGAGATGTACCTTTCAGTGTGAGTGTGCTTCCAATGCGTACGTACACTGAAAGGTACATACGTACATTGCTTGTGCACACATATGGGTTATTGCTATGGCAACAAGACCATTCATGTTAGTATGTTACTTACACAACTCTTCACAACTCTTATTTCAATTTCCATTATTTTAATCTGAGAGTAAATTTCACTTTCCATCCATTTCTCCCAGTGTGTGGTAGCAGCATGTAAATGAGTTAGATGGAAACACGGTATATATGCAAAATGTTGCGTTCATGCTGTACCTCAACTACTGCCATCACATCATCACCTGTCACCAAGATGTATACAGTTTGTGTCACCCGGGCCAAACTGCATGCACACACAGGTCTAGCTCTTGGCCCTTAGGACAGGTACGTCGTAGTCTTGTGCGCCAGCCCTATTCTCCGCTAGCTTGAGCTGCGGACTGTCTGGTGCTCGAGACTAAAGTACAGAGTGGAAGGGGCCTAGTGCATCTGGATGTGGAGAGGGACTAGCATGTTAGACTGGTACACATTCACACTGCCTAACCTTAACACATAGCACAACACCAGCGACTCCACCCACCCCACCCACTCCACTTGTGTTGCTGCAGACAGTGAAGACCTTTGGAAGGCTGGACATCTTGGTGTCCAATGCAGCAGTCAATCCAGCCTATGGACCTGTGCTGGAGGCTGACAGCTCTGTGTGGGATAAGGTGAGGGGTGCGACACACTTGGGGGCAGGGGTCCAGTCTTGAGGCAGAGCGATTCATGTGTTGTGGGGAAGACAAGGAGAGGTGGACTTGTATCAGAGATTGATGCATATGATTTTTGTGACTTTGACTTGTGACTGTGTTATTGCCCGTTGACACAAATCGACCTCAGGTCTGGGACATCAACGTGAAGTCAGCCGTCCTGTTGGTGAAGGAGGCGTATCCTCACCTGAAGGAGAGTGGGTGAGATTTGTACTGTTTTTCTAGTACTGTAGTATGTACTACAGCACATCAGTGCAGGTAGGTACAGTGGTACAGGAGTAACTGATGATCACACCTAAGCAACATTCCCCAATCTGTCCCTTCTCTGTCTGATCTTCCTCCTCCTCCTCCTCCCCCTCCCCCCCTCTCCCTTGGCTTTCCACCCTTCCCTCCCCTTCGCTCCCATTCCCTTTCCTCCCCCATGTGCATAGCAATGCATCCGTCATTCTGGTCTCCTCCATAGCTGGCTACCAACCCATGCCGGTGAATACACGTCCAGTAGCCCCTGCACTTTACATCGTATTCCAGTCAAAGGAGCCTATGAGAATTCATTACACTATAATGTGTCTGTCTGTCTGTCTGTCTGTCTGTGTTCAGTTCCTTGGCGTGTACTCGATTACTAAGACAGCTCTGCTGGGTGCTACCAAAGTCCTGTCTAGTGAATTGGTTCAAGACGGCATTCGCGTCAACTGCCTTGCCCCTGGATTGATCAAGACAAAGTTCAGCTCAGCAGTGAGTTATCATGTGGATGTGAGGCTGAGAGGTGTGGGTGTGTGGTGAGGGTGAGAGGTGTGGATGTGTGGTGAAGGTGAGAGGTGTGGGTGTGGTGAGGGTGAGAGGTGTGGGTGTGGTGAGGGTGAGAGGTGTGGGTGTGGTGAGGGTGAGAGGTGTGGATGTGTGGTGAGGGGTGTGGATGCATGGTGAGGGTGAGAGGTGTGGATGTGTGGTTCGGCTGTGGTGTGAATGTGTGGTGAAAGTGAGGCAAGACGGTATGAGGTGAGGTTGAGATAAGAGACAAGTGTGTGAGTTGAGAGATAGTGACAGGTACAGATGTGTGGTGTGGCTGAGAGGTGAGAGTGAGTAGTGAGGGTGAGGTAAAAGGATGAGGTAAAGTGAAGTATGTATAAGCATGTACTGCCATTAAGTGGTATTGTGTCACTCCTCTCCCACTACACCAGATTTGGACGAATGAGACTGTGCTGCAGAAGATGGAAAGTATGATTGGCATGAAGAGGTCAGTGTTCTCGTCCTTTGCAGCCTGTCCTTTGCATTTACCGTTCAACTTGCTGGTGCACTGTGTGGGTGTGAACAGTAAAAGTGAAGTCCAGCTGTGTGTTGTGTTGTGTTGTGCTGTGGTTAGTGCTTATTCAGTTTCATGTCATACAGTGATGTTTGCACAAAAGCCTTCACCTTCAAGCAACACATTGTGCCTATTCATCACCACCTTTCACTCATATGTACGTGTGCCAGCGGACATGTCACCTTTGCAATCACTTGGAAGTGGAGGACCAACACCACTACGTACTACGTTTTGGCCCAATTTAATGATTTAAGGCTACAGATAGTCAACCACACTAATTTACCTAATTTTTAACAACTTCATAACCAACACACCTTTCAAATATATACTGTATTTATTCACTAGTACAATCAAGAGTAGATTCATTAGCTCTACTTTCCACACTCCCCCCCACCCCCACCCCCCACCCGTACTTTATTTTTTGCAACCGGTAAGCCAATGCTGGCTGTACAGCCTCTGATTACTTGCTGTGAATAGCAATGTGTACGTACGAATATACGTATGTATATTACCTGTCCCCTGTCCTCCCCTGCCACACCCTTCCCCTCCCCTTCCTCTCCCCTTCCTCTCCCCTTCCCCTACCCTTCCCTCCTCTTCCCCTCCCCTGCCCCTCCCCTTCTCCTCCCCTGCCCCTCCCCTTCTCCTCCCCTTCTCCTCCCATTCTCCTCCCCTTCCCTTCCCCTTCCCCTCCCCTGTCTCACCCCAGGCTTGGCTCTCCAGACGAATGGGCAGCAATGGTTGCCTTCCTAGCATCTGATAACTCAAAGTACATCACTGGGGAGACCATTGTGGTGGCAGGAGGGATGCTGTCACGACTCTGATCCCCCTAGCATGAGAGGAGGAGACCTGTGTATGTAGAACCTTGTCTAGCTATTCTAAACAGAATAATAGTGCTTTTCTTAGTTTGTGCAAATTGCGGTGACGGCTTGTGTTGATACCCCTTTACAACTCTCCACTGACGTGATTTGTAGGTGGGTGGCATTATCTTCTAATGTGCGTGTGGGGTGTCATTTTCTTTGGGACGTTTGGGCCTGAAAATGAAAATGTGGCACTCATGCCCAAATATGGGGCGTAGAACAAGGCTATATATACTGGCATCTTTGTCATGACGTGCCATTCTATCCTACCAAGTTCTTGCCACTCTTCTGACAATGGCTACTCGATTTTTGGTGGTGGTGGTAGTCTTGGTGGCCTGTGTAGGGAGTGTTCTTGCTGCAGCTGTTTCCAGCACTGGACAAAGTGACAAGAACTCCTTTGACACTTGGACTAGAGAAGACCCTTGGGATGAGGTTGTTGATGAGAGCATGAAAGAGGAGTTCGTTCTAGGAGGCACTGATGGCAGGGAGGGGGGGAATGCTGGGGGAAAGCTGAAAGCCTGGAGCAAGACTCAGTTGTTCTTAGAGAGTATGACTAGGATCAGATTTCCTCCCGAGGATAGAGACAAGCAGATGACAGAGAAGCTGGTTCAGTCTTGGGCGAGGAAGTGGAATGACATGGAGGGTAGGTTCCTTGCAAGTGAGGGATCCTTTGGTAAGACCATCAAGTTTGGGCCCATCAAGAACTGCTGTGAGTTATTTCGAATTCAGAAGTACATACTCAGAAATGTGTGCTGTATAGCAGGACATGTACATACGTATGGGCTGAGTATACTGTCAGTGGTGATCTAGTGCATGAACACATGTACAGTACGTACGGTACTTGACACGGATAACTTACATTTTTCCGACGAATTCCTCGATTTTCCGGTGCGGGCGGACGCGGATATCCACGCGGACGCGCTCGGATTTTCCGCACGATTCCGCTGTGATTTTCCGCAAGATTCCGCGCGGAAGAATCTATGGAGGCAGGAATTCCGCGCGGATTCGTGCGGAAAACGAAACCCAGTAGGTACGTATGTACGTAGCTGTACAGTGCCTTTACATACACTGGCAACACACTTCCTTCATAAGCGTCGCCGAATGATCTGAAACGTGAAACGTCGACTTGTACGAATGATAAAATGGCTGAACAGTGGAGAGAGCCACTCAGTGGTAGTATGACTGCAAGGATACTGTTTCAGCAGCCAATACCCGTCTTTAATGCGAGGGCACCACACAAGGGGACCCACTGGCCATGGCCATGTTTGCTCTTGCCGTCCTCCCACTGATTGACAGTCTCAACCCTGAGGTAAATCAGTGCTGGTACGCAGACGATGCCTCAGCTGGTGGAGAACTACAAGACCTCAAGTCATGGTGGGACAGACTTTCACAGCTTGGGCCCCAGTACGGATACTTCCCCAACCCTGGAAAGACATGGCTGATCGTGAAAGAACAGCACCATGTAGCAGCCCAGGATGCCTTTGGCGACACAGGCATTAGTATCACCACCGAGGGGAAACAGTACCTGGGAGCGGCCATTGGGTCAGCAGACTTTTCGGAAGAGTTTGTGAAGAGGAAGGTTGAAGAGTGGACAGCTGAAATCGAGAAGTTGGCACTGATTGCCAAAACCCACCCTCATGCTGCCTATGCCGCTTACACCCATGGACTAAGCCACAAATGGAAGTTCCTCCTCAGGACAATCCCAAGCCTAAGGAATCTGCTCTCGCCATTAGAAACAGCAATCCGTACCCGCCTCATACCGGCCTTCACCAGCAAAAGCGACCTGAATGATCATGTGAGGGGTGTTCTGGCGCTGCCTCCCCGTCTCGGTGGCCTCGGTGTTGCAAACCCCCAGGAAGAATGTGAACATGAGTACGCAGCCTCACGCAAAGTTTCCAGTCCACTCACAGAGCAGATCCTTCAACAGCCACATCCCATCCAGTCATATAATGTGGAAGGGCAAAAAGAGTGCAGAAAGGCTATCAGCCAAGAGAAGAGACAGCGCACTAGAGATGAGGCCGAAAGACTGCTGCAAAAGCTGCCAGAACAAATGGAACGGATGGTAAATTTGGCTGCCGAGAAGGGAGCCTCCAGCTGGCTGGCTGCCCTTCCAATTGACGAGCACGGCTTTCATCTGCACAAGTCTGCCTTTCGTGATGCAATCTGCCTGAGATATGGATGGACGCCTGAACATTTGCCTGAGAAGTGTATCTGCGGAAGCCACTTCAGCGTTGAACATGCACTGACATGCTCACATGGAGGCTTCAGATTCCTGAGGCACAATGAGATACGAGATCTCACTGCAAAGCTTCTCACGGAAGTGTGCCCGAATGTGAAGACTGAACCAGAGCTGCAGCCACTAACTGGTGAGAATCTGACATACACCTCTGCCAACAGACAGGACAGTGCAAGACTGGATGTCCGAGCGCAGGGCTTTTGGGGAGAGCAACGGCAAGACGCATTTTTCGATGTAAGGGTGTTCAACCCCCACGCGCCTAGCAACCGTCATTCCTCCCTAGAAGCATGCTACCGGAAGCACGAAAGAGAAAAACGAAGATCGTATGACCAGCGAATCAGGGAGATAGAGCGGGGCAGCTTTGCTCCCCTTGTTTTCTCTGCCACTGGAGGTATGGGTCCGGCTGCACAGATTGTCTACAAGCGGATGGCAAGCATGATCTCAGAGAAGAGCAGCCAATCCTACTCAACCACAATGGGGTGGATCCGATGCCGCCTGAGCTTCTCACTCTTGAGATCAGCGATCATGTGCATCCGCGGCTCACGATCCAGCTACCACCATCCTATCTACCCCTCCGTGCCGATCGACGTGATTGCAAGGGAGGGCAGGGTGACCGATCAGCAGTGAACAATCACTTATGTACTATACACTCATTTATACATTCTACACTATAACTGTCCACGCAAGCATTTCAAACTGATGCTGCATGCAGACACGTCACTTATCATTGCCATATGCAACATTATATATGTATATATGTGCCATACCCGTCTTTAATCGAGTGCGTACGCTTGCGCATTCATTCCAGGACCTCTTCCGCATTGTATAGATCCGCGGAACGTCCGCGCATTGCCGCGCAGACGATCTGCAGAATGCCGCGCTGGCGATCCGCGCATTGCCGCACGGGCGTCCGCGTATTGCCGCGCGGCTACCTTCGGAAAACCGATGCGGCGTGTCTGCGGAAAAAGGTAAGTTTTCCGTGTCACGTACCGTACATGCACATAGAACAGAGATGTGTGCTGTCAGACTAACATTGGGGTGCACTGCGCTCTGACTGTTGCATGTGCGGACATAGCCTTGGTGTGTTTGGTTGGTTCAAGGTGTCTAGAAACATGTGCACTGCCTTCCTGAAGCTCTGCTCTGACATCCCATCCATCTTCTCCCTCCCTTACTCTCTCCAGCCAAGCCAGGTGACTTGATCATCATCACAGTCCCCCCGACAGTCTCTCCCAATTCGGTAAATGTAGGGACGACTGTGTCCCTCAAGTTTTCTGCCATACTCAGTGAGTTGGAAGTGCAAAGTTTTACCATGAATGTATACTGTGCATACTTTTGCAGTGCAGGGGCTTTCTTTTGGGAGTGTAGAACAAGTCTATGTAAGTCACCAATGTTCCCACACAATGTGGTGTGGATGATCATTAGCCCTTTGGTCTATCGCGCCCTTGTGACCACTTAACCTTTGGGGGAGCTCATATATCCCATGATAGTGGTATTTTGGGCTTGTTCACTAGTGAACTCTGCAGTGGACACAGCTGAATGCTCAATGTATGCTGCAATCTGCCTTCCCCCAGAGGAGCTTGTGGAAGGTGGACAGATCAAGGTCACTGCCACCTATATGGGATATCCTGTTTTCAGTCAGACGATAGGCATCTGCTCACTTCTCCTCCGAGCAAATATGAAGTGCCCTCTTCAAGGTAGTGTGTGCGTGTGTGTGTGTGTGCACATGTATTGTGGCATGTTAATGTCCAGTGTGAATGTCCTGTGTTGATTGTGGAAAATGACTCTAATTTCAATATTGTACTTCATCTTGTCAACAAACCTAATTTTAGGTACTTTCAGTTTTGAGAAGAATCCACTCCAGTTTGTAGTTCCCCAGGATGTGTCCGTTATTCCATCCGTGAGTCAGGCCTTGCTCGTGTGACTATCACATGACCTGTATTATGCTGCATGTCTTCACACCTGCATCATAGGGGACTTACTCAGTGAAAGCTGTTGCCAATGACAGCGTAGGACGCGAACTGGTGTGTCTTCAAATGGACTTGACCGTTCAATGAACAACAATGATGAAACTGATTCGTTGTGCTCCTGGAGTAGATAGTGCGTAGGTGTGGATTAGTATAACAGACTCCACATTAGTGTATCTTATACATACATTGGTAGAATAGGCAGCGCAGGTGCACGGTCATGGTTGTGTGGCACTGGAATTGTGCACTTTGGAACTGATCACTGAATAAACTCATTCACATACGTAGGTGTATTGTAGTGTGGCTCTGCATGTCATGTGTGACAATGTGGATAGTGAGTGCATGAATGTACGTAGGTGTAGATTTCAATATTCAAATTGAAGCACACTAACACACACTCTGCATGCCTGCAGTGTTCCTAATCAGTATATCACTCTCCCATCCTTAGCACACTGCTAGGCCACACACCAAGCTGAGTACAATGTGTGAAGAACAACTTGTTGCAAAGCCAGTGCATGTTGGCATTTTTAGTCCCACCATGAATATGTATGCATAAATTATAGACAAATGCCAGCTCATGCTCACATATACTGCAGCTGTGCACTATAAACTATAATTATATGTCTTAGCTATGCCAGGTTGTGAGTAATATTTCAATCAGCATGGTTCAGACTAATTGTGAAGTTATAATAAAGTATGTACGTACATTGGAATCCCAAAAGCACTAAGCTAATTAAGACAGGTAGACAGGTGCACGAGATGAAGACAATGAACCTCAGATCAGCATAATACTTAAGTCATATGGGTTGTGCAACCACAAGAGCAATAGGTTGCAAGGCTAGCCATACTTGTGAATCATACACCACTGGGGAGAGTACAGACTTGTGTAATTTTTATCTTAGGTGCTAGCACACTTACCAGTGTTTGACACTGATGGTGCACACATGCTAGCCCTCTCCATACTTACACACTACAACCACTACCACCACCACACACACACACAACTTAGTTCGGCCATGGTTTGCAGTCAGCTTGTATTATAGCAATGAAGGAACAAACCTGGGGGTTAGTTTGTTAGCTCCTGTCCTAAGGCGTATTCCTATAACTTTCAATCGAAGCATAGAAGTGGACGTACGTAGTTGCAGAAGACCTGCTACATTTGGTAAGCAATAGCTAATACTTCATTATACAATTTTGTGTACAAAAAGCCCACCCCGTCTTACCTAATCTGACTTTCTACCTTTCTACGTATACTTACAGGGACTGATGATCTCGGTCTACAAATTGGTGCCGTTCTCCACTGGTTCCGACTTTCCCTCGATTAGCTCATTTACCGCTATCACAAGACCAACCCGCAACGAAGACGGTGATCGACGGAGGTCCGTTTTCGCACGAATGACGGAGTAGAATACGGTAGCATACGTTTGTTGCGTAATACGATGCGAGAACGGTGCCGTATTCGTCACATGGAGTGTTGACGGTGCCGTGCTTCGAACCGTCTGTAGACCATGCCATGCGGATGGCCACTGCTGTGCGAAAATGCACAACAAGAAGTCACTATAACGTTTTCGGAGGGCAAAGGATATCAATTGTCTGCAGCTGAGCTAATGGGCAAGCTTCCCAACAACCTGCAGAGGGCTCTCAAGGTCTCCAGTGAGAAGGGTGCCTCAAGCTGGCTGTCCGCCCTGCCGATGACAGAGCACGGATTTGCCCTCCACAAGGGAGCCTTCCGCGATGCCCTGTGCCTCCGGTATGGCTGGCGTTCATCAAACCTGCCCACCAACTGTGTATGCGGGAAACCCTTCTCTGTGGAACATGCATTGAGCTGTGCCTGTGGCGGTCTCCCATCCATCCGTCACAATGAGCTACGTGACATCACAGCTGAACTCCTCACAGAGGTCTGCCACAACGTCGGAACAAAGCCAGCCTTGCAGTCACTGTCCCAAGAGCAATTGAAGCACAGAACCGCAAACAGGGAAGATGGAGCCCGTCTGGATGTTGTTGCAGAGAGCTTCTGGGGACGTGATAGACAACGTGCATTCTTTGATGTCCGGGTTTTCAACCCCATTGCACAGAGTCATCGCAACACCCCACTGGCACAATGCTATCGGCAGAATGAGCAAGAGAAGAAGAGAGCATATGAGGAGCAGGTGAGAGAAGTCGAGCACGGCACGTTTTCCCCTCTTGTCTTCTCAACTTCGGGCGGCATGGGACCCATTGCAACTGTGGTGTACAGAAGAATCGCCTCCCTCATCGCTGAGAAGCAGCAGCAACCCTACAGCCGGACCTTGTTCTGGCTGAGATGCAAGTTGAGCTTCTCGCTCCTGCGCTCAGCCATCATGTGCCTCAGAGGCGCACACTCATCCCTCCACCACCCAGCCAGACCTTCCAAGATTGGAGAGCCCATCGACCTGACCTGCTCAGAGGGTCGAATTCCTCTCCAAGACTGACTTTGCATGACACGAAACAGTCTAAACCCCTTTCAGCTCCCCATTTCTACTGCTAGCTGTGTGTAAATGTGCTGCCTTGTTGCTGTAGTCATGTGTGTGTGTATGCTCCTAAGGTATACTCTGGTTATTACGTAACCTGTGAAAAAAAAAAAAAAGGATATCAATTGCGAACGAAGGCAGTCCGTAGTCGCGCGTAGCCAGACCGCTTTCCCTCCCCGCGAAAGCGGTCTGGCTAGGTACGCGACACTAGGCAGTCAGGGGTTTTCGTAGGCAGCCGGGCAAGGTGAATCCAATCATCCTTATCTCGCCACACGCATCGACTGCTCTCTTCAGCAAGAGATGGAACAGGAGGATTTCAAACAAAGTACAGGAACTCGTACTGTTCAACGAGAGGTAAAGGTGATTTGAGGCTCTCTGAACCGACTTATTGCGGAATTGCACAGCTATCACTGCAAGCGATTGTGAACATGTTGACTGGCGCTCCATTATGGGGGAGTACATCCTTGCTCTTGTTGCAAAAATATATCATATTATGTAGATAGAGGTGGAAACTGATAGTATAGTTGCTCTGCTTCCGTGAGCGCCCTGGTCCGCCTTTGTGTGTGCGCTAGTTGCTAGTACCCTATAGTCTGCCACTCACAGGTGTTTTGCACGTTCTTTATTCACTAAGTGTCTTGCACAATATAAGTAGCTATCTAATCACATACACGGCGGTTATGAAGCGCGCTAAATGTTACACGTGATCTGCTCCCGCCATTTATCGTTAACTCTACGTATACCTCCGTGCAGTTCCAGACTATCCCGCCTTCGGCGCACATGGCTACTTTTCCTAGCAAATTTTATTCTCGGTCTAGATCACTAGCGGCTTCAGCTCAAGAGGAACAAACCCGCGATGATCGACGCTTAAACACAATTGAATCAGCAGTTCACGCACTTCAGCAGCAACAGTCTGGAGCGTTAGCGCAGCTAAGTGTCTTCAGGGAGAAAGTAGACATCAGGGAAGAGAGGATTAAGTTAAGAGAAGGTTACATCCGAGAAAGTACTGGCAGCTGAACAAAGTGGTGACCCATACTCTTGCTATGGGAAAGAAATGCCGAATTGTATTCCTGGGTCACCTCAATATTGGAAGAGTTTTGGGCTTGATCTCATCGCCATGACTCAGACTAGGGGCCTGCCTGACTTTTTTCTTACGCTGTCAGTCAATGATGCCTGGCCTCATGTCCAAGCAACCATCAGAGATGGGTGGGGTGCAGCAGAAAAGGTACAAAGCATCAATTTGGCTGAGCCTGTAATTGATCGGCAGCCTGCAGGTGGACATCCAGATGTCTGTGTCATGGCTGCAGAGGAGAGATTCCAGTGGTTTATGAACACCTACCTCCGCAGCAAGAAGGGAGGACCACTTGGAAAGGTTGTGGACTATGTATGGAAGAAGGAATATCAGAAACGCGGTGCTGTCCACTGGCACATGTTGCTCTGGATTGAGCCAGGAACCATTCCCGATGATGCAGTTGTTGCCGAAATGCCTAGACCAGCAGACAGCAACAGTGCAGTAGGCAAATATCTCAGAAGGATGGTGAGGAAGCTTGAAACCCATGACTACTGCACACCAAAGTGCTTCCAGAAAGCATTCGGTCAGACCAGTGACAAATGCAAGTATGGCTTTCCTTACAATGTGCCTCAAGAGGTAGAAGAGCTCGATGAGGACAACACTCGATATTTGTACCCTCGGCGACATGAAGAAGATAGAATGGTTGTGCCACACAACTTGGAAATCCTCGTGGTTTGGGGTGCTGGGCACAATGTGCAGCGTGTGAGCCGGCATGGCTTTGAGATGTACTTGGCAAAGTACATCTCCAAGCCTGAGCCTATGACAAAGATTGAGCTGCCAGAGAATGCGTCTGCCCCAGAAAGGTACCTAAAGACCCGATTGATTGGTGCTATTGAGGCGCTAGAAGTGTTGATGGGCTTCCAACAGCACTCAATGTCCCGTTTGGCTATCTATCTACCATCTGAAGCAAAGCCAACTGTGAAAGTACTCAAAAGCAAGAAGGTCCTGGAAGAGCTTCCACAAGATTCAGAGGATGTCTTCTACTTGAGCAAGTTTCAAGTGTACTTGTTGCGGCCTGAAGAGCTAAGAGACATCACTTACCCGGACTTTTATAAGTGGTGGAGACCGCTGTCTTCAGGTGAAACTCAAAGGGCTGTTCGACAAATGCAGCAGCAACAGCTTGCAACTGCTGTTGATTCAAACAGTGACTCGGATACGGAGTGCATTGAAAAGGGGGATTTTTGTGAGTATCTGAGCTATGCCACAGCCAGGAAGAGACAGGTATCTGCTCTTAAGAAAAGGCTGCAAGCCCATCTGCACACTGTGTCAAGTGATGGGCAATTCACTGCCATTCTGACCAAGCTAGAGAAGATGAAGTGTCCACTTGTGGTGTCTGTCTTCGTTGTGCTTTCAAACAGACATCCCTGAAGAGAGCTGACATGGTGACAGAGTCAGAGATGCACACAGCTGACGAATTTATCCAAACTGTCAACGTTGACCGCTGTGTGAAAGTAGTGGAGAATGCACACTGGCTGTATGAAGACATGAGCGTGAAGCCTGACCTCGAGCAGTTGCTCATCCATTATCCACCTGGGACTATCCTGAAGGACAAGCGAGACAAGTACTGGAGGAGGCGAGTGAAGGCTGCAATGACACGCTTCCATTTCCTAGCTCCTGTTGGGGAAACGCAAGAGAGCTTCTACGAGCAGAAGTATCTCATCAGCGTACCACTTATGGAAGATGATCAGGTAATCATTGCACCACCAAAGTCTTGGATGCAGTTGTGCGTTGAGAGAGGCCTTTGCGATACGGAGGGAGATGCACTCAGTTGTCTCCACACTGCCGTGTCCAAGGGATTTAAGTACGAAGAATTAAAGACTCTGGTGCAGCTGTTTGTGGACCACGAATTTTTGACTGCCAGCGAGGGGGACAGCTTCATGGCTGATATTCCACTAGGTGCTGAAGCTGATGAGGAAGAAGCTGAGGTGACAGACACTTTGCTGACTGATCCAGCCTGCGACTACGGTTCTCTGTTGCCTAATGCCAAGCAGACTGTTCAGACCTATGCAGATACATTCACGCCTTCACAGCAGGCAGCTTTTGAATGGCTCACTGGCAAGTTGCAGTGTGGAAACAAGCTCTCGGCTGCCATCATAGGACCAGCAGGAACTGGCAAGTCATACGTATTGAATGCAGTAGTTGCTTACTGCAGGAGGAATGGTTTAGTCGTTGCCAAGCTTGCTCCCAGTGGTGTGGCAGCCCATCTCATTGAAGGAGTGACTATTCATCGGTTTTTTAATCTGGACATCGAACTCAATTGCAATCTTCAGCATGGCACTGCCCAGACCACCGCGCTGCGCAAGACGGATGTGCTGGTTGTTGATGAGTTCTCCATGCTTGATGCCACTTTGTTTCGGACCATGGAGGGTCTTTGCAGGCGCTATGCGAAGAAGGGCAGCTCAAAGCATCCATGGGGAGGCAGGCATGTGATCCTGCTAGGTGACCCTGCCCAGCTGCCAGCCGTTTCGAGTCGAGACATCTTTGGGACGGACCTGTGGAAGACATTCAGTGTTCTCTTGCTGCGAGAAGTGAAGCGAGCAAAAGATCAGCAGTTGCAGTCCCTGCTGGAGAAAGTCAGAGTTGGAGTGTATGATGATGAAGTTGAGCACATCCTGTGCTCCAGATACGAGAAAGAAGACATTGCCAAGGTGGACCTTAATGCTACAGTGATCATATGCTCAAAGCGGGAGGAATGCACACACTTTAACGCCATTTGTTTAGAGATGCTGGAAGGCAGTGGCATGCGCTATGAAGCAGTTGATACAGATCACAATGGAATGCCACTGCGTGCCTCTGACAAGAAGAGGTTAGAGCGTGTCTCTGACAGGCTTCCAGACGAGCTGCACCTGAAAGTAGGGGCTAGAGTGGTGCTGCGTCGAAATGTTAACATTGAACGGGGCTGGGTGAATGGGACCATTGCTCAGGTTGTGTCCCTTGCCCAGAATTGCATAGTACTGTGCCAAGTTGACAAACCAAAGGAACGTCTACCTCTACCCCGCTTCAAGCAACTAGTCACAATCTCAGGAGCCTCCTACCACATTGTGCGACGGCAGTTTCCTGTCATGCCTGGATACGCTGTCACAGTCCATCGTGTGCAGGGCATGACTGTGAAGAAGGCTGTGGTGCTTTTGAACAAGAACTTTTTTTGCAAGTGGTCAAGCTTATGTTGCCCTCAGCCGAGTTAGAAATTTGGAGGATCTCACGATCTGGAGGTACCACCACTCAGCCATTCACATTTTGGGGTTTTAGAGGCAGCTGCTGAGGTGGTGTGATGCACAAGATGTGATCCGACCTCCTGACCTTCCTCCTGTTGTGGATGCTGCGTATCCATCGAGGCCTGACACAGTTAGCAATGCTCCACTTCCCTTGGACTCAGTGGAGCAGGATGCTGTTTCAGAGGATACCGAGTGCACGAATGCCAGACTGCACAGGAAGAGGTCTGCAGCAACTTCCTCTGTGGCTAGTAGCCCTAAGAAGACCCAGAAGGCAGCACAAGTGCTCCCAAATGGTACAGTGCCGGGCACTCTAGCAAGGAAGAGACGCCCTCAGATTGATGACAGTAACAATGCCAAAAGAGAACGTAAAGGGAAGTTGAAATGCACTCCCGGCATGTACGGTAGGTACATATAGGTAAATACGTATAGGTCAAGACAGAAGGTGCAAAGGTCAGGACCAAGGTACATGAATTCCTTACAAACCCTTACGCAAGTTGCAGTGATTGGTGCATCGTGCTGTGTTGGTCCTGGTCGGTGGTGGTGGTGGTGGTTGTCATTGAATGTTGTTGCTGCATCCCTTACCGACTTGCACTGATGCTGGTTGTGACCTTTGCACCTTCTGTCCTGACCTTTGCACCTTGCGCCCTGACCTTTGCACCTTGAGCTTGCGGTGTTATCCTTCTATCAACCAGCGCAAGTACTCCACTTGCACACATGGTGGCGGTCACTGGCTGCAACTTGCGCTGGTGGCGTTTTTCCTTCAGCCATTGGTGCAAACACTCCTTGTACCAGTGGTGGTGTCACCCGTTGCAACTTGCGCTGGTGGTCTTTTTCCTTCCACCCACTGGCGCATATACTCTGCTTGCGCTCGAGCAACTTGCACTGTGTGGTGGTGGTCTGTGTGGTGATAGTTGTATAATTATACGGAAGTGGAGGTGTGTACATGAAAACTACACAGACACTAGCAATTTGCACTGTGTGGTGGTGGTCTGTGGTGGTGATAGTTGTATTATGTGAAAGTGGAGGATATATAGGTATATAAGACTCTGCTTGCACACGTAGTGGTTTCACCCATTGCAACTTTCGCCGGTGGTGTTTTCCCTTCCACCCAATGGTGCAGATACCAGGCTTATGCTCGGGCAACTTGCACTGTGTGGTGATGTATTTTGGGTGGTGGTGGTAGACGCATACTTGTATGTGGTGGCGGTGGTTGTTGCTATGGGGTGTTGGTGTTGGGAAAATGTGCTGGTGTTAGCCAAAGAAAATATTAGCTAGCAAAGAATGAAGCTCAGAACAGTAGCAAAGAAAGTGGTCATTTATTTGCTACACTATGGAACACGAGCAATCAGCATGCACACATATTTCAACTTGCATTGGCCAGTGATGGTATTTTGAAGTCACAGGTGGCAAATAGGCATAATGGTAGTTGAAGTAGGTGTGTGTCTCTGGTGCTTCAGTGTCATATCTGGCTACAATACTTTCCCTTTGGAGGGGGGCTATACGTCACATTTACGCGCATGATGCTGTATATACATTGTCCACAGCTGGTGGGCTAATCACATCACGTGTATACACACACACACACACACACACACACACACACACACACACACACACACACACACACACACACACACACACACACACACACACACACATACATGTACACACATGTGCACACGGTTATTTCTACACAACTACACAACAAATGCCAGTGGCTACAACACAAACACACACAGTAAGCGGAGACCGTCCTTTAGGCCTAAAACCTAACTCTTCACATCTTCCTGAGGGCTAAGAAGATGCAGAGTAGCATAAATGATCGCTATTTAGATGGTTTGGTGTCAGGTTGCAGACGTGATGAAGGCTATTTGTAAGCTCACACCTACTATCTTATTTGCTACATTATGGTACATGAGCAATCAGCATGCACACACACTTCACTTGCACATGCGGTGGCCAGATTTCAACTTGCATTGGCCAGTGAGCTTGAGGGTATTTTGAAGTCACAGGTGTCAAATCATCTTACGCACAATGGTGGTTCAAGTAAGTGTGTGTCTCTGGTGCTTCAGTGTCACATTTGGCTTTGGTGGGCGGGGTGTGTATCATTTACTCACACGATGCTCTATATAGATTGTCCATAGCTACCTTGTCCTTGAAGGCATGTTTAGTGCTCGTGGGCTAATTACATCACATGTATACACACGTACAGTGCATGAGTCATATGTGATAACACAACAATTATATGCAATGGACAATCAAAGGAAATCTTGAATAAATGAAATAATCCATGAAACGTGTACAAAGCCCATATCCTTGTATCTTATGTATACTGTATATTTCACCATTCTCTTGACATGTATAGCAGGAATGAAGGAATGTGATCAGCTGAGGAGGAGACGCTCCTGACACAGCTGTGGTGAGGTCAGCTGTGACAAAGAAGGAAAGAAACCTGTCACAGCCGTGATTGGCTCAGCTGTAACAGATTGAGGAAAGAATCCTGTCACAGCTGTGATTGGCTCAGCTGTAACAGATTGTGTGTGAGGTCAGGTCAGGTGGTGAGGTCAGCTGGACAAAGGAGGAACGAATCCTGTCACAGCTGTGATTGGCTCAGCTGTAACAGATTGAGGAGGAAAGAAACCTGTCACAGCTGTGGTGGGGACAGATGTGACAGAGGAGGAAAGAATCCTGTCACAGTTGTGGTGGGGACAGAAGTGACAGAGGAGGAAAGAATCCTATCACAGTTGTGGTGGGAACAGATGTGACAGAGGAGGAAAGAATCCTGCAACAGTTGTGGTGGGGACAGATGTGCCGTGGCTCCTTTCCCTCACTGATCTACCATTGTCATGGGGGCAACACTCTAGGCATCCCACCTGTGACTACCTACTACAAGAAAGTCCAGCTTGCCCACTACAGCCAATTGATGTGTGTGTGCGTGTGTTTGAGTGAGTGTTTGTGCATGTGTTGAAGTTGGAATCTTGCAATCGCTGGTCCAGGATGGATATTCAGATTGACGCCATATATATATATATATATATATAACCGCCACCACCAGCGACCGGATAGGACCAGCACAGCACGATGCAGCAATCAGTGCAACTTGCGTGAGGGCTAGGTTTGTGGAGGAAATGGGAGTCCTCACGCAAGTTGCACTGATTGCTGCATCGTGCTGTGCTGGTCCTATCCGGTCGCTGGTGGTGGCGGTTGTAGTTGCATGTTGTTGCTGCATCCCGTACCGACTAGCGCTGATGCTGGCCCTGACCTTTGCACCTTGTGTCCTGACCTTTGCACTTTGCACCCTGACCTTTGCACCTTGCGCTTATGGTGTTTCCCTTCTTTCAACTGGTGCAACCATTCCACTTGCGCAGATGGTAGTTGTCACTAGTTGCAACTTGCGCTGGTGGTGCTTTATCCTGCTGCCACTAGCGGAGATAGTCCACTTGCACACATGGTGGTATCTATATATATAAAGAGGAGTTGAAAACGGTTGTGCGCGCAGCCAAATTGCCACAAAACCTTCACAGCGCTTTGGAACACCTACCGTAGAGTGTCCTCGAGGGGGCGACGTGCGCAAATACGCTACAGCCGAGGAGCGCGTGGCGAAAAACCAGAAAACGACCGTCCGCCATTTTGGTTTTACGGAGAAAGTATACGGACTTCCGTGCACGGTTCGCACATTGTTAGTGTGGAAGCGCCATCTAGGAATGCCATCGTGGGAACTAACATGAAATATTTATGCATGTGATAACAAAAGTTACATTGATGATGTTTGATGATGTACCCAATAGCATAATTGCAACCATGCATTCTGCAACTGAATAGGCTCAACAAACATGAATCTGTAGCTATATGAAGCATGATTAGTGCAAGCTGTGAAAATGTTGAAGGTTGTCATGATGTCGTCACATGTTGCCAATGTTGTCATGATTAGCACATGCTGTGAAAGGTGGTTCAATGCCCAGAAACATGGCATGTTCTGTGGTTTGCCCAAGCCAAACTGCCAGACAGCTTGCTTCGGCTACATATTCCCGGGATGGTGGTATTTGTATATGGTCAAGAGCTATATAGCTAGCTACCAAATGCAAGAAGAACTGAGAATTTAGCTAACAACAGTGGTACCATCAAGGCTCTGTCATTGGATCACAGTCGCCGTAGCGCCGTAGCAGTGAAGCCCGCCAAAGGCGGGCTTCACTGCTAGTATATATATATATATATAGCGATATATATATATTGTTGATGGTACAGTTATATAACTGTACTAGAATTTATATTGCAAAGTACAGGCAAAGTATTGCGTTCCGTTACATTTATATTGTCGGCCATTTTTCTGTGGCTCGGGAGGGGAAGAAAGCTAGCTTCTTGTGCCGAGGGTTTAGCACTTTAGTGCCTAGTTATATATACAAATGACTTGCGTGCAAATGCAGATGTGTAGGCTGCAATATTCCATCCATATATATAATATGTGAAAAGTGTACATATATATAATAATTATAATTATAATTATATATATATATAAGGTATGATAATCTGTAGTGTAGTATGAATACGTATGTACATATATGTGATAGAGTAAAGATTCATTACCACATCTATAAATAGGCAGTTCCTTGGTTCTCGAGCTTAAGACACATGGTAGATAGCTTCACTTAGCAAAACGTTTCGGCCCCAAAAGGGCCTTCTTCAGTTGCAAAGGGGGTGGGGTACAAAACGGATCTGTTTTGTACCCCTTTGCAACTGAAGAAGGCCCTTTTGGGCCGAAACGTTTTGCTAAGTGAAGCTATCTACCACGTGTCCTACGCTCGAGAACCAAGGAACTGCCTACATATATGTGGTTTGAGGCATGCAAGTGTTATGTATGTATACAGTATGTACCAAATCTCATGAAAGACAATGTATATACATGCACAGTATGATATATTATAGACATATAATTTTATACTGTCTGAAAGAAAGCAATACAGGATCGAAGCTAGATACATAAGTACATATATATGTAGTGTACATTAAAAATAGTTAACATGTGCATTGCACGATTAATTATATGGCGAACAGCAGTAAATATTTGATGCACTCGTCTCACCAATCTTGACCCTCTTTCCCATTTTGGGCTGTCTACTGCAGCAATAGCAGAACCAGCTCTTTAGGTGTGTTCTGATAGGGTTGAAGTAAATGAGTAACAGAATGGGCGTTGGAACAAGGGAGAGGTCGAGTAGGGCCAAGCATAAATAGGCAAGAATCGCTACTGCCAAAGTGGGTTGCCCTTCATTCACAGTAACACTGGCTATTGAAGGTACAATCTGTCCTACACAGTTGAGGATATTTCCACAAAGGAGAAAGAATCCAAGCTTTAGCAAAGCTTTCTTGAAAACAACATCTGGATCATTGATAATATGCTTGCGAATGTAAAATACAGTGAGAAGGAGAAAGGTGATGCTGGTAGTGAATCCACCAGTCCCGAAGACAAGGCCAAACAGTGTAACCTTAATACTACCGCCGAGAACTGTGTGTCGACAAGAACTGGTCACAATGGGTTCAAACAACACAGGCAAGCCACTCAGGATAGCCAAAAACCACAGAAATATGATTGTGACGGCAAATCCAATAAAAACACGTGTGTTCAATTCCCTGCTGCTCGGCATGTGACGTGTCATTATAATAAACACTGTCACTGAGAAGGTAGATAGGAAGAGGAATCGTGCAGCTCCACCTACTGTAACAACAAACGAAGTCAGCCTGTAGAGCGCGATTACTCTCTCTGGACTTCCAATGTCTGTAAAGGGCACAATAATCCCTGCAATATCAAACACGAGGAGAACTACTGCCACCACAAGGCATGCTGCTGAGATATTGCAGAGCACAAGACGAATGACACCCGCTGTGGTACGGTCCACAAGCAAGGCCAGGATAATCAGAATATTCAAGAAGATTACTGGGATGATGATGACTGCGAGGATTGAGTAGTAAGCAACAAGGAATTCTGTAGGGACGGGAAGTGCAGAATAATTGCCACTGTAGATTTGTTCCTCACCAACGGACTCCATCGATCCCAAGAAATGTCTTCTTCAAGCCAGCAGTACTCGCTGGGGATGTGCCTATATCTGAGGCATCGATCCATATCTGTGGTATGCAGGCTACATATATATATTTTACCGGCTTCTTTCGCCTCGATATTCCTCGACGTTGAAAAACATTATTAATACAAATCATATACACAGTTCAAACACTGTTCTTTTGTCTTTCGTATGGTCCTTGTTTTATCGCAATCCGTTGGAACATGCAGGAGATAGAAGGGAAAATACGGGGGTGAATATCGCCCGCGGCGGCAGCCAGTTTTGTTTGTTTAGCCCACATGCGTAACCCACATCCCAACCACCTTCCATCTCTTCCTGTGTTTGAACCAAGCATTCCAAGTATAGGATAATGGATTTCTGAATATACTTTCATAGTGTTTGCAATTTTGTTTGATGCACTTGCTCAGTCTGTTGACTATGTACATTCATTGCTACCACCTGTTCTTTCTCTCTTTAGACTTTGATTTGGATGCAAACATTGTACAAGCTGAATTTTGATCCATGGCGCTGGGCAATGCTCAAGTGAAATGTAAGATTTTGGGAAGTAATACATTAGCACGGTGAACCACCTTCAAAGTGCTTTCAATGCAGAGCCTGGTCGCACTGATGTGGTCAACACCATCAATGACTTAATTATAGATCAGCCAGCAAGTCTGCATTTGAAAACTTCACCATTGTTGATGATAATGTGCTGGAGTTCGATGAACCTCTCATAGCAGAGTTTAGTTTTGCCCCAGAGATTTCAAATACCTTGAATGCCATTAAGGGAGAACCCAGCATCACCTTCATCCTGATCAGGGATGATGACTGTGAGTTGTGCAGATACTAAAGGGTTGGTTGTGCAAATTATGAATCGGTAGCAAATGCTATGTATGCACTTTGCAATGCTTTCAGCCTATCTTTGGGCATGTTTACAAGAGCATCAGTCTAATGTTCATTCACTCTTGTATCAGAATCCTACCTTGTTTTAGACCCTGAAGACTCCAGCTCAGTGTGGTACAATGCCACCTTTTGTCAAACTGTTCTCAATTATACTCAACAACCTCTCGATTTTGCAGTGTCTACCCCTTTTATAATTAATATCACAGATGAAGTTATTTTGGAAGGCGTGGAATACTTTTAGGCACGCATTGTGAAGACATCTGACAGCTTTAGAGTAAAGATTGGTGGCCAGGACACATTTAATGAGACAATAAGTGACATTGAGTTGTTCATTTGTTTAGGAAACATTATATAGCTCTTATATAGATTTCTTTCAGATGTGATAGAGGAGGGGAGAATGTCAGAGTATCATAACCCTATCAGAATTCATGCTGTGTCATCCTGAGCGTGGTCCTGGCAGAAGAAGCTGCATTACGGGAAAGAGCGTCCATAATCAAAGAATCGAGAGGCTTTGGAGAGACCTTTTTGCTGTGTGTGTGTGTTTGTTTTATGACCTATTTTGCACACTTGAAGAAGAAGGAATATTGGATACCTCAAATGGTCTGCGCATGTTCTCCCTGCATTATGATTTCTTGCCTCGCATCAACCACCAGCTGAAACTCTTTCAAGAGTCACCACCACCTGAGGACGGCAGGTAACCAAAGTCCCTTACAGCTTTGGGTTAGGGGTATTGCCATGGATGCAGGAGGTGATGATGAGGCCTTGCAAGGAGCTTCCAGAGATTTGCTCGTAAGTAGATGTAGCAGTTGTTTGGTATAATATTATACATGTATATAATATACATGTCAACTGTGTGTTATTGATTAATTAATCAATCATGCAGTTGTATATGGCATGCACCAGCCTAAGGACACATTGCCACAGCACATGCATCCAGTGGGTGCCGAAAGGGTAGATGTACCAGATACTCCAAACTCGCGCAATCCATCCCAGTCAATACCATATATACGAGCTCTAGAGAAATATATGAAATTGCATTATAAGATGAAGCCCATATACAAATTGTTATCACAGTAAGGTGTGCATAGCATGGATGCATGTGCTGTGACAATGTGTCCTTAGGCTGGGGCATGCCATATACAGTTGATTGATTATTAATCAATAATACACAGTTCTCTTCCATATATACAAAATCATGCAGGGACTGATTATGTTGTCAACACTCAGAATACATCATCTAAGGTATTCACAGTTACTTTTCAACCCAAGCAATCCAACTCAACAGAACATGTGATCCAAATTGCTGAGGATGTAATAGTGGAGGATAGTGAGTACTTTCGCCTCTATATTCAAGCTGTTCGGTTCATGAAGGGAGCTGCAACACTCTTCAGAGCTCACTCTAGTGTAAACAGCTTCTTTTCAGAAGTACACATTGCAGATTATGACGGTAAGTTCAGGCACTGAGGCTATACCAATTTATTCATTAAAATCCGATGTGTGCATTGTTTGCAGTTATAAGTTTTAGCTGGGCAGTATCAGACCCCTTCACTGTGATTGAAGATGGACGGACAGTTGAACTGTCTGCTGAAGCCATTGGGATCTATACCAGCCCAATAGCAGTTGGCCTTGTCTGTGCAGAGGCTACTGAGACTGGTGTAGCACCAGGTAGGGGCATCCTTTTAAACTCTGTATAGTATGCTGTAATCGTTGACGAGTTGGCTACCACTCTTTGTTTTGTTTGCAGCTTTTCCACAGACGGACTTCACCATTACAGCTGGAAGCAAACTTTACTTCCAAGTTACTGGACAACAACGAACCGTTTCAAGTAACAAAGTTGTAATACAAATCATCAATGACAACATTGCTGAACCACCCGAGTCCTTTATCTGTACTTTTCAAGTACAAACTTTGGGTTATGTCAAGTGTATTGATCGAGTCAGAATTGAAATTCATGATGATGATGGTTAGCATTTCCATGTCCGGCGATAGATGACCATTTCCATGTTGCATACACAATATTACAGCGACAGTAAAATCTCTCAATTGCTTTAACTTCAGGTGCAATTTTCCACTGGGCTCAAGATATCTATGAGTTTGCCGAAGGTCAACAAGCAACTCTAGAACTAGTTACAGATTCAGTCCTTGAAACAGAGACCATCATCCTGGGGAGACCCACTGAGATTCCTGATGAACATCCCAGCAACTTCCCACATCTCACTGTACCTGGACCAGGCATTTCAGGTAAAGGATGTACAGTAGTTTAATGAGCCTTCAATGTGTGGGTTACTCATCTCACACACTTGCTCAAATACATAATTTCTACATAAAACCGTACATTTACTATAATTACGTATACTGTATACATTTTGAATATAGCCACCATTCAGAGGGCTCAGTTTAGAGGGAATATTTATGGCAATGCTCAAGTGACGCGTAAGCTTATTGAAATAATTGACTATGTCATGATTATTGCATTCATAAACCAACACTACATACATACTTGTTTCTCATTGGACTTGTGTTTCAGATTATGGTCGCACTGATGTAGTGAATACAATCAGTGAATTTGTCTTTAAACCAGTCAGCACGTCTGCATTTGGGACGTTCAACATCATAGATGATGATGTGCTGGAATTTGATGAGCTGTTCATTGCAAGGTTTAGTTTTGATCCAAACACCTGGTATGCCAGGAAAGGAGAACCCAGTACCGCCTTCATCCTGATCAGAGATGATGACTGTGAGTTGTACACGGATAGTATATGTGTACATGTGAAGACCCAAGGATTTACTTATGTACACTTCCATGTAGCAACTTTTTAGGGGCTGCCTGCGGCAGCCCCTATATTGTTTTCATTTTGCGATTTTGTTGTATGGCTTCATGTTACGGTAAGATATATTATATGTCGGTATATATATATAATACGTGAAGCTACGGTTGTATTGTTACACAAAAATTTATATGGAAAGTACAGGCGAAGTATTGCGGGAGAAACATTTATATAGGCGGCCATTTTCTTATCGTTCGTGAAAGGGAGACGGCACGGAAAAGACTTCGAACGTCGCCCAGGTCGCCGTTGGTTGTGTTCTTGCCTACGGAATTGTGTTCTACGGCATAAAAGCTCAATGTTACGCGAATTACTGCCTTAGGCGAAGGACAAGAGCGACGCTGAACTCGGTGAGCGCACAATATTGTTGTCATCGTCTTCGCTGTGACTTGTAGACTAGTGGTCTTCACCACGCTGCCGAGGATGATTGACAGGAGCAACGACAAGCTTTGTGCAGACCGTGAATCGTCTACGCTAAGGTTATCCGACTGTCTCTAGTACAGGAATACGTGGCACACACTGGAATCGTCTTCAGCACTAGCGCGCTGTGTTGCACTCGAACGAATGCCTTCTGCCAGGACAAAAACATGATACGGCGCATTTATGCTTCTGTGACCCGTGTGTTTTTCTCGTGTGTGTTTGCACTGCCTGTTGGTGAAGCTATTAAACTATGTTAAGGTTCAAACAAATTAAACATGTTTTAATTGTGCACAGTATGTCAATCCTGTGCAAACCTGCATGTGTGAATGCTGGTACTCGGTGCTTGTATATATATTTGATTGCATGCACTAATTAACTTTCATGACGTGGCCCTGGTGCACAACTATCCTAACCAGCAATTGAGAGCTAGAGCAAGTAGTTCGAGTTGGGGCGGCAGCCCCACGAGTTTTTTAACTCGAAATACTTGTTTCTGTATATACTATCATAATATTATTTATACATGGTATATGTGTCCAGCTGTTGAGGTGAATTTCAATGAGGACAGTTACACTGTTGCTGAAAGTGATGGCCAAGTCAGTATCCCCCTACGCATCACTGGACAGTTTTTCATTCCTGTGTGGGCTGTAATTGAAGTCAGGGATGGGACAGCTACAGGTGCATTCATAAATTGTGTATTGATTTTGACTGAATTATTGGCCATCTAATATATTTATCTACGACAGAGAAACAGTTATGAAAGTCATGCATTACTAGTCAACTGTGATTTATGATCTGCAGACCCTGAAGACTACTCCAGTGCGATGCAGTACAATGCGACATTTGCCCAAACTACTTTCTTTGATACTATTGAACCCGAGCCTTTTGCGGTGTCCTCTACCATTCTCATTGACATTGTAAATGATGACATTTCAGAAGGCATGGAATACTTTCAGGCACGCATTGTGGAGACATCTGACAGGCGCAAAGTAAGGATTGGTC
Source organism: Aplysina aerophoba (assembly GCA_949841015.1). Taxonomy (NCBI): domain Eukaryota; kingdom Metazoa; phylum Porifera; class Demospongiae; order Verongiida; family Aplysinidae; genus Aplysina; species Aplysina aerophoba. Next base: position 4,727,313 of record OX465036.1, on the reverse strand, counting down.
GTGGCTCCGTTAAGGTGAACATCATCAACAGTAAGTCATCAGTATAATATCAAAGTTTCTGATCACATTAGTATTTTCTGTAGTTTTCAGGTAGCAGTGAACTTGCTGGTGCTGGTGTGTATGCGAAGTATGTACGTATATGCATACGTATTTGCTTTTGTTGGGCCTGCACAACTCATGATCAACTGCTTGCATGTTTTAGCTGCATATTGCATTAATGATCACTACATCAGAGTCCAAATTTAATCTCTCTACATGTTTAACAATTTCATTTTCTATATTATATTATTGTAGATATCATTGTTGACTTTGACCAAGTTCAGTACATCGTGTCTGAGCACAATAAATATGCTGTTCTGTTCATCAAAACTAGCTCCTTATCCTCAGTTGCATACCAAATGACAGTGAGAACACAAGATGGTATAGCTAATGGTAAGGGACTGGTATGTAAACGGTATGTACATGTATGTGACTCAGTAATATGGAATATATATGACTATATTATATACGTAATATTATATAATCTGTTCTTATATGTACGTATAATCTATTTTTTATAGATATAGTACTTTTGCCTTCATGGTATTTCCTGTATATAAGTCAGCACTTCTATATATCCTCCACATTCAACAGCTTCGAGTGACTATATAGGAGGTTCGTTTGTGTTGGACTTTCCAGTTGGTCAGACCACCGTCATGCTTAGGATACCACTAATCGATGATGACGAGCGCTGCGAATGTGTTGAAGACTTCCAGGCTACCTTAGAAGTACCTGATGCAGCTAGGTTGCTAGGTGTAACAGCAGGTCCAAACGACACAGCAGACATCAAAATCACTGATGATGAGTGTGAGTTGGTATTATAGGTATGGTATCTTATTATCACAAACCTTGTAGTGGGTTATGACCAGATTGTATTCAAGATACAAGTAGTATGCCAGGTGCTACAGCAAGACAAGTTAGGCCTTAAATACTAGTGGTAGGGTGCTACACAAGATGAACATACTGACTGTACAGACAACTTCCTAAAAGAATGTCAAGTCTATCAATCATGATGTAATTACATGACATGACCAAGTAAAATACATACCTACTATGGTACAGTAAGAGTATTAGCTACACCTCTGTATGTAAGTATGGTTCTGTGTGAATACATGTTGTATGTATGAGTGTGTACATGTACTATAACACCAGGGGACCCTGCTTTTACTATTTTAACAGGGGAAGTCATCTCATTATGGTTAAAGATTGACAGTCACATTTTGCAAACTTGTTCATGCTTACTACACGTCTGTATATAATGATATCTTAAGTGGATATGCTGAGTATAGGTCTGTGCGCAGTGGTCTATATATATATTGTGAGGCATGTCATACTCAATTGTTTCACACTTTCACACTGGCAGTGTGCCATATAAACTTCAACCCAGAGCAGTACTCTGTGGCTGAGAATGACCAGGACGGTGAGGTGACAGTGTGCTTGTTGGTGGAGAGAAACTGCTTCGGAAGCTTCAGTGTGATGCTGCAGACCCTGAACGGAAGTGCAAAAGCTCATTCAACACATTTGATAGTGTGGAGGTGTTTCTGAAACGTGAAGAACTTTCTTTGTTTAGGTACCCTGGCACCTGCAGTAGCTGTTATCACTTATGGGGAAACATTCTGTATTTGCAGTTGTGTAATGGGTGGGGGATTATAATTATGGTGAGTAAATTATGTGTGTACCGAGTGAATTGCTTTTCCTATGAAATTATTTTCCTGCAGCTGGTATTGACTATGATCCAGGACCATTCATTGTCACAGTTGCACCAAATGAGGATACTGCGTGCACCAACATTCCTATTGTTGATCATACACTGTTTGAGGGAGAAGAATACTTCTATATTTACATTGTTGTACCCCCGGAGGTTCCACTGACTCCAGGAAGCAGGGCAAACATCACAATTATTGATGGCGCAACAGGTGAAAGATGTTTTAAGTAGGCAGATATTGTGCATGCAAAACAGTAATGGCACATTATTGAGTATGACATACCAAGCATTCTGCCCTTATTTTCACAAGGGCTGACAATACTTGGTACGTACATTACTAGCTTAAATATAATGCAAGGGTTAAGTGGCAAATTAATCTGCTTCTGCAGGTACTTGGTCTTCTTACATAATGCATCCTTCACTAGATACAGTGCAACTTGCAATACATTAATCTACACAATTTAATACAGTATAAGGCAATTCAATAATCCCTGGCTTTGTAGGGCCATGATGAACAAGCACCAAGAATGTCATTAATGCAGAGGTTGTTTGTAGGAATTTTGTATTATTATTATTATTGCATATTATACAATTGTAGTGTGTAACTAGTCAGCTATTTACAGTAGCTATGTACATCCTCCCCTGCAAAACATCTGTTAATTTACCTCCTCCACCAGGAATTATGCCTCATGACACAACTGGCCTGTGTCCAACTGAGGAGGACAGTGTGTGGGGGATCCACTGGTTTGCTATTGCAGCAGGCTCCATTCAGTCAGCTCGCTGTCCAGGAGAGGAGAGCACACCTGAGCATAGCTTAGCTTACAGGAGATGTATGACTGGCATGCCTGCTGAGTGGGGCTCTATTGATGCCTCTGAATGTGGATCAGTGGCTGGAAAGGCAGTCAAGAAGAAGGTAGAACAGTGTAATACTTCCATAGCTCGCAAGAACTACATGATATAATAACATGTATAATGTTTTATAATAGTACAATTGTTCACGATGTATGCAAGTCCCAATCTCTGCTTGCAGACTGATGACTTTATTAGTAGCCTAGAAGAGTCCAATGGCACCAGTTGAGACCTAACCAACAAGGAAAGAAACGTGTTTCAGAATATATCACAGGAATTGAATGTCATTTTGAATCCATCAGATAAAAGGAATAGATCGATTCTTCCTCAAAATTTGAAGACAGCTGTCAGATTTGTGGAAACTGTGGCAGAGTGAGTACAGGGTAATCTTAGGCTGTTCAGGGTAAATACTTCTGTGATGTAAGGTCACGGGTTAGCATGAAGGTCTGGAAAAGTGGTTTGTCTAATGCATTCAAGGACCACTACGTATACAGTATATTAATGCAAGCACCTGCAGATAATCATACTTTTACATTATACATTTCACATGTAGTCTTGGTGTGAACAATGGTCTGTTCAGGGAAGAATCCAATGAAACTGAAGAAGTGAGCATTTATCAATTTATATTGCTACATACTAATGTCATGTAAAATGTGTTGGTAGTATTAATTAAGGTCTGTAATTCCCTACTGTAGACTGTTGCTGATATCCTGAGTAAAGTCCTTGATGAAAGAAATGCACCCGCATTTGAAGCTACTGCCCAGGTGACCACTGAAAATGGGATAAAATGTAGTTGTCTGTTGTACGTATATAATATGCTCATGCCGGCTCTTTACAGAGTTATATGGTTTCAAATAGTTTACTTGAGTAGACTCATTCATGCAGTTGCCTAACATTATGTGCTAACTTGCCTGTCATACCCAATGTTTTATTGAATGTGTGATCTGTATTCATGATCAGTGGAAGTTGGTATACTTATACTGTATAAATATAACAGACTGACTCCACTGACCGAGAAGGTGGCAGAGCGGCAACTCCAGCTGTAAGCATTCTTCGAAGCACTGAAAACGTGGCCAATGTTATTGCATCTACATTATCCAAAACAAAACCTTCCTTTACAATTGCAAGACCAAATTTAGGTATGTCTGCACACACACATATACATACAGTATTGAACATAAAGATGATATTATCAATATAACAATGCACTGTATAATAAACCTGTTTGTTTACCATCTCTCCAGCAATCAACAGCCAGCGATTCTCATTCAACAATCTTCATACCGGTATAGTGTTCCCAGGTGCCGGTATCACTTTAGCAGCCTTCAGAAATCGAAAAAGCCTACCACAGATTCATTTGCCTCGGTCTTTCCTTCATTCTGCAAGAGGTATAGAGGGTACTTTTGGTAAGTTGTCACCAGGAGTATGAAATGTTAGCAGCGAATTTTAGTAAATTTTATCTTGAATGGTATCTGGTTAATGTTCTAGAGAATGACACTATTGAAGTGGTGAATGTAGTGATGAATAACTTGGAGAATTATCTGCCAAATCATGTGATCAACCAAGACAAAGATGTGTAAGTACTCATATCTATTAAATCTGTTGTCCTTTCAGTAATCTATATTGTTTCCCAAAGTCTGTCTGCATAGGTTGATCTCCATATGCACATTGTTTTGTGCACCTCTTTGACTGTACCGACTAATTTTTCATGCTGCCTGATATTGTACAGTTCAACTGTTACTAATGAAGTGGGGGATTCTCGGCTGTCTGAAGCATGTAGGATACACAGTTCTGAGGTACCAGCTTGAAGGTGAATGGATGAAATATTGCCGGCAGGATTGTCATCCACCTTCAAACTGGTACCAGAGAAATGTGTATCAACTGATACTTAATACATATAAATTTTATAAACCTGGAGGATATATACATTTGCCCTATTCACAAAAGGATTGTGAGTTAGTACTTACTGTCACAGGACTATTATGCATTCCCAATGATTCTGCTTTTGAAGTGAGGATGAGCTAGAACAAACATTCCCAGCTAGTCGTGTGATCTCCAGTCAGATTCTTGGGTATGATGGCGGAGAAGTGGGCACGAAGGACAGGGCGGAAGTCATATTCCCTGTTAATGTAAGCTTACATTGCATGCCTGCAATTATATAGCTGATACATAGTATAAGCACTCTCATATGTATTAATTAATTACATGCTGTGGGAGTAGATGGAAATTGGTTGTATGTATAATATCATCCAACCTACGTAATCATGCATTCATTTCGCCCTAATGGTATACATATACACTAATGCATTAACAAACCATTGTTTCTACTTAAACCTTCTCTTGCAGGTGAAATCACAGAGTCTCACAGTACCACCAGGGAAGGTGAAGCAGTTTCGCTGTGCTTTCTTTAACTTCACAGCTGAACAGGACAACCAGACAACAGGAGGGTGGTCCTACAGAGGGGTCAAGACTGATGTCATCAACACCACTCATGTTCGCTGCATAGCATCCCATCTGACCAGCTTTGTGGTTTTAGCCAGCATCATACCATCTGTGGTAGAGCCAGTGAGTGGCAATGTCCTGCTAATTATGATAGAAACGGTATGACCTGTTGAATCTCTACTACTTTCTCTTTTGCATCAGCCTGCTCTGCATTACATCACATACATTGGTTGCAGCATTTCATTGCTGTGTGTGCTTGCCTCCATTATTTTCTACTTAGCATTGAGGTGAGCTCAAAGATTGCAGATTTTACCTGGTAGCCACTGGCTACAATTTGACCTTTGACCATGTTTACATTTCTTTCAGTAACGAGTTGATTCAAAAGCTTCACAACTTTGTCCACCTCAACTTGTTGATTGCCCTCTCTTTGGGACTTCTCTTCTTCCTCACTGGAATACAAACGGCCACAGCCAACACTGTAAGGAATGTCTGATTGGGCTATACACTAATAATTATATAACTGGATGCAGATGCTACTAATTGATTTTTTGTTGCCATAACATCGCACACATCATATTACGTATATGTATGCAGGGTTGTTTGGTGCATGTCTGTTTTTCACTTCTCCAAAAACACTACATAGTATGCCTGCAAGGTTATGACAGCCCTACTGCACTACTTTTTCATGGCCACCTTCACCTGGACACTGTGCGAATCTGTCCTCATTTACATTCTTCTGGTGAAAGTGTTGGGAGCAAATGACAGTAATGGATCTACCTCTATCTGGCATTAGGATGGGGTATGATGTTGATGTTACAGAGCTACGTATGTATAGTGCAATTTGAATCAACATCTCTTATTTCACTGTTTCATTCCTGTCCAGCACATATATTAACTAACTCTCCTTATTTTAATTCGGTTAATTTATTGCAATGCTTTTACTGCAATCCCCCAGTACTCCCCATCCCTGTTGTGGTGATAACTGGAGGGGCTAGACATGACTACTACCTGATAAGGGCATCATTTGACCAGAGGCACCCTCACTACAATTCTATCAAAGCGTAAGATCTTTAGAATCCATGTTCATGCTTACTTTACCACAATTGGTCTTCTTAACTGTTATTGTTTGCAAGTTTTCCACTATATATACAATTATAATTATATATAGATATATTCATATTGAAAAAAAGCTTCGAATATTCATATTAGGTGTTGGCTGCCTAGTGAAAATGGAGTGATCTTTGCATTTATTGGACCAATGGTAGCCATTATTCTGGTAAGCAGTATTTTCTGTAAATGATAATAATTAAATATATAGGGAAAATGATACACCCTATGCCATTCCTACATAGAGAGTGGTACTGCACTCTTTGATAATCGCTGTTCAACATATGTATCTTTGAATGGCAATTGCCATGTGCACACTTAACGCCAGCTTTTCATGCACTTATATGAATAACAAATATATGTACAATTTGTAAAACAAAGCCACTTGTACGTATGTATGCGCTGCCTTGTAGGTAAATTCTGTGCTGCTGACTATTAGTTTGGTGTCACTAGCCCGGTCTCAGTGTGGTAGGGTGTCATCTAGAAGTGATGAGAAGAGACAGAGGTACATGGAAGTGGGAAAGTGAGTGCGGTGCATGCATTGTTGTGATTTTATTTATAATGTATGACTATGTTGTCTATTATAACAGAAATGGAATCATATGTACATATTTATGTCTCATCTAGTGATAAATTTCTGTATTGTATGTATCAGTTGGTTCATAAAGCCCCAGAAGTGACAGCTGCAACAACCCTATATTATGACCAGAATTGATTGCTAACAATTCACATAATATTATATGCAGGCAACTGTTGAAGACCAACATCATCCTAGTCCCTCTGCTTGGCTTCACCTGGATCATTGGGCTGTTTGCTGTGGGAGAAGAGGGGAGAGTCTTTGCCTACCTCTTTGTCATTGCTAATGTGTTTCAGGTAAGGGAGACTGCTGTTACATGTTGCATTTATAACACTACAAAGAAAGGTGATCATACGTGTGCTATTCATTAATGTATGAATTAATTTGTGAACATGACCATGAATTAATGCACTCATTCTTTACTTCATATGTACATCCAGGGTTTGTTCATATTTGCGCTTTATGTTTTGAGACACGAGAAGGTGTATGGAAAGATTAAGGGTAAACTTCTTTTCAGTAAGCAAGTGAGTATTGTCAACTATACAAATAGCATTCAAATCCTGAGGAACTTCTCAGTTTGCAAATTGAATGTGCCGTGTATCAATGAAACACTTCAAAATTTAATTACCCCTAAATCATTGCATGAAAAGGTCAGAGTTAAGCGCATAGAGTCAAATGCTTCTTTGAATTCACTGCACGTGTATATATATATATATGTTTGTGTAGGTGATAGCTTTTACTGGAAGTGCAAGCAGTTCAGCTAAAGGTGAATCAATGTCGGGAGTTTGAACTGGATTAATAACACAGTGACTGTAATACATCTAAATCTTTGGAGACAGAATTGGCACTTGCCGGCACATTATTGCTTGCATGCAAGCCCCAATATATCTCTTCTCATCTTGCATGCCCTTTTAACAGGCACTCATGCCAGTACATCTGACACTAGAAAAGTGAGCAGTTTTGCATTGGAACCAGAGGCCACCACTGAATTCAGAGTGAAGAATAAAAATAAAAATGCAAGGAGTATTAAAGATGGTGGAGATCTGGATATCAAACTGAACGTCATCAATGAAGAAGTTAAAGACAAAGAGGTCAGTGATTGTGAAGAAACTCATGCTGTTGCCACTGTGAGTGCAGTTGCCATGGGAGTACTTGAGGAGACAGAGGAGAAAGCCAAGGGAGACTCCACTGAAGATCATGCTGGTCTAGCCTATGCTGCATTCACCACTGGAGTGCTGAGTGGTAATAATACTGGCAGTGTAATCGACAGTGTTTGCTAGTGCACATGCATGGAAGGTTGACAATAATGGACTTACATTGACTCGAGTGATGGGTATGTAGAATCTACATAGGTTGGTTTGTTTATCCGCATAAGCAGTTACGTATTTAGCATCTAATACTTCTTAAATTCTGTGTGTGTAACAATGTAAGCATACACCATGTTTAATCACAAAATATTGTGTTATAGCAAAATAGAAAAGGTAACAATTAGTAGACAACAAGCAGTTAGCATATTCATCTTATAGTATATAGCTCATTATTTACAATGACTGTTCTTAAACTGGATTATTAATGTTCCATTGAAAGAGTTCCAACTCCCAAAATGTTGCTCATGAATATGCATGTTGGATTCACAATGTATATTATCAATGACAGCTGTCAGTTCTCATTCAATGTTGTCATTTATATTTTGTATATCACACATGTACATAACATTAGGTATCTGTAGAGTCATATACATTCAATCAATCCAGCAATAACTTGGCTTATTGTAAGCCAGATTGTATGCATACAGCTACTGGGACTGCCTATATATGGTGCTGAAAGGACTTCTTGGAGCCTATGTATATACCATCAGCACAACAATGGGAAGACAGCATTGAGAAGTCACTAAAGCAACCACTGATTGGTCAGATGTAATGCTATCACTTAACCACTGACAATGTCATGACATGCCAGGCGCTTGCATAAATGTAGTAAGGTGCAGTACAAAAGAAGCTCCATTACTTCTACAAGTCAGGCAAGAGAGGACAAGTTCAATTCGATAAATTAATGAGCCCAGTGGAATCCACTTTGTCTATATACACACACCAGACCAAAACAGCACACCTGGACTATATAGACGTACGTATATGTGCACACAGATGTGTGTGCATACACATGCACATAACTATAGACTCAGATGCACAGGCACAAACACACTCCTGTAGCAATGAAGTAATCATTCCAATGCTAGACTCCAAGCATGCATGTAATGGGCTGCAGGTGATGGTGGCCATGCACAACTTTTGTCAATAGGGACCTTTTTAATTTGCAAATCCTGTCACATTATTTTGCTTGCATCCATTCCTGTCCCCTTCTGTTGTGTACACATATATGTCGTGATATGTGCCCCTCCTTCTGCCAGATATATAGCTAGCTATTAAATTTGGTTGCCAGATGATTTGGCTGTCACCTTCCACCCCCTTCCACCCTCATCTACATACACCTGCTATCAGATGCAGGTGGGAATGCTGCATGTTACTGTGCATTGTGGGATAATTAATTCCTGGAAAAGTGCAGGTTGCATGCTTCAAAATGCTCTAGACACGTGTGAGAGGCGGTGCACACCACAAACGGCATGCGTGGTCACATACTGCAATCGCTCTCCCTCTACATAGTAGAGTTTTAGATTAACGTTTACGGTGAATGGTGACCATCATCATGTGACACCCTCCGCGGGTAACGTCCACGGTGAAATCCTAACGTCTGGAACCACGTCCCATGTCGTAAGCGTATTCCGGTGAGTTCTTTCTTTGTCCGGAGGTTTCTTTCCAACGTTTCGTGAGTTTCCGGGTATAATTCTATATCTCTAGTATCCGAATATGAAGCCAGAGCCTGTAAGTCATCTTCGCTGGAAGACGAATCCGAACGGCTATCAGTATCATGATCATACACCAGCGGCTTAGCCTCGATCTTAACCATATCCAGATAACTCGGATCACTTCTAGAATATACGTCACGCCATCAAGAGCGTTGTCAGCAGAGGAAAGACGCAGCTACCCAACTTTAGGAAACAAGCTTTCTAAACGCCATTTTGTCGAACGTTAGGGGGGTCACACATTACTTGTGTATATGATTCTGCCGCCCCTCCCCCCCTCCCCTCGCAAGACGTCACACGACTGCTGCCATCATAATATTCTATACTACGTAGAACATCTATGATGGCATCAATTGGGGAAATGTCGCTATTCATGGTGCTGCGTAGATTTCTTCTTCTTCAAGCGCTTTGCTCGGCGTGGTGCGCGTGCGTGGCCCAGCAGCGTACTGACGACGGGAGAGTGATACTCAACCTTGGATACTTTACCTCTTACGGGGGTAACTTCGTAAGCAGTGGTGAGGGAACATGTCTGCACACTTATATACGTACATAGCTACAATGATTGGTCATGGTTAGGCGCGTTGGGCATACACTGCCCAACACGGCCGGCGCGGCATAGGCTGTATGTCCTTACGCAAGTTACATTGGCTGCATTGGTATATACCTACACTGGTACCCGTGCTGTTTGCTGTGGTCGGCGATTGCGTATCCTGCTCCAGCTCGCACCGGTTGACCTGCTACAACTTGCGCTGGTGGATAAACATATATAGAGTAACCAAAGCATAGACAATAGCAAGGGACTTGCTTCTTGCCACACTACTTGCACGTGTGCTGTGGTGATAAATGGTGGTGATGTTACAATGGCACAGCTGACCCTGAGAATGCACCTTTCGGACAGGTTACCAAGCTAGTACGTTGTCCATACCTAGGTCTTTCCAATCCATGCTTTGTGAATGCTAATGGAAGTGTGCACCAGCTGTGCTGAATTTAACCCCAATGCCGTCACGGAAGGCAATACCCAGCCTCTCTCAGCCCATAGCTACTGCACTGCCATGCAGCTGGGAATATGATGTTGGTGTCCCTGCAACCAGCAGGACCAGTAGGAGACCATCAGCCTTGTTGTCTCCAACTGGTCCATCCCCTGAATGGGGGGCACTTGCCAATGACTGTGGTACATACGTACATTGTGTGTATATATTTGTTGCCTGCAGGGACTATCCCAGCTGCACAGCTCGCTGTGGACAGGATTAACAATGATAGCAGTATTCTTTCAAACTACTACCTTCAGTTGAAGACAGGCTTGGACTCAATGGTTGGTATTCTCTGTAGTGGGTGGCAAAAATGAATCATGGTATTACATGTTAAGGCAATATGTACCATACCATGTACACATGCACATGCAGTTGCACGTGAAAATGGACTTCAATAGTCATGGTACTGCATTTACCATTGCCGGCAATGTTTTGATGCTCTTGCAATGGTTCTTTGCCATTACTGCTCAAAGGTAGCTACCAATGTAGTCAATTACAACAGTCATTTTGCTAATGTATGTTATGTATAAATTGATGTATCCTCAATACCTGAACACATTAAGTAATGGAGTTAGCACTTAGTAGGGTTTCACATGAAGTCACAACAGAGTCACATAAACTGCTTGTTTAGAGGAAAGTAGAGAGTACTATGCTCTCCAGACATTGTGCACATGAGATGTGGGATGCACTGAAAGTGGAAATAGTAGCCAAGAATACTACTAGTGATTCCATGTCCTGAAACCCTTCTATGCTGGGAACAGCTACATATGTGGGTGTATTTATTAACGCCCCCCTGCCCTGGCCTGCCCTGCTTCACAGTGCAATGCAGATACTGCTTATGATGAGTACTTCAGGTTCTGGACAAGCAGATATCCAAACCAAACTGCTCCCATTTCCCTTGGAGGAGGGTGCTCTGTTGCCACTGAGCCCATGCTGACTGCCGCACGGTTCTGGCGGACCATGCAGGTAACCACCAACTCATGCACTGATCATATACGCTACTCCGGCACATAAAGGGGATTGGGGACAAAGGAGTGTGACTGATTTCATATCATAGCTCATGTGGCTAAAACTCAGTGTTAGAGCGTAGGTCATGAGTTCAGGTTCAGTTGCTGGTCTTGTTGCCTCTCCTCCTAAGGTGTGATGTTTGCAGCCTTACAGTGCTGCACCCTACACACTGCAGCACATGTGTATTGTGTTCTTCCCCCCCCCCCCCCCTTCTCCCTGCATACCCTCCCTCATCTCCCTCCTCTTCCTCTGCATCTGTGAAGGTGTCATATGCCTCCTCAGCACCCCACCTCAGTGACATCAAGCGCTTCCCCTACCACGTTAGAGTAAAGCCCTCTGAGATTAGCATACACAAGTCACAAGGAATCATTGTTGCTCAGTTTGGCTGGGAAGAAGTGACGTGGATAGTACAAAGCGAAGAGCTCTTTGTGTCTGTGAGTTGAACTCTTCATTAATGTCAGGGAAATTGATACTGTTGACATTCATTGTTATGTGTCAGCACAGCTAACTGATGGCTATATAGCTAGCTATGCAATCTCCCGTGCTGCTGCATTTCACATTTGATGATTCAATGATTACAGCACATATACATAGGTACTGAGTATGGATGGGGCATTAGGTGGTATTCACTTATGGCAGTTAGGCTAACGTTGTGTCGTTATACTGACATTTGTACCAAAGTGTAGTGACGGACATAGAGGACTATATTGTATTAGTAGTAGTGCATTGATGGATCAGTTTCCAACCATGGCACAATCTAGCTAGCTGCCCTGTGTGATTCAAACCGGGTAGCCTGTGAGCTCCGTCAGACTCAGTGCTTTTTCTGACATTTACAACCATACAGTATGGGGCAACCCTGAGTTGTGGTCTTTGTCTTAATTTTTGCCATGCGATTGACATGCGATGTACTGGTCCTATACCACAGTCATCTATGTGTAATTTAACATAGTTACATATGCCACTGAACTGTGTAATTTATACATGCAGGGGTTCAATTCTGTTCTGGAGTTCCTGCAGCATGACCTGCATATTGCTAGGGTGAACGCATTTCGTTTCTTGTCTCGACTGCCAATTGCTGGAATTGACCAAGCACTGGTGAGAGAGGGGTGTGTGAGGCAGGGTGAGAAATGTGAAGCAGAAGGAATGGTTGAGAGGCAGGGACAATGCGGGAGTGGGTTAAATGAGGCTGAGGGAGGTGTGCGGCTGTGTGAGAACATGGCATGTAACACTATGGTTAATGAGTGACAGTATGTTGGGATATGTTGGAGACATGTATAGTTGTGAGTGTCATGTGTCACTCGATGTGTCATTCCCTATGTGTTCTCCCTCCCGTCTGTCTCTACTCAGTCTGACAGACCTCGTGTCATTGTCATCAATGCTTATCAACGCTTTACTAGAGAGGTGCTTTGCCAGGTACGTAGGAAAGTAATGGCTGTGTCAAACTGGCAGTGAGATGTTTTGACTGATAAAGACCCTCTAGGTCAAATTTCTCACTGCAATTTACTCCCATGCCACATGATTGCTCAATAATGTCCCTATTTGGTTCCTGTTGTGAAGCTACACATACGTAAGCATCATCCCTTCTCGCCCCTCTTGTCCTTGTGCTTCTTCACCTCACAGTTGTACAAGCGTGGCCAGTACTACCCCTTTTACCAGGTTGTCCTTTTAGGGTGGTATGATGACAACTCATGGGGGGAGATGAACGATCAAGAGTTCAATTTTACATCAGAGTTAGTATATGTGCATGTGCATGTGCATGTGCATGTGCATGTGCATGTGCATGTGCATGTGCATGTGCGTGTGCATGCATGTATGCATACATGTAAGTGAAATCCAGTACATTCACAGCAAGGTTGTGGTGTGTGTGTGTGTGTGTGTGTGTGTGTGTGTGTGTGTGTGTGTGTGTGTGTGTGTGTGTGTGTGTGTGTGTTTGTGTATGTGTGTGTGTGTATGTGTGTATGTGTATGTGTGTGTGTATGTGTGTGTGTGTGTGTGTGTGTGTGTGTGTGCGTGTGTGTGTGTGTGTGTGTGTGCATGCGTGCATGCGAGTGTGTGTGCATGTTTAAGGTGGGTGCAATATTAGACCCAGCCACCTTTCCATGTGTAGTAGTCTTACGTATACGTACTTCTGTACAACAGTTGACAGAGTGTATTTTTGGGCTTGTGTTCTCATGTGCATCATGTGCTTCACTGAACCTCCAGCTGCTCGCTGAGTGACATTCGGACAGCTCTGAACAACGCCTTTGTCACTTACAACCCAATCTATCCAAGGAATACTGACCTCATTGGACTATCAGGATGGGTAGGTTACCATGGTTATAATGTGTGTGCTGGTCAGAACACACTTCTAGCATGAGCCCCTTTTGGAAGTAAAGTTTGTATTACGTTTATGTGTATATAAGTAAAGGGCGAGGATGGAATGATAGAAGGCAATGAAGAGCTTGTGGTGGATAGATGAAAGAGGTATTTTACTGGGTTGTATGCGGAGGCAAGAGAAAAGCTGAAGAGCAATCAGGTGAGGGAAATCTTGGGAGTAGGGGTAGAGAATATAGAGTTGGAGAAAATGATGAGGCAGCTGCGAAAGATGAAGAATGGGAAAAGTCCTGGTGTATGTAACATTTGAGCAGAGTTATTGAAGGCAGGTGGAATGAGTTTAGTGATATGGATGCAAGGGTGTTCAAGACAGTGATGAAGTACGTATGGTATGGCTCCACATGATTGGCAAAGGGCAGTGGTAATTTCTATCCACAAGAAGGGTTAATTGCAGGCTGACATGTAGCAAGTACAGAAGAGTGAGTCTACTAAGTGTGACTGGGAAGTGGTTTGGCAAGGTTTTGAATACTATGTACGTAGGTTGAGAGGTTGTACAGAGGGTTGAGTTATGGAGAGAAAGAAATGGAACAATAATTTTAAGCAATGACATGCTAATGCTGCAGATGTGTATAAGTCAGAACTTAATATCTTGATGCCTACTGTATAAGTAAGAACAACCTTCTGCAGAGGAGACACTGTCCATATTGCTGGATTGATTGATTGATTGATCTCTTATAGTGTTGATCTCAGGCCTGTGTGTTCTGTGAAGGAACAAGACGCCTACAGCTATATATCCACAACCATCCGTAATTCCTGGGGTTTCATTAGGCGCAAGACGCTTCTACTCAAACCATCGTCAAAGCGCTGAAACAACCTACTCTCATGTAGCCAGACCGCATGGTGATCTATACGCATGCCATATCACAGGCGCTGATTGTGATGGTGTGGCATTTACATTTTCTGCTAGACCCTACTTTATTGCTCTCACACAATGCAGGAAGTAGGGGATAACAGTATATAATGGTAATATGAATGTGCATAGCTGAAGGGCAGTTTCCTATTGAAAATTGGCTATCCACCTTCTATGTGGTCTTCTTCTAGGTCTCTTTCCTTCTAGTTCTCCATGAAACTGAAATGTTTGTGATCCTAGGATACACAGTTCTCAATAATGTGCACAAATATACATGTTATTTCATCACAAAGTTTGAAGAAACTCATGTATTGACTGTTTTACACACTCCACATCTAGTGTTGTCAGTAAAATGTAGACTGGGAGAGATTCGTGCATGCTGAAGACTGGAATGCAAAGTGATCTCTAATATTTCTATGTGGAATTGAGCCATGCAGCAGTCCTGTGTTGTGATAAAACGGGCAGTAGAATCTTTCTCAAACTTCACTTGGATATTTTGCACATTCATCTCACATGTGAAAGATTTATGACCAATTTTACCTAACCACTCATGTCTTACACATGTTGATCGAATGTGAACATTTGATAACAGATTAGCTATGCCCTCAGTTTGTTATTCATCATTTACCCAAATGACCACAATGTTATTCAGTGTTAATTTGAGTTGATATGTTGAGCTATGAGCCTCTGTCACATCAGTGGTATGTAGTTTAAACATTCTTACCTTTGAATGTAGGATGAGTATTGGATGAGTAGTGGCAAACTAGTACAAAGGGTATTAATATAGTTGCATGAATGAGTTGGACTGTCCCAGACTGACTGACTACGTATACTTTGCATCTTGTCTGGTACTTGCAGAGCGCAGACACCATCACTGACTATTACAAAGCAGCTCTGAAGGACTACAACAATCTATACTTTACTGAGTATGGGTTGACAGCCTTTGATGCTGTGTATGTGGCTGCCCTTGGCATGAATGCATCTGTGGACCGGCTTAGGGATGTGGGACTCACCCTGGAGGGGTTCCAGTTTGAGGACTTCAACAGGTCGGCCGTTTATGCAGACATTCTGAGGGAGGCAACAGGCAAAGTGGATTTTCGTGGAGTTACAGTGAGCACCTGAGGAGCTTGTGCATGTGTGCATGTGATGTGTACTCATTGCTGTTAATTGATGGCAACTGGAAGTGACCGGTCTTAGCTAGTACCTGATTTCCTTATTAGTTCACTTCTGGTCCAGCTGCTTGGATATTTCACACCACATCACAAGAGTTATAGTCACATGACGTCAGTGGCTTACAGTATATTGCACTCACAACTGTAGGCATGTTATAATCCTTCTAAGTGAAGACTCTTATATGAATTAGGTAAAATTGCTTTTTTTGCTTAAGCCTTTAGCCTTAGGTTTCTGCTTGCCATATGGCTTACATGTGACTGCATCTGGCGTGATCATACTAGCATAAAAGAAAAGTGAGCTGAGTATTAAACTCCAGCACAGGTTTACGATTAACTAGCTACGCACAATATTAGTAATTACTGGATAATGCATCAACTAGTCTCCTGCCAGATCAATGTAGTTGATGCATCACTAGGCAGAGGATCAAAGTCTCATTTGTAGCAATCATCTAGCAAATGATGGAGAGCCACAGACAACTCCTTCTACCTTATAGGGATGTGTCAATGTCGTGTACTAATGGTAGCTGGTTGATGATTGCTGCTTCTATATACATACGTAATTTATATGCATATGTACATCCTTCAACTCCCATCTCCCTATGTAGGGCCATCTGTCTTTCGACTCTTCGGGTCACCCTGTGAATGTCCGCACAACTGTGCAGCAGTACAGGGTGCAGCCGTCAGGGGATCTGACACGGGAAAGCGTTGGAGAGACCAACTTTACATCCAATCGAGTAGAGCTCACTGTGTCCACTGGAGATATTTTCCCCGGTGAGGATGAGGTGGAGTCAAGTGCATGTGAGGGTAGTGAGAGGCTGGAGTAAGAACCTACATTTTGTGTGCTCTCTTCCACTCACCTCCTTTTCCTCTTTCTTCCTCTCTCTCTCTCTCTTTCATCTCCTCCTCCCTCTCCTTCTCACCTTTCCTTTCCCCTCCCCTCATCTCCCCTTCTCCTCCTCCTTCCCTCACTTTCTCTACCTGCATATATACCATACTGCCTTCCACTGTACTTAGAGGGGATACCAAGAGAGGAGGTATTCCTGATTGATGTCATTTTGTTTTCTTTCATGTCAGCACTGGCTGCGGTGGGAGTGGTGCTGACTCTTGTTTGCCTGTTCTTCAACCTCATCTTCATGAGGAAGAAGTGAGGGTAACAGTTTTTGTGGCATGGAGTGGTGTGTATATAGTGTGGTGAGAAGTGTGTGCATTGTGTAGAGCAATGTGAACAAATGTAGTATGGTATGGTGTTCAACTGGTGTGTATGGATGTAAATATAGTGTGTGTGTAATGTGTGAAAGGGTGTGTATGCACTCCTACCTATATATACTTACCTACTTATCCTAGCCACATTGGCAGCATGCCTGCAGTGTGCTACGTATTTGCTTGCTGTGCTTTATATTAGTGTTGATTACATATGCAAACTTGTTATGGGATTCTGCCTTTTTTCATACACACATGCCTGTTGAGTAGTTGGGTTACCACACTACCCCACTCCATATCCCATGCCACGTAGCAGACACTTCATGCACTAGCTCCACATACCTTCTCCTTTCCTTGGTCACCCTGCATGCAGGTACATCAAGCTCACCAGTCCCCTGATCAATGTGGTCATGTGTGTGGGAGCTCTGTTCTTCTACACTACCATGGTGCTACTGGGAGTCCCCACCACCAGCATTGATGTGCAAAGTGAACTCTGCAACGTGAGCACCTCCAAGCTCCACCATCACATGGCTTCTCTGTAGCTTCCATAATTATGTGAACTGATGGAGGTGCATACTGTGTGATGGTTAAGTGCATTACCTCTAACTCTGCTACTAGACATTGGCTTATTGTCCTTATTAAAAGGTGAGCGGTGGTGTACCTACCTCTGTAAACATTCTCTCCAGGCCTCCATCTGGGCACCCTCACTGGGATTCACCCTCCTCTTTGGCTCTCTCGTTGTCAAGACTTGGAGGATCTACCACATCTTTGGCAAGATCACTGCAAGAAATTTCAACAAAGCCAAGTTCAAGGTGAGAGCAAGTGCTATATAGGCTGCTATGAGTGTGGGTTCAGAGAAGGTAGGGTCCCATCAGTCTATATGGAGGGAGAAAACCCAATTCATGACAGCACATTTGTGCAACTTGTTTGCTCGGATGAGGGGCACAGGTGAGAGATATCTAGGCAAAGCTGGGGGGTTGACCTGGCAAGGCTGTACGTGCTGGAGGACAAGTTAAATAAGGGGGCACATGTTATGATGTGATAGAGGTGTAGCGAATTGATATGACTGTAGGAATGAGTTATCATATGGCATTGTATATATGGAGTATGAGGGTGCACTACAGTTAGGCACATAAAACAAGCCATGAGAATTAAGTGGTCTGTGCTGTGGCCATGAGTTGCTCAACTAGATTCGGAAGATGGTTCTTGAACAGTGTATGGCAATGACAGCTGATTGTTAAAGGGTATCCCTCGACTTAGTACAATGTGTGGGGTACAATAGGGTAGGAACGTGTCAGCGATGGCAGCACTTTTGGGTGACGTTAGCCCAGTGCTCCAATTTCAATGGTTGTGTACCTGACCTTTCAGTCCTTCCTTTCTGCATCAGACAGTATTGCTTCTGAGAGTGTTGTATGGTTGTGAGTGTATGTGTTCTTTATAAAGTTGTATGTAATTGCATTATGTATCCTCTCTGCCCCCACCACTTCTACACATCTCCCTCTACTTCACCACCAGCCTCCAAAGGACTGGATGTTGCTGCTTGTCATTGCCGCCATGGTGGTGGTGGACCTTGTCTTCTTCGTGATTGTGACAGCAGTGGACTCATCTAGGTTCTATGCCACAGAACAAAGGACCACGGTAGGCCCCAGCCATGAAGCGCTAAGTTTACTATAGCATATAGCTCAAACAAGATACATACATCCAAAACTATATTGTCTCCCAAAACTATAAAGTCTCCTCTTTGGGTACTATCATAGCCACTGCTAGCATAAAACAGTCACCTCTATAAATAGCCAGCCTCCAAATATGTAGCACTTAATGGAGCACTACCACATTGCATTTTGCCTGTATGAAGCAGCAATGTATATGAAGGCAACTGGCCAATGGCAATTGCTTAGATATACGTATAGGGACCAATATGTAACAGTGAGCTCCTTAGTAACTCTTGCATGTTTCTGCTCTGTAAGGCTCCATACTTCCTGATCTGCAGTTGTCTCGCGACGTGGTCCTCACATGCACGTCGGACAGCAATGACATTGTGCTTGCCATCCTCCTCATCTATAAGTCCATCTACCTGTGGGTGGGGCTCTTCCTCGCATTTGAGACACGCAAAGTCAACATTGAGGCCCTCAACGATGCCCGCT
Organism: Aplysina aerophoba; assembly: GCA_949841015.1. Lineage (NCBI taxonomy): Eukaryota > Metazoa > Porifera > Demospongiae > Verongiida > Aplysinidae > Aplysina > Aplysina aerophoba. The sequence continues at coordinate 4,707,956 of OX465036.1, read as the reverse complement.
TCATTGCGCTGGCCGTGTACTGCTCTGTCCTGACCTGCATCCCTCTGGTCCCCATTGGCATCCTGCTCTCCCAGCAGCCCGAGGCCCGCTACGGGGTGCTGGCGGGAGGCATCTTTTTTGCCATAACAGTCATCCTCTGCTTGTTGTTTGTTCCAAAGGTGAGGGATAGACTTGTGTGCATGCATGTGGGTGCATGGAGGAAACTTACCAGGAGCATGATGTAATTGTCAATGTTCTTTTTAAAGTGATGGTAGACCTATCAGAACAGATACATTTGGAACAAGAGGTGAATAGTCCATGGAGTAATTGTTGATCAAGAAGTGTGTAAAAGAATTAATAGTTGTGACAGCATGCATGCCAATCTATACAGTACTTCTCGATCCTGCATATTGCCATGATCACTTGCATTCCATTCCTAATAGTGATGGGAGCTACTTCTAGTCTTGGCCTGCTTTGGTGAGGGGCTTGCCCAACCAATCTCGCTAACAGTAATCACAGATTCTTGATTCTTGTTTCTTCTTGTGCTGTGATTTTCAAGGTCTCCATTGTGTTTTATTGGGTCTTCAATTGGACACAGTCACTATCTGTCCTTGGGCTGTACAGGTGCCCATCTGCCAGACACCCTATGCTGTGACTCTACTCATGATTCCTCATCAACATGCATGCATACCTACTCAAGGTGCTCATTTGTCCTCTGCAACTATGGTAAGGTACTAGGACAAATTAAGACCGTGAAGCACTATATGCAATATACACGTATACTATAGTATATGTAATATATATACTGTAGTATGGTAGGGAGGTTCATCCCATACATACGACCCAAGGTAAAAATACGAGGTCGTATATAGAGGCTATGGACCAACCTACCATACTATACGTATATATACTACGATGGGTATGCAATACACCTCCCTTTTGCCTGAAAGCACTTCCCAAACAATGCCAATGTTGCCCAAAAGTCTATATCACTGATTTTGGACCACCTTGCAATGCTTAAGATCTCATGATTGCACAATCACCATAGTATTAATGTGCATGCAGTACATATGATGGCCATATACGTATATTTTATTGCACAGAGCATGTGGATGCAGCTGCCTTTGTTCACTCATTGCTCTTTGCACCTTCACCTGTGTTAGAAGTACATATCATCCCTACCCTACGTGTCCTTTGACCCTTGACCCCTTCTCTGTCCTCTAACCCCAGATGGTTGGCCTGTACAAGCGCAGGAAGGACAACACAGCTGACACAGCCCTTGACTTTGCTCTACCCACCACCAACACAGCCGGTGGGCTACAGCAGGTGCAGGTGACTGCAATGCAAGATGAGATACATGTGCTGAAGAAGCAACTCTATGAGGTATGTCCATTTGCTGACACTTTATTGTGAAATCCAAATGTGTATATGTATGTGGCAGATGCTTGCGTGTAAGGTATGTATTTGTACATGTGCATGCACATACGTATTGTATGTCTTTGTTTGAATACATGAGCATTGTGTGTATGGCATGCATGGCTGCACCTCTGTGTGGTGTTGAGTTACGCACTTGTGAGTTTATGCAGAAGTGTGTGTTGTGTACGTATGTCATACATGTCTGTCTGTCCCTCCCTCACCCCAGTTGCAGACTTCAATTAGCACTAATCAAGTGGAGACCAGTGGACACACACAGTCAGTCCGTTGTACAGACTGCAGCACAGCAAGCCCTACAGTGGAATGCAGTTCACAGTAGTAACAACGCAGTAACTGCATTACTTATATTTTGTAGCAAGATTAAATTTGACTCAGGTGTGACTAATTAAGACTCCTGTAAGTCCTCTCCAGCTGCTAGTAACACATACTGTACTCTCCCTTTGTTTGTGCATGCACACACTGTTGTACTGTTGAAGAATGTCTTCATAGCTAAGACAGTATTCTGATGACTACTACGATGTACGTATACGTATATCTGCTGAATTGCTCCAAAGAAACCTGTTTCATCACACATGCACACATCTTCCCCATAAAGGTCTGGCTCGATCCCACTCTGCATTTCCACAACTGAATCTGGTCCTTGATGGTTGGTGGTATGACTAGCGAATGAATGGAGCTCAAAGCAGAGGGCAATTGGGTTGAGAGGAAGTAGATCAGTGGCATAATATTATACAGATGGGGACGACAGAAGGGGAAGTAACAGGGACAATGGGTTGACAGTGTGCAGTCAGTTACTCCTGGCTATAGAGTGAATCAAAGGTCATGCAAGGTTTGCAGCCCACCTGCAGGTGTATGTTGATGGTAAGGTGCATGAGTCCCAAAGGAAGCTCCATAGTTAACTCAAAAAGAGGTCAAGTTCAATTCAATAATGGGCCCAGTGGAATCCACTTAGTGTACACACCAACGTAAACATTACACTTGACACAAACATGCGCACAGACATGCATGTGCATACACAGTGCATACATATATGTATATAGGGTGGACTCAGATGTACAGACAGTCACACAATCATGTACATACAGTAAATGTGCGTAGATTTGGTGCGTATATATGTGAACAGCTAGTAGAAGTGGGAATGGTACTCAGTGAAGATCTGGTGACCCTTGAGACAATGTTGGCTTTCATTGAACGACACTTGTAAAGGTCTTCATATTCTGCTGGGAATTACTTGAAGCATGTTCACACATGTACAGACTGCTAGCTCTCTACGGCCATGCACACTCCAAGCACTTCACTTGCCAGCACTTTCAACTGTTTTAGTTTATAGTGCTGCAATAAAACACGGTCTACAGGCAGCCATATATTGGCTGTTCCTATAGTAGTCCTAAGGTCAGCAGATGTTCTGACATGCACTGGTAAGCAGGTGGTGACCCGAATAAGTCCCAAAAGAAGGTTCATGCACTGCTGCCCATAGTACACCATAATTAAATGAAGCACTAAAGTGCAGAATCCTCGCTGAGTGTTATGCAACGACCTTTGCTGGCTAAATTTGTTGCAGATTCTTGTATCCACTATATAAGAGTCTAGAGCCATGAGAGGAGCACGCTCCAGAACTGGACACGCCACACGCTGCACACCAGCAGTGGACCTCGCTGTCCATAAAAGTCATGTACCCATATAGATCTCTCTCCTTTTTTAACTGTGGCAATGTCTTCATTATTCAACATTACCCCCATCCTCCCTGCATGTACTGCATGTATGTATATGTTTATTATGCCATTTACAACCACAAATTGAGCACGATTTAGTCGTTCTCGGAAAGAGTCAGCTGCATATTGGCTTTTTTTTTCTTTTTTCACGCCATATCTTTCAAACGCAGTCATTTCAAGACAATTGCCTTTTTATAACTTCCTACTTTGTCCTTCTGGTATCACTCATAAGTCGCCTCGTAGCCTGCAGTGCCAGATTAGACTCGGACACACACACACACACACACACAGACAGACCAATTACCGTAATGCCTCGCTGTGCTATGCGCCGCTGAGGGTTAATAATGGGCTCAGTGGAATGCACTAACACTGCAGCCATACACATACACATAACATGATAGACATGCACTTGAGCAGACATCCTACGTACATGTCATATATATGTTGTTATTGTCTGCCACATAACGGTCACACAATCCTCACTGATGAAGAAAACAAAGGCCATGTCTAGCTTTGTACAGTAGGTATTCGTTCATTCTGTCTTCTGGTTGCATTACATCTATGGAGTGCTGCTATATACTCTCCCTGCTATAGAACCACCAGAGGACATAGTGGACTACCACTGTTACATATTACGGCATGATAGTGCTCTCTGTGCATGTCAAGCATTTGTGTTTTGCTGCAGGGCTATGTCAGAACCATCACTGGTCAGTGGTCTTGACAGTGCACAAGCACAGATGTTTGAGATGCTTGCATTGTACTGGACCTGACAAAAGGAAGACCCTAATGTATATATATTGGAAGGCTGTTCGGGGAAACATCAAAGTACTTTCAGGAGGCCTCTCATTATTATACTGTGGAACCAGCAGCAGTTCAGGCATTACATAAATGTATATAGCAATATGCTGTTAATTAATGCACTGGCCTTCGTATACAGACATGTGCATTATGTATACCTGCTGGGTGGTATGGCATAAAATTGCATGTTGTTAATCTCTTCCTGCTAACACATACATCATATAAAATAATGTGCTGAATCTTAAAACAGTTTTAAGCATTTGGTAAATGATGATCACATGGGCCTTTTATGGTCTGACAATTGCATGCTTTCACAGATGGTTTTGTGGTTGCATGCTCCAGGCAGCTGCAGTCTGTACAAAAGTCCTAGAAGAAATGCTTGCGTGTTCCTTTCGAGGAAGTCAGAAAGTAAGGAGTTATCTATGTACTGCTGTCACCCAAAAGGATTGTTGTTCGTTCTTGTTCCTCGCCACTTGAACACACCTGCATGCAAATGAATGAAGATGCCATACTCAGTCAATAAAAAGGTGACGCAGAATACTTTGATAGTATGCTGCATTAGGGAAGAGAACACCAGGTAGGTTCACCAAAGGAAATTCTCCCACTCACCCACTCTCACCCACTTGATGACTAGAAAAATACAACGAGCTCAAGTTGCAGAGGTTCAAAACAATCTTGGGATCTAGTAGGAGCAGGATGCAGCAACCAATTGCAGCTTGCACAAGGGCAGAAACCCTAATCAGAACTTGCCCTTGTTTGCTGACTAACGCAAAAACATAACCTACATTCGTGGTGGTCATCACCTGCAACTGCACTGGTGGTGTTTTTCGTATGCCAACTTGCCCATTTACTAGTGTGCACAAGCACATATGGGCGGGCATTGCAACTTGCATTGTGTGGTGGTGGTGGTAATGTAATGTAGTATAAATAATCTAATGTTTGAGCACTTGGGCTACCCTGAGGGACAAACTGAGTGTATGTACTTAAAGTACAGAATAAATGTAAAGGTTTTAAATAAATGGGAATAGTCAATTAAACCTTCCTTGCTTGGCTGAAATAGAAGGCAAAAGGTGTTGTGTGACGTACTAAGTGTCACTAAAATTAGTTGTGACTTTCCCATATCGAAACGTCCATGTACGTCATGATCTGCCCCTTAAGAAATCCAGACGGAGCTGGAGATGGTGGTGTCATTGTGTGACATATTGAGATGCCTTCCCCAAGAGGCCAGTCACACCGGCCGCCCACGCAGATTAGCCATAAATACGTAAATAAGGCGGGCACACACCACAGGCATCGTCTTCTAGATGGGTTTTCAGCGCAAACGATGGGTTCCAGCGGCTACGAAGACGAAGCAACCACTGAAGACATCCGTAGTGACCTTGCGAACTCGCTGCCACTGGAGACGCTGCGCAGAGGAGCTGCCACGCGCCGCTAAAGTAAAGGGTTATAACGCTCCATATGGCCACGTTTTTAGACCCTAGCTGGCCGGCTTTTTCCAAAGATTGTAGCTAGATACAAAGAAACTACCAAATGGCTCATTATATGCTTGGAACGGTACGCAACAAGCGTATAGCCATTCGTGAAACTGATTGCACAACACACAGCTACGATCACTACCACGCACAAACAGCAGGGACTACCACACAGTGCAAGTCACACCACAGAACATTACAATTCCCCAATCATGCATGCCTATACAATGGCACACGCACATGCACACACACACACACACACACACACACACACACACACACACACACACACACACACACACACACACACACACACACACACTCCCCTCACTCCTACAAATCTGATAACACACTCATCTCTCGTAACCTCCTCAGGACTGCAGTTGGAACAAAGTACAGTGAACTACATGATGACCACTTGCTGTCCATGGTCATTGGTATTCAGCTTGGCCATTAGCATTCAGCTTGGCCATTAGCATTCAGCTTGGCCAATAGCATTCAGCTTGGCCATTAGCATCAAGATCCCCGCTGAGAACCAGAAGGAAGTAGCGTATGAAGTACTGTGCAAGTACGTCGGTGAGACTAGAAGTAACTTGAAGACCAGAATGACAGAGCACAAGGGTGCTGTTCGCAGAGGTGACGAACGGAATGGCATTGCAGTACATGTGCACCAGCTTCAACACCGAATTGACTGGGAATCAGCCAGGGTGCGGATGTCAGCTTGTGGATACTGGAACAGGAGAGCTCTGGAAGCCATCCAGATCCGAAGGGAATACCGGACAATGAACCTGGACGGTGGCCTTCACATCTCCCCAGTCTGGAATCCACTTCTGGATGCGACCTGAACTGACCGACCGAATTTTTTCGTACTCATTCTGACATCCATTTTTACCCTGCATGACGTCATTTTTACTCACCATCACCACACGTCATGCCACCTGTATATAAACAACAGCTTCTCACCTGTATTCTATCAGTTAGTCCAGCTGACAAAGGCCTACGCAGCCGAAATGTCCTGGTATATTTGACCCTTTGTGCTACGTATACTGCTCAAGTAATTCATCTGTTTGCCATTAGCATTCAACTTGGCCATTAGCATTCAGCTTGGCCATTAGCATTCCACTTGGCCATTGGCATTCAGCTTGGCCAAGTCCCACCTCAACAGGATGTCCACACATAGGGCCACAGGTCAATTGTACATACAAGTTGACTCTGAGGCTATGTTTACACGACAACAATTTTGGGCATATCCGCGAAAGTTTGTTGCGTTTATGCCTCGCGTCTATACGGCAACGACGAAATACGGAGTGAATTCCGGAACTTTTCGTATCCGCAACAAAAAGTGGAAATCTCACCTATCGTTGCTAGGAAAGTCGCCGTGTAAACGGATTATCGTTTTTGGAGAAGATGGAGTTTCGCGTCATTGCTGCTCTTTTGGCCCTCTTGTCGAGCTTGGTTGGCTTGTATTCGTCCGCGTATCACTCGATGGTGGCCCACTGTGTCCAGTGTAATCGAAGACGGCGACGCTTGGTGCATTTGGCCTTACTTTTGTCACGTAGCGTCTCTGCAAGAAGACGAAGACGACGGCGGCGATTCTGGAAAGGGCCAGGAAGGACTCAGGGTTGGTGGCAGAACTTTGTTAACGGCACAGTCCTACCAGAAGAGTGGAAGGAGAACTTTAGGATGCAGAAGAATAACTTCGAACGGTTATGCGCAGAGCTGAAACCCTTCCTGCAGAGAGAAGAAACAAACATGTGTATGCCGATCTCTGTGGAGTGCCAGGTTGCTGCAACGCTATATTACTTGAGTGATGAAGGAAGAATGCGAAAGACGGCCAATGCTTTTGGAATATCTCGTTCATCTGTGTCTCTTATCATTCGCAGAGTGAAATAAATACTCGCGCGACATTCTACTCTTCGTAAGTCAAACACAAATGGCAATTGGAGACAAACGCAACTGTAGATAGAGTGGTGCAGTCGATTTACACCTGCTACGACAACGATACCCTCGATTTACACGTGTTACCACAACAATATACTCAATTCACAGCTGCGCCGAGCAAACGACGACCCCGGCGACTCTCCGACAGCCATTTTTTACAAACCGTTTGTAGTTCCGGCAGCCATTGTTACTCATTATTTGGTGCCGTGTAAACGCAAACTAATTTTACTGGATGCAAACCGCAGGAAATGTTTATCTGGGACAGCGTTGTCGTGTAAACGTAGCCTGAATCATAAATCTATACTGCTCAAAGCTCCTGCTGGGTTGTGCCTTGGCTATATGCTGAGTACCAATGACCGATGATAATTAAATAGATGACCAATGACCATTGTGCTATTCTCTGAGGTACATAGTCCTGGATTCATTCTGCCGTCTCTGCAACAGCTCTTTTTGCACTCATGCAGACCATTGAGGAGTAATCTATAACTATGGAAATACCAAGCATCTGGAGTTGTATTAGTTTGTCAGTCAGAAAAGGTTCATCTTTCCCTTTTGCCCAGCTGTTTCAATGTGACTTCTCATAGTCTCAGATACTTGCTCCTCACATTAATTTTCTTCCTCCTGTGTGAATGTGCACATGTATGTCCACATGAAACTGTGTGTGTGTGTGTTTATTGTTGACTGTACATTATAATAATGCATCTTTATATTTAGCACCTAAAAGCAGGCTGAAAATTGGGCACGTTGCACTGAAGAGGACCAATAAGTCCGAAACGGTTGTTGCATTCTGTTGTATGTGACAATCATCTGCAACTCCCTTGCATGTGTAATGTGCTTGTCCAATTATGAGTGAGCATGCTGGTTATATAACTTAATTACTAATAGTAATACCCTGCACATGTGGCTAAAATCACTCTTGGTCATACATACATAAACAAACACTATGTCAATACCTTGTACGGCCATGGCAGTGCATACAGCAACAATCTGCCTGAAAATATGCATGCTTTATAGGAGCTAGCTACACCGGTGAGGCATGCATAGCTGATTCGTATTTGCATACATATCCATGTCGTTATAATAATATAATACTGGGTATCAACACCCAGTTGGAAAAAGTGATCAAAACAACATTGTGAGAAAAACGACAGCAGAAAAAGTAAAACACAGTCCGATTCTGAATAAGGTAAGCTTTCACATGATTCCTAACAGGCTAGCAAGAAAACTCGGAGAAAAGAGCTATAACGTGGTGACAGTTAGACGGCAAAATGGCAAAAATACGCCAAATGAATTAATAAAATAAAATGATAAGCTAGTAAAACGCTTATGTGTTAACTTATAAGCCTTTGTAACCCTTTAAACCGGATACCAAAAGACTCACGCACCTGTAAAGGTTCTTTCCTTGCTACAGGTATATATGAAACGCCAGTAAGCGAACGATTCCGACTCCCGATTCAAAAGCAATAACTCAAAACGGCCGTGTATACCTCCGATTTTTTGTATCCCCGTACGGAATTCACTAGGGAATATATATCCGGTTCAGCTATTGCTTAATAATTACCGCATGTAATTAAAACGCGCTATGAGCCAGTGACCTTTAACAGCCTAAAAACTCGGCACACATCCAGCTCAATAAATGCTTGGAGCTATTGGTAAACTGCATCATGTAGCTACAATTAATACCACTCTAGTTCAGGCATATATAAGGTTCCATGCAGCTCTCTGTTCTGTTATCTCTCTTCCTGGGCACTCGGTAGAGTACTGGAGGGAGGTATTCTTGAGTCTCTGCTCTTGTGCTTGGGTATGGAGCATGTTTTGGGGGGAGGCACAGTCTGGAGCTGAGCCTGTATTATTACATATATTTGGGTTGGATGGAACACTAGAGTGGTTTGGCTATCTTGACAATGGCCAAGCCCCACACACAGAGCAGGAGGCAACTGATGGCAGTGGGAACTGCAGCACCAGCCTCATCTCTACCTGCATGGAAGGGCTTACCCTACTTGCTCAGCTTGCTACATATGGATGCGCATGCACGCACACACATAGTAGTCTTTAAATGAATAGGTGGACGCCAATGTAGCCACGCATGTGTTTACTGCACCATAGATGATCTAAACTACGGTTGCGTAGTTTAGATAATCTATGACTGCACAAATACCGTATGTTCCAAGAGAGGATCTTTCCTCAGATAAGACGAGTTTTACTCGGATTGGGCCTTCTTCTGAATAACTGTGCCTTAGTATTTATGATTCAAGGCGCAGGAATAGTCTGAGACCCGCGTTCGGGCTGCCACCGTTCGGAGGTCTCCGTTTAATATCCTATTTCGAGTACACGGGTGTTTCGAAAGTGGCGCTGTTGGAATTTAAGTTTCTGCGCATGCGCAGAAACATGTGACCTGCCCGAAGCCTAGCTGGCGCTAGCTGGAGTTGATTCGACCCTTTCCCCCTCGAACTATGTACAATGAGCTTCAAGCACCTTGTACAAGACAAGTTTGAAGCTTGTTCAGTCTAGCAACGGCGTGGGATGGTAAGCCAAAATGCATACGGCGTAACTTATGCTGTTTACTTTAAACAAAGATTTGTGGATCTAATAATTTTCTCCGGGTTTTTGTGATGAATCGTGTTAGTTAAATGTGAAGAGCAGATACGAAACTTACTGTTGATCAATATTTTATCTTGCTACTTATTTTTCTGAGCGCTTGTGTGGGGATTGTGTTTTGGCAAGTGTATGTATTTTCGTTCCGCGCTTTGTAGCTATGGATTTGCGCAATCTGTAGAATGTGCAACGCAATCTAGGAATACTGTGTGTATTTCAGGAGACAGGCATTGTGAGGTGTAAGTATCTCTCCACTGCAAAGCACACTGGGTCTCCCTACCCCCTGCATGCAGCTGTATAATAACATTGTTGAATGTTGTGTGACACAGTGCAGTATACATAACCAGTAATGATAGTACATTGCAAGTAACAGTGCTATAGAATAGTTATAGTTACTTCTTACGCCTCTTTATTAAGGGTCGGGCCGCATCTGTGGATGGGCATACTTGGAGCTGATGCTCCTGGAAAATTAGCCTAAGCTGCTCCTGTGGATTCCGAACAGATGCATATGTACGTCCTAAACTATTAAAAATGGCATGGATGGACTCTGCACCCTGCTCAGCATGAAACCCAGGACAAAAGTGCCACCTCTGCATCCATGGTACAATGTGGTCTTCTAACATATGCATTTTGGGTGTCACTGAAGCCAATGGAAATTCTTCTCTATAATATTCCATGAATTCTGTCACATCCAGTCCTGAAAAAAAATTATAAATCAAGTATTGTGTTGTGTGTGTTTTAACACATATATCTACAGCTTATGACAAGGTATAATCTAGTGTAACTTACGAAACTGTCTTATGCCCTCATCTGAAATTGGCTGTGCTTTGCTGTAGGTGTTGTGGCACTTGGCAAACAGTTGGAAAAGTTTTCGGAACTTCCTTGATGTAGATTCAGCAGCTGCTTCCAAGGAGTGGTCTTCCCGAGGTATGGTAGTAATGCAGTCACATAGTTTGTCAATAGTATCAGCCTAAAATGCAGATCATTATTAACAACTCATTAACTTATTGCAGATTTAACGTCGAATACGTAAGTTACCTTGCAGCATTGGTGCACATGGTTGCCAACGAATGTGCCTCCATGATAGGCCTGGCGCTCTACCCCACATTCTTTCAGGGCCTTGTCAACTTGTTGTACAAATGGTCCTAGATGTACTCTAAACTCAGGAGGAGTTAGAGACTGGAGCTCCATTCTCTATATTGGAAAATGCATGGCAGCAATTCACTGTATTCTTGTGTAAACTGGCAGTGATTCACTCTATAGACTCACAAGTCTGTCAGCTTGCTGCCTAAGATGCTGTGCTTCCTGCATAAGTTGCTCCACTTGTTCCTGTACTTCACTGTTGTCTTGTGCATCCAGGGCAAACCATATGGCCAGTTGGTCATTGTTCTCAGCCATACCCTCACACTGTCGTATCATGTCTTCATTGTCTGTTATCGTCTTAAGGACAGTTATATAAGCATTGAAATCCTGGTTTGCCTCTGTAGATGTAGTTAGAGTTGCTGCTAGCTTCACATCCAACTCATGGCATGCCTTTTCGTATAGTTGGAATAGCCGTAGAAAGATCCCTAAACTAATGTGTAAGGCTGGTACACACATCTGAATTGAAGTACAATCAATTGCCAATAGTTAAATTACATACATATGTGTTAATGCCATGGAGGCTGGCCTGTTTACCTGATCCAGAGGGATGTTGAAAAGGTAAGGCTGGATGACGTTGTAGAAGAATTTTGCATTCTTGAGGTTACTTCCTGCTGCCGTGAACTGGTGAAGATCTCTCTTTAGTGTATCAATGGTTCGATCTGCAGGTGTTTCTCTCACAGCAAGGGGAATTTTCATTTCTTGTGATGTAATGGTGCACCACAGACAGCAATGTCGACCTGTACAAATTGAGAATTTGAATAATTGACTTCTCACTAATGGTATGGAGGACTTGTGTAGGTTGCACAGTAGTGCTTACCAGTGGGCCCAGAGAGACCAAATATCCTACACAGAAATTCGTAGTCTCCGAAAAGGAAGACCCGGATACATTTCCCCCTGCATAAAATAATGATGTGAGTGATTTAATGGTGTACACATGTATGGTGTATTTTAGATGTTGCATACCTCCAAGTAGTGCTAGACTGTAGCCTGTTGATTTGATCAGTGTACATGTCGAGTGCCAGATGTAGGTTGGTGGTGGAGTCTCCGGCCTTAAAACAGCAGAAGACGCAAGTCTTCTTTCCAGAGTTAGGTTTGTCTCGATTAGCTATCTGCATCACAAATATATTATATGTACTGAAGACACTCCAGGACATGTACACACAAATTATTGCATCACCTGGAAGGACATCTTAAAGGAACCACCTCCTTTGTCCCCTCCCATCTTCACCCAAATTTCATCCTTGGGAATAGCATCATCATGCCATGTGAGTGCTTCAGCTCTGTGTGAAGGTAATTGTAGGACCTGTGAACATGCTGTGTGTGCTAGATAAGCAAAGGCATACTGTATATACGTGCATATAGTGTTTAGAACTGACTCTTCAAGCTCATCCAGATAGGATAGTATCCTCTGTACCAAATCTTGTGTGTACACACATGGGGCTGCTCTCAGTTCTTCCCCGTTCGAGGTTGAAAATGAGAAGGGAATGGCTTCCACTTCTATGTCACCTGCAGACCACTTCTTTGCCAACTCTCTCTCCTTCTTCTCACTGGCAAGCTTGACTCCCCACTTGGCCAACCACCTATTCATTGCAGAATGGACAGGAGTTAGGTATGAAGGATTGAATAAATGTGGAACTTTCCTTTATTAGCAGCACTAGAATTCAATGTTAAACAGTTGTGTCTGGCTATCATACAATGTAACATGTTCTGCATATGTACATAGCTGCTATACATGGATTTCTTATGGCAGAGATCGTAACCAATCCCATGGCCCCATTGTAGTACTTTTATAGAGGTATTCTCACCTACGGATGCTCCTCAGTTTCTTCCAAGGAATGGCAAGATCTGCCTTCATTGCCAGTATATCTGCTGCAGGGGTCTCATGGCGAACTGTGATGCCTGCTTCCCTCAACAATGTGTCTCTTTCATCCCGGTTTTGTCGAATCTCGTGTGCTAGTTGAATCCTAGCTGATGATAAGTCACCACCACTAACCTTCTGGCGGAGGGCAGCCAGATGCTTTGATCTATTCATTAATGTGTGCGGGCCTGCTTCATCACTAGGAATTCTGCCATGAACAATTCTTGTATATGTGAGTGGCTGCGTGTAATAGTGGAAATTGTAATAAATATCCAGGATGTGAAAACTGAATTGGGCAACCAGTCAGTGTCTAGATATCAGTGTGTGTGATTTGTGAAGTGTGTCAAACCCCTAAGTTGTGCCAGCTCAGCATGTCCTTGGAGCCATAGTTTACTATAGCAATGCTGAACATGCTCGAATGCCTAAAACTGCTGAGTCGTGAACTGGATATGTATACTATATTTACGTACCGGGCCTCCTGTTGGCAATCTGAGATCTTGATCTGTCGCCCTCTCACATCTTGAGTTTATCATTCGCCTGATGATGTGTGTGGCTGCTCTTTGTTCTATCATGGTAGGTGTTTTGTCAACTGGTGCATTTAGCACACTTCGTAGGCTGATGGCTGATGGTGTGGAAAGAGCCCTTTGGCTAGGGTCTACTTCCTGCTCTGGTGGAGGGTCTACGTCCTGCTGCTGTGGAGGGTCTACGTCCTGCTCTGGTGGAGGGTCTACGTCCTGCTCTGGTGGAGGGTCTGCGTCCTGCTCTGGTGGAGGGTCTACGTCCTGCTCTGGTGGAGGGTCTACGTCCTGCTCTGGTGGAGGATCTACGTCCTGCTCTGGTGGAGGGTCTACGTCCTGCTCTGGTGAAGGGTCTACGTCCTGCTCTGGAGGCGAGCTTACATCCATGTGCTCTGTAAGTGCTGTGGATGCAACGTATTCGATTTCTTCTTGTGATTTGGGCCGCCCTCTCCCCTTTGTTCGTTTTGGTGGCCTGCCTCCTTTCAGTTGCACATCTACTTTCTTACATGTGTTGCAGTCATGTCCTGTGTGTCTGCCCCACTTCTCTGGCTGGGTTGAGCAAGTGTAGTCATGCCCATCTCTTGTACGCTGTTCATAATGAATCATTGCCTTCATGGGATGGAGAGGGTACATATAATTTATAGTACTAAGATTGGTAGAATGCAATTTCCTCTTCTGTGTTGATGCACACCACAATAGATTTACCTGTGCTATAAAGTGGACCTATATAGGTTCACCTGTCCTGTCATTGCTACCACCATGCATATAGAGAGATTACAAAATGATTAACTTTGATAGTTTGGCAGCTGTGAGGATATCTGCTGATATAATAGCCACCAACTATTCCTCACTGTGGATGTATTTGGGGGGGGGGCATGGAGTCTGCCTATTTAAAACCCCTGCCTATAACCATTTCTGGGCAATCTGCCTATTTGTACCTGCCAGTATTTCCCATTGCACAACGACTGTACAATATATATTATAGCTTACCATATAGCATGCATTGCAGAATTGCTTTGGATGTACTTCCTTCTGGTCCTCCTTTGCTTGCACCTTAAAGGCTGCTTCCAACCTCTCAGCATACTCAAGACAGTTGTATGTGACCCGGTACCGTTGTGACCTGGCCAGTAGTTTAGCACAAATTCTGCACAACTTCATCAGATTCGTTTGATGAGCCTCCATGTTCACTAACTGCTAAGACAGTTTTAGTTGCTCAGCACCTGTTTTATGCTATTTCGTACAGGAAAACACCCCCACTTTTCCTGTCATGCTACTTTGTTTCCTGCATGCATCCGTCCTAGTTGATAATCAGCAAGTGATTCATTATGCCTGGTCCGTTCGTTGAGTGGGTTGTGTAACTACGTGCTGCTTGGCTGTTTTGCTGCTTTATATATGCTCATTGTTAACCATTAAGCGTTAACTTTAACTACCTATGCTCATGCACGGCATTCTTGGATGGATTGTTTGTGAAACTTCACAGTATGCATCTGTGCTTTTCTCCCTTCTCAGGTATGATCTTATGTAGAACCATAATTATTTGTGTAGAACAAAAGCTCCACTTTTTCTTACTTGTTTATGAAGTTTATGTTTATGCAGTTGTATATTTGCAATGAATGTTTGAAGTCTTGAAAAATATGAAGTACGTATATGACAGACATGAATGTGCAGCAGTTATGCACGACATTACATGCAGTCTAAAGATTTTGCATGTATTCTCTTTAGCTGTATACATGAAAATCAAAGCAAGAGAGTGTGCAAGTTGTGATATGCATGAGTTGCTAATAGCTATATTGTTTGGCTGTATAATGAATTATAGATTGAATGATATATGAGATCATGATCATGAGTCAGAGCAAATAGATTATACAATGTCATGCATTGGGTATATAAATCACAAAGGCTTGGTGTTTGTGATTGTCATCGGTGCAATGTATATATATATATATATATATATAAAATTATGCGTCAGTTGGCTCTAGCAGGTCTTTTCCGTTTGTACACTTGGCGTATGTACACGGGAGAAGGGAAATCCTGTTCTTGCAGTGGGTGTGCTTGCATGTCCGGGTATGTTGCTAGCCACTCTTCTTTAAACTCATATTCTGTGATATCCTGTGCCTGCTCATCACATGCACTATCAGTTGCCTCCCATTCATCATCCATGTTCTCTGCATAAAATTGCATGATGTTAATCACTCCATTTCACCACTTGAGCACATGCATATATAATCAGCATGTTTAAACCAATGTTGATGACTCACTGGCTGCCTCATCCTCAACATCAGAGCTGTACATGTTGAATGGGCCTGTGGACAGCATAATGCACATGTGTACCATATCATTATGGCATTCAATTTTTGTAGAGCTGTGTGGTGTATAAGTCCTAAATATTATGTATGCAGATGATCAATATTTTAATACTCACTGTACAAATGCTCAAAGGGATGGGGGCGAGGACAAGGGCAGGGCCATGCAGGAAGTCATTGGGTTTTTGCTGCTCCTTGGGCCTGCATACAGCACATGTGCATGATTATGTTCATTGATCAATTTAGCTAAATACAGGGAAATCCTATCAAGTTATAATACATTGTACTCACTGTCCAATTGCTCAAAAGCAATTGTGGGTGGGTGAGGCTTTTGAGGGGTTGGTGGGAACACTTGCCCGTCTCCCTCCCACTGGCCATAGTTAATTAGCTATAGTCTTAGGTGGCGTCTCTGGCACACAAGTAACTTCGAGCTCTGGTTGTTCTTTAGAATCACGCTTCTTAGCTTCCTGTTAGGCATTTAAATGAACATAATTACATATTAAATTTTAAATCATTCTATTGTATTAACTCAGTTTACCTTATCACTTTTCTTCATAGTTAGTTTCATGCACAGAACCAGCTTGATCTTGGGGATTAGCTGAAGAACCAGCTGTCTCTCTAGCTACTTGGGCAGCACTAGCTTAATAAGTATTACAGGTATAGCTAGCCCATAATTGTGTGCTATCTTGAGTTTAATCTGTCATCCTGTGCAATTTCCTTTCACACATACTCACCCATGCTGACCCATCCACCCACACATGCTCATGCACCTCCCACTCCTTCTCACTTATATTATGGTGTAAGTTGTAATGATAATCATTTATTAATCTACAGTAATTAATTCTTGTATGATAATTGTATATAGCTAGCTACAGCTATAGCTACACATGCATAATAGGGCTGCCTAGTGGCAAAGCCAGTCATGTCTGAGTCCATTATATTCAAGATCAACAATTACACTACACTCCCTCCCCCCCCCCCCATTTTGCCGCCTTAGGTTATGAAAGCATACGTTCCTTCACACATGCATTAAGGCATTGATGTCATTGATTGCAATGTTATATACATGCAAAACATCGTCCCTGTATGTTGCTACTGCCATGTGAACATGAGTCTGATCCATGTGCATGTGTGCAGCCATACAGCTAGCTAGCTAGTTAATCAGACTGAATTCTTCCAGAACCTGTAGGGAAAAATAAGTAGCAAACTGAATTTAAGTTAATTCAGCTTAAATTATCATTAGCTTGTACTGGTATGTAGTGATTTCGTCCAGAAAACCCGGAGGTTGATAAGACGATTATGTATAGCCAGCATAGGAAAAATGTGCTGCGCCACGCCATTTTTGTGATTGCGCAATCTAGTTTCATACACGTGCGAAACACCCGTGAGTATACAAAAGCACTTTTGCCATGCACGCGTCACGCACATGATCACTCTGACGTCACACGCAACATCTCTATAATTTGTATAAATAAACAGACAAACTCGCCGTGCTTCGCGTAAGTGTGGGGCGAGCCTTACCCTTCTTACAAGCTTGTATACTCACAATATACGTACTAAGCGAGATAAACGACATGGCACTCATTCTGCGTGGTTTTATCTTCCTTTTGATCTCGGTGTGGTGCGTGGCCCAGGAACGCACTGGCGACGGGAGAGTGATACTCAACCTCGGATACTTCGCCACGTACTCCGGAAGCTACGTGAGCAGCGGTAAGTGAACAGGATGCATGGGAAGGTCGCCGCCGCAGGCAGAGCCTAACACACAAAAGCACATCGCGCTGTACTTGCTCTGCGCTGAAGTGATGGTCATAAGTGATGATCGTTCCTACGCGCGTGTGTGCCTATTATACGTACGTCTGCAGGGACCATCCCAGCTGCACAGCTCGCTGTGGACAGGATTAACAATGATAGCAGTATTCTTCCGAACTACTACCTTCAGTTGGAGACTGCCAACGACTCCATGGTAGGCATAGTCAGAATCTGCTGATGAACAACAGATGCGAATGGCTTAACTCTTTCCCTGTCCCATTCTCCAGTGCAATGCAGATGTGGCTTTTGATGAGTACTTCAGGTTCTGGACAAGTAGGCTTCTAAACCAATCTGCTCCCATTTCCCTTGGATCAGGGTGCTCTGTTGCCACTGAGCCCATGCTGACTGCCGCAAGGTTCTGGCGGACCATGCAGGTAATGAACAACTCACACACTTCCACATGCTACACACTGCAGCACATACAGTACAATCCATACGTGCAATGTGTTTCTTCCTTCCCCCTCTCCCTCATGCTCTCTCTCGACTCCCACCTCTTCCTCCCTCTACATGTGAAGGTGTCCTATTTGTCCTCAGCACCCCACCTCAGTGACAACACTCGCTTCCCCTACCACGTTAGAGTAGAGCCCCCTGAGAGCGTCACACACAAGTCACAAGGAATTATCGCAGCTCAGTTTGGCTGGGAGGAGGTAACGTGGATTGTACAGAATGAAGGGATCTTTGTGTCTGTGAGTCAAAGCATGATTTTTTACATCTGCATGCCTCGTCTGACACTGGTTCTTCATTAGGTCTTCACCATCTTGAATTTTAAGTTTTGCTTGAACTGCTCAACTCACCTTTACTACCCTCCAATCACAGACTCTAAACTTCTCTTCCACCTCACCAGACATGCAGCCTTCTATCTCCTCCAGACTCAGCTCTAAGTGCATGATTTCGTCCAGAGTTTAGCATTGTTGTAAAGCAGTACTCGCTTCAATGAATCCTTGTATTCATCATCCACATTCATCTCACCATTATCCAGATGGGAAATCCCACCCATCATTGTCCCAGTCAATCCCATTTTATCTAAAATTCTTCCTCTTCTCTGCAATATGTACTAGTTACTACACGCTGTCAATGGCGTATTGCGTTTACTGCACGAGACCCTCGGGCGCTTCGCGCCCTCGGGTCTCGTGCAGTAAAGTACGCAATACGCCATTTGAGAGCGTGTAGTAAGTGGTTTATCGCAATTTAATCGCCCTAAGAAAGCGCGGTACTTTTCCTTTAGGCCGCTTTTAGCTTTTTGCCTGCAGTTGCACGGTCTTTATTCGCCGTCTTCCTCGCACTATGGCTAAGCGCACGTGTTCGAAGCCCTCCAGCAGCAAGGAGAACCAGGTCCTACCACCAAGTAAGCGATTTAATTTTGACATACGTAGATGACGATTTCGAAGAGCTAAGCAAAGGATTCGTTCCGCCCAACACAGTTGCTGATACGCGCAAGTGTGTCCGCCTGTTCCAGGACTGGGCTAAGGATAGGAGTGCCCCTTTTCCGGGGGACAAGGTTTCGCACTCCTTACAGACCACCACAAACTGCAACACAGCCAAGTTTCAACTTTAAGGGGTGCACCTTTACCAACTGCACCTTCCAACTGCCAAAGGCCTACGATGAGAATTTTTCCGACATCAACATTAAGGAGTTTCTACAGTTTTAAACACTGTGTGCTGCCGTTCGTAGTCTAGCGCTTGTGTTACTGTACTTGACCTTTGTAAGTGCTGATTAATTTTGTGTTTACTTTGCTAGCCATATATGGAGAATGCGTGGGAAGGTGGCATGAAGTGTCCCGCCTTAAAGCCATATATGGAGGTGTTGGGGGCGCTTACGTGGTTACTGCAGTGCTGGTAACCCGTTTACCTGCACACCCAAGCCTTTGATGTATGACGTCATCATGCGATGAACTATGCTATATACAGTCAAAAAGTGATCCAAAATTAATTAGCCCTTTTTGTTAATATCCTACTTTGCTTAAACACAGCTATAATGTATCCAATTGATCTCTGCGCTGGTCTCCCCGCATGCCACCCAAGCCACCCATGGTTACTACTATACATGTATGGCAAGCGAATAATTGATCTTGATGTGTAGTATATACTCAGTTTTGTATGCGGTTGATGAAGGCCTACGTGGCAGACACATCCTGCCATCAGTTGTTATTAATTGATATAAGCTCATCAAGATCAATTCACTACTTATCACAATGTAGCAATGAGTCTATCGTATCACATGTACGGAGTTGTAGCAAACTGTTTCACCTTCTTCACACTCTGCTGTCCATGCGACTTGCTCCAGCTTCCCTTTCGAGTGAGATCAGATGAAGGTGCTGCCATCATGGCATACCCAAGAACAAAACACCAGGTGTAACCTGCCAAGCCGAGAAAAGCTTTGACATCTCTCTTGGTCTGCGATCGTGGGCATTGCAGGACACATTGAATCCTAGCTGGATCAGGGTTCACTACTCCCACTCTTACCACATGGTCAAGATAGTTAACCTCCTTCTTTGCAAACTGGCGCTGGAACACCTTCACAGCTAACCTTACCTCCTGCAGTCTCCTGAACACTTCACAGCAATGGTCAAGTTGATCATTTCGTGATTTACTGAAAATCATCTACGTAAGTAGGCACCTGCATAGTCTTTGCAATCTTGGAGATTGTAATTCATGAGGCGCTGGAAGGTTGCTGGTGCATTGTTTAACCCAAATAACCTAACTTCAAATTCAAACAATTAAGCCAAAGGAGGTTGTGAACACTGTCAACTCTTTGGACTCAGGAGACAGAGGTACCTGCCAATACCACTTCACTAAATCAAGGGTTGTGATCACTTTGGCTGGGCCTATTTTGTCCAATGCATCTTCAATCCTGGGCATTGGATATGCATCAAACTTGGCCACCTGATTCAGTTGTCGATAGTCAATCCAAAGTCACACTCCTCCATCTTACTTGGCAACCAGTGTAATTATACGTATACTATTGGAGAGTCCCAAGGGCTCTTGGATGGACGGATCACACCAGCCTTTAGCATCACTTTAATCTCTTTCTGCACTTGTTCTCGCTGTGAAAAGTCACAGGATATGCCCTCTGCTTAATTGGTGCTGCTCGTTCTGCATGAATAGTATGGGAAACCACTGAGGTACTTCCTGGATGTTTGCTGAAGAGTTTTGAAAACAGTACTTGTTCAGTTGGAAAATGCAACCCATTTGGTGTTTCCTCCTCTGTCCTTTCAAGTGGCTCAAGGCCTTTCCATACAGGTCACTCTCTGTCCACTCCCCAGCTCTAACCTCAGTCAGGGCTAAGAAAGCTGCAGCTGCAGCTTCTTAAGCAAATTCATATGGTACTTTCTTGGCATCCTTCTGACCAGGTGTAGCAACTTTATAGTCTACTTCACTTATTCGCTTGGCTACCTCAAAGGGTCCTACCCACTCTAGCTTCAAGCAGTTACTTAGGTCTGGCAGCAAGACTATATAGCACTTCCACACCAACTTCTCTTTTCCATTTGTGAGAATCGCAAATGACCAAAATCTATCTGTTTCTCTGACTCGTCTTGGGTAATAGACCCACAATGTCCGTGGCTATCTGCTGTAATGGTTATTCCACTATGGGCATTGGGACAAGTCTGGCTCATAGTGCAAGAGTTGACAGTGTTCACAACTTCGGCCTCCACCTGCGATAAGCAAACCATCTCAGTACACGAACGAAACCCGTTCTTGTCCTGGCTGGCCTTCATCTTCTGGGTGAGCTATCTCTTACGCCCGTTGCAATGAGGGATCCTGCTTCTGCCATTCCTGCATCTTCACTTTGGATACATGTGGCAATAGGTTATCCTCATCACCATCGCTCAGTGTTGCGGCACTCTCCATGGAAATCCTGGTAATGTTGTTAGATAGGGCTTCTAGCCCAA
Source organism: Aplysina aerophoba (assembly GCA_949841015.1). Classification (NCBI taxonomy): domain Eukaryota; kingdom Metazoa; phylum Porifera; class Demospongiae; order Verongiida; family Aplysinidae; genus Aplysina; species Aplysina aerophoba. The sequence continues at coordinate 4,686,504 of OX465036.1, read as the reverse complement.
TGGGATCATCAAGTTGCTGCTCACAAAGACAGTTCTCTCCCTTTCATTAATGGAGGAGCTGTCCACACTGGCTGACTGGTCACAGAGCAATTCCCCATCACTCATTGAGATAGCCTCCTCACCAGGCAGCTGCTCATAGGGCAGTTCCTCTACCCTCACACAAGCATCATTGACCATATGGTCTCCTCACTGTGCAGCTGGCCACAGGGCGGGTCCTCGCCCCTTGCCTCCATGCCCTCTGGGTCAACAGATAGTGATGGCTGAGCTACCCCTGTGATAACCCTGTCTAGCCTGACCATTGAGTCACCACTGCTAGACCTAGACCATGCTGCAGTTCCACCTCTGGGCAAGGACGCCCCATTCCAAAAGAATATCTACGCACTGGGAAACTACTGTAGGTGCTACAGCTACGTATCGTGGCTCTTTGAATTCAACTACCAATCTTAATCTCCACCTCAGCAGTAGGATACTGTACAGTATCACCATGCACACACAAGACTGGCACTGAGTCACCCCGACTCACACTTTCTGGTCGAACCTTGCTGGCAGAGACCATATCTGGTTGCATCTGGTGTCAATGAGGACTTGGGCTCTCTAGTTGTCTACAGTCCTGGGCCGTAAGTACTTGCTACTATTAGTATTCTGGGCCACGCGAATACACACTTGTAGGGCTGGTTTAGATTCTGCATGCTTTTCCTTGACTCTTTGATTAGGCAGTTGTATATACAGTGACCTCATTTTCTACAATGGTAGCACTGCTTCTCTGGCAACCTTCTCTGTGATGCCTTCACCACCTCCTTGACGTTGTTGCTGTCAGAGCTACGTACTCACTGCCTCTTTCAGGGGTTTCACCTCTCCTCCATTGCGCCTGGCCAGTGAGTAGTCGTCAGCAAGCTACACTAGCTGCTGTGCTGAGTGTGGCTTCCTCTCACACAGGCACACAACCAGGTCCTAACACTATTGTACACCTGCTCAATCAAGACCATCTGCTCCCATGAGAGCTCTTGGGATTTCACCCACCTCAGGAGACGATCCTGCAACTGGTTCACAAACACACGGTATGACTCGTCACTACACTTTTTGTCCTGCCGAAATCTTCTCCAATGGGTCTCCTCATTGACCTCATGCATACCTCTGCGGGGTAGTTGCTCTCACCTTCTCGTAATCTCCGGACTCATCACTGGAAAAATTTGTGTATGCTTCTGCTGGTCAATAAAGAATCGCATGAATTCCTACTAAGCCCTTTGCTGCTCCAACATTGTGCGCTGCTGTTCTTGCTGCTGTTTCATCATCACGCACTGTTGCTTCCCAGCAACTTGATAATCGCCAGTGATGCAGCAGACTCAGTGGCTCCACCCGTGTCAGTGTCATCGTCCTAGGCACTTTAGCCAGCTCCTCTCAGCATTTCGATCCAGTCACATCCACAGCAGCTGTTGGCAATTTGTCCTTCCACTTGCGGCTATCGCTATCTCGCCTTCCTCCGATGAAAGAGAGATCATGGACCCCACCACTGCCTCCAACAATGTAGCTAACCATTCCGCCTGCGACATAAATGACTGTTTGATAGGCACTCACTGACAACGCATGAAAACACTGTCACTGATGAGGTAGAATTATTCAGCAAGGGACTGACTGATCATCCACCACATACTGTACAGTTCTAGTTCTGCACTCAGCACTGTTTCACCACAGTGGTCCTCACTGAGTCATGTGACTGTCAAGTGACCTGCTGTATGTATATACCTCTGAACTGATCACACAGGACTTGGAATCTGTTCTGGAGTTCATGGAACATGACCTGCATATTACTAGGGTGACTGCATTCCAATTCTTGTCTCGGCTCCCAATTACTGGAATTGACCAAGCACTGGTGAGGAAAAGGGGTCGGGGAGGGAGGGGAACTGACCCAATGCGTTGACTCTGTTATGTGTCTGTCACTGTTTAGACTGACAGAGCTCGTGTGATCATCATAGATGCCTATCAACGCTTTACCAGAGAGGTGCTCTGCCAGGTAGGATGATATATATATAACAATGACTGTGTCAACCAGACACTTTTGTCGTTGGAACTCTTCTGAATAGAGGCAATTACATTAATGAAGTGGACTGCTTTAATAACTATTGTACATCAAGTTGTTTCCTTGCTGTGAGAGATGCTTTATTTAACTGTACATTAGCTTGTCCCCTGCTCTCCTCACCTCTCACATTGCCCACACAGCTGTACAAGCATGGCCGGTACTACCCTTTCTATCAGATCATCCTTCTAGGATGGTACGATAATGGTGCTTGGGGGAAGATGGAAGATGGCGAGTTTAATTTCACATCAGAGTAAGTGTAGCCATGCAGCTGTGACTGACACCCAGTGAGCTGGCAATACCATATAGAGGAATAGTGATGAGGTGTGTATGTGAGTGTGAGGTTCTCTCCATCTGTCTGTGTGTTTGTGACATAGGTGAGGCATTATATCCAGCCACGTACCTATGACAGTGTGTGATGTATGGGTGTAGTGATTGGACATATGCATGCTTCTTTACACCAGACAAGGTGGGGTTTGTACACTGTACTTAGTGTGGGCAGTAGTGACAAATGGTAGTATATAATCACTGGGTGTTATGCCAACCTGACCAGGTCAATAAATTTGATCCATGGCCAGGAAGATCAAAGTCCTATTTGTGGCAACCAGTAATCACCTCCTCGGGCATCCATCAAGCAAAAGATAGAGTCTCTGTTTTGCCATTGTTGGGGCTCATCAGTGTTCTGACCTGGTCAGGTTGGAGAAATATCCAGTGATTGCTATACCATTTCTCTACACAAGATGGTAGTGTGCATGTAGGGCTTGTGTCTGTTTCCATGTGCTTCACTGAACCTCCAGCTGCTCACTGAGTGACATTCAGAGAGTCCTGAACAATGCCATTAGTACTTACAACCCAGTCAACCCAAGGAACACCAGCATTGTTGGAATATCAGGATGGGTAAGTTGCCATATTGTGTATTGTATTGCCGAGCAGTTTACAAAGATCTTTGGGTCAAAATGTTCAGCACTTAATCAGTTGCTAAAACTGTGGAGAATTTGTAGGGTAGGCTTGTTTTGTAACTGACTGTACAAAGCATCTTATTTGGCACTTGCAGAGCACAGACACTTTCATTGACAACTACAAAGTGGCTCTGGAGGACTACAACAATCTATATTTCAATGAGTATGGTTTGTCAGCCTTTGATGCTGTGTATGTGGCTGCCCTTGGCATGAATGCATCTGTGGACCGGCTTAGGGATGTGGGACTCACCCTGGAGGGGTTCCAGTTTGGTGACTTCAACAGGTCGGCCATTTATGCAGACCTTTTGAGGAAGGCAACTGGCAAAGTGGCCTTTCGTGGAGTTGCAGTGAGCACCTGAGGAGCTTGTGTGCATGCATGAGAGGGGAGGTGATGTATTATGCACATGTACATACGTACCTCATGTCACCCCTCTCTAGGGCCCCCTGTCTTTTGACTCCTTGGGTCAGCCAAGGCCTGCTGATATCCGCACAACTGTGCAACAGTACAGGGTGCAGCCCTCAGGGGAGCTCATGTGGGTAGATATTGGAGAGACCAACTTCACATCCAATAGGGTAAAGTTTACTGCAACCACTGAAGAGATCTTCCCAGGTGAGGAGGATCATATGCATGTGGTGTAGTTATTAGCTGCTGAATGCCACTGTGAATACACGTCTATGTGCTCTTGATTTGAATCACCCTCACCCTTCACACCCCCCTGCTCCCCCCTCCCCCCTACGTACTTTCCCCTATTCTCTACTTTCCTATCTCCCCTCTTCCCTCCTTCTCCCATCTTCTCCTTATATTCTCCCTCTCATCTCCCCCTTCCCCTCCCCTCCCATCATCAACTGTACCCAGAGGGGATACCAAGGGAGGAGGTATTCCTGATTGATGTCATCCTATTTTCTTTCATGTCAGCACTGGCTGCGGTGGGAGTGGTGCTGACTCTTGTTTGCCTGTTCTTCAACCTCATCTTCATGAGGAAGAAGTGAGGATAACCCAGTTCTGTGGTGTGGTGTGTATGTAGTGGGGTGTTGGAGTGTGTGTAATAATGTTTACTGGTGTGCAGAAAGGATTCGAATGGCACAGTGTAATATGTATAGTGTACATGTAGTGTGGTGTGTCGGGTGTGTGTTTGAACATAATTTGTCACAGAAATACAATCTTGAGAAGTGAGTTTTTCGTGTGCGCTGTACAGTATTCTCTAAAACAAGTATCATTAGAACTACCGATCAGCATGCCTTGGAAATTTATGACTGTTTCACACATTTCCTATATACAGTACTCCACACTGTCAACACCAGCTAGAGTGGTAGCCATGCAGTGCAGAAGGCAGTGTGCAGCTGGTCCAGATGACCACCTTCAGCTACTCTGCTCATGCAGGTACATCAAGCTCACCAGTCCCCTGATCAATGTGGTCATGTGTGTGGGAGCTCTGTTGTTCTACACTACCATGGTCCTACTGGGAGTCCCCGCCACCAGCATTGATGTGCAAAGTGCACTCTGCAACGTGAGCACCTCCAAGCTCTACCATCATATGGCCTCTCTTCCATGATATTGTAGACGCTCATTGCTACGTTGTGATAACTAGCGAGTTGATCTTTGTGTACGCAGTTGACACAACGTAGGTCATATGCACTTGACAAAGGCCTACGTGGCCGAAACGTCCTGCCATCAGTTGTTTGATTGATTGATTCTGCTTTGTATTTGCTCATCAAGATCGACTTGCTACTTCACTTCCATGTCTGAACTGATGGAGGTGTATACCGTGTGCTGGTTAAGTGTATTACCTCTAACTCTGCTTCTTGACATTGGCTTTTGTCCTTAAGAAGCTGAGTGAGTGGAATACCTACCACTGTTTACGTTCTCTCCAGGCCTCCATCTGGGCACCCTCACTGGGATTCACCCTCCTCTTTGGCTCTCTTGTTGTCAAAACTTGGAGGATCTACCACATCTTTGGCAAGATCACTGTAAAGAATTTGAAGAATGCCCAGTTTAAGGTTAAGGTAAGAGCATATGCTGGTATGTAGGTGGGTAGAGAGTTTCGTGGTTACTAAAATATAATAAATTATACAGATGAAATGCAGAGCAGACTCAACCTGAGAGGTACGTAGCTCAAAGTAGAATATGTGGACTGTCACCCTTTTCCGCAGTAAATTGGCCTTAGTATGCACAGCTATTAGAGGTCTGTTGACCTACCTTTTGGGGTGTGGTTTGCACAGGTACATAACTTGCTGTTGCAGCAAGACCCAGCTAGGGCATTGCTATGGCATTGAGTGATACATTTGAGGTCAAGCCTGTTCCAACCTGCAATCTAGAGCAGTCTGTGACATATTTTAGTGGCGAGCTCATGCAGTCTCGGCGTCCAAGGACACTGTTGTGGCCAACTATGTTCCTGTTGCAACCCAGCACAACAGGACGAGCAGGAAGAGGGATGCATCACCTAAACATGCAAGCATTTACAGCTTGAAACATATTTACAGTATATCCCATATTCAATTGTTTACCTTTGCCCAATACTGCTACTATTCTAATACTATGCAAATTATGTACGTTTGTAGTACTCTGGGCTTCTATACAAGTGATAACTGAAAGACACAGACTAATAGTGTTTAGACAATAAGTGAACGGTGTCAACAAGTGGTGCCTGCTCTGGTGTTCTGGTGCATGCACTGTTACCTTTTTGGATTCCCACAGCAACTTGTTGGTCTATAGATACTGTAGTGGCTGAGCACAGGACATCCCTGACTCCTCCTGGGTGCATTGGCCAAGCTCCAAGAGAAAGGAGCATGCCTATATCTTGTACGTAAATGGCCCCCAACAAAGAATGCAAAGTTTTAACTTCAAAAGTTAAGCCCATTTGGTATATTGCATTATAATACTCAAAATATTATTTATCTAAGTCTATGTAGGTATTCCTAGGAAGGCAGTTTGACAGTGAAGACAATATCAATACATGCACTGTCACTGCTAAACATGGTCATTGACATGCTTGCAATGCAATACGTATACTCCAGAGATTGGAACGTAGAATGATATTATACAGCCAAAAGGGGCTTCAGTGTTTGCATTGGCAAGTCTTATATTCCTATATTCATCTTCCCTTACCATGTTTCCCCTCATCTCTGTCCTCCTCCCCTTCCTCTACCTCCACCATCTTCCCTTTCTTTCCTTCTCTCTCTTCCACCCCCCTGCCCTGTTCCCCAGCCTCCAAAGGACTGGATGTTGCTGCTTGTCATTGCTGCCATGGTGGTGGTGGACCTTGTCTTCTTTGTGATTGTCACAGCAGTGGACTCGACCAGGTTTTATGCCACAGAGCAAAGAACCATTGTAAGCCCCAGCCTCAATCACAGCTAAGACACTATATATGTGCCTATGACATTATTACATGTACACACATACACAGATATATTGCAGAACATTGATCAGCTGTATATTCTGTATTTTCTATCATTATATATATATATATGCTTGTGTTGATGTATCTCAGTGACTACACATGTCCTGCTGAAGACCCTACCATTGCTATAAGCTTCCATGCTCCCTAATTTGCAGTTGTCTCGCGACGTGGTCCTCACATGCACGGCGGACAGCAATGACATTGTGCTTGCCGTCCTCCTCATCTATAAGTCCATCTACCTGTGGGTGGGGCTCTTCCTCGCATTTGAGACACGCAAAGTCAACATTGAGGCTCTCAACGATGCCCGCTTCATTGCGCTGGCCGTGTACTGCTCTGTCCTGACCTGCATCCCTCTGGTCCCCATTGGCATCCTGCTCTCCCAGCAGCCCCAGGCCCGCTACGGGGTGCTGGCGGGAGGCATCTTCTTTGCCATAACAGTCATCCTCTGCTTGCTGTTTATTCCAAAGGTGAGGGACAGGCTCGTATGCTTGAGTGTAGGTGCTTGGAGGTGCATAGACGTGCATTAAGTGAGGGAATTCTTTTATGCTATCATTGCTATTAATGTAGTTCTTCATGATGCTGGTGTAAATGGGATCAAACACAGTAGATACAGTGCATAAAGCAAACAGTGAAACAGGCTTTAACGTGTGACTGCTCCACAGAAAAAACTTTGAGCATGATGCATAAGGACAGGATTGGGTGGTAGTGAGAGCTGTAGCAGTAGCAGAGTACGGACACAATAAGCCAAAGGCCCTGGGTTCTACTCCTGGCAACTCCACCTTTCTTTGCTGCTTCTTTCGTCATTTCAAAGGTCTTACGTACAGTGATGGCACAATCTAGGTCCTGATCAATCTCGAGCGAGATTAATGGCTGTGGTTTGCTCACGATCCTCCCTCATCAACAAACGGCACAAATTGGAGTGAACGACACAAGTCACATACGTATGCCCAAGAAGGATAGGTCACAGTGTAACTAGGTAAATTATGCCATTGTAAAGTAGCAAGAGTAATAATCACGACAACAGTCATTAATACAGGAATGCTTGATTAAGAATCAGTATTGTATGTGTGGATTCAATACTCTTGTCCGATGTCATGTCCAATGTTTTTCATCATGTATGTTCCTGAGGTAGGCAACAAGTGATGTGCACAGAAATAAATTGGGGACCTTAAGTCACCTATTCCCTGCGCATTCATTACTGTTTGACTCCTTATTTGTCCTTTGACCCCAGATGGTTGGCCTGTACAAGCGCAGGAAGAACAACACAACTGATGCAGCCCTTGACTTTGCTCTGCCCACCACCAACACAGGTGGGCTGCAGCAGGCACAGGTGACTGCAATGCAAGATGAGATACATGTGCTGAAGAAGCAACTCTATGAGGTTTGTCCATTTGCTGACACTTTATTATGAAATCCAAATGTGTATATGTATGTGTCAAATGCTTGCGTGTAAGGTATGTATTTGTATAGGTGCTTGCACATACGTATTGTATGTCTTTGTTTGAATACATGAGCATTGTGTGTATAGCGTGCATGGCTGCACCTCTGTTTGGTGTTTAAATACGTACTTGTGAGTTTATGCAGAAGTGTGTGTTGTGTATGTATGTCGTACATGTCTGTCTGTCCCTCCCTCCCTCACCCCAGTTGCAGACTGCAATTAGCACTGATCAAGTGGAGACCAATGGGCACACACAGTCAGTCCGTTGTACAGACTGCAGCACAGCAAGCCCTGCAGTGGAATGCAGTTCACAGTAGTAACAACGCAGTAACTGCATTACTTATATTTTGTAGCAAGATTAATTTGACTCAGGTGTGATAAATTAAGACTCCTGTAAGTCCTCTCCAGCTGCTAGTAACACATACACTTCCTTTGTTTGTGCATGCACACCACAGAGAGGCAGCAGACTAGAAGACATGCACACACTGTTGTACTGTTGAAGAATGTCTTCTTATATAGCTAAGGTAGTATTCTGATGACTACTACGTATGTATGTCTACGTATACGTATATCTGCTGAATTGCTCCAAAGAAACCTGTTTCATCACACATGCACACATCTTCCATAAAGGTCCGTGTCGATCCCACTCTGCATTTCCACAACTGAATCTGGTCCTTGATGGTTGGTGGTATGACTAGCGAATGAATGGAGCTCAAAGCAGAGGGCAATTGGGTTGAGAGGAAGTAGAGGCAAAATAATAATTATACAGATGGGGATGGCAGAAGGGGAAGTAACAAGGACAATGGGTTGACAGTGTGCAGTCAGTTACTCCTGGCTATAGAGTGAACCAAAGGTCACGCAAGGTTTGCAGCCCACCTGCAGGTGTATGTTGATGTGGTAAGGTGCATGAGTCCCAAAGGAAGCTCCATAGTTAACTCAGACAGAGAGGTCAAGTTCAATTCAATAATGGGCCCAGTGGAATCCACTTAGTGTACACACCAACGGAAACATTAGACTTGATACAAACATGCACACAGACATGCATGTGCATACACAGTGCATATATACGTATACGTATATAGGGTGGACTCAGATGTTCAGACAGTCACACAATCACGTACATACAGTACATGTGCGTAGATTTGGTGCGTATGTGTACAGCTAGTAGAAGTGGGAATGGTATTCAGTGAAGATCTAGTGAGCCTTGAGACAATGTTGGCTTTCATTGAACGACGATCATGCATAAAGGTCTTCATATTCTGCTGGGAATTACTTGAAGCATGTTCACACATGTACAGACTGCTAGCTCTCTACGACCATGCACACTCCAAGCACTTCACTTGCCAGCACTTTCAACTGTTTTACATTTTGAGCTATATAGTGCTGCAACAAAACATGGTCATATATTGCAAATGTGCCTGGTGATTTTGCAGGTTGCCAAGAGTACACCTTGTGACACAAAAGATGCAGATTAGAGCACCTTCTAGAACACTGCTAGAACTGCATATATATAATTGGACATCAAGCATCTGCATCTGGGTACAACAGTACAGGATTTGCCTCAATGTTTTACTATCAATGGCTCTTAGGATGATTACCATTCATTCCATTGCTATATATAAGCACATATAGTGTTCATGCTACAAGGGTTGGTGGTCATGCTCAGTCGTCAAGTAGCACACTCTCCTCTCCTCTCCTATTCCCTATCTGTACAGTTATCACCACAAACTAGCTTAAGTAATAGCTTGTGTAGAAGGCAGGATGCAGCTGGTCTAGATACCACCTTCAGCTACCTCTGGTCACCCTGCATGCAGGTACATCAAGCTCACCAGGCCCCTGATCAATGTGGTCATGTGTGTGGGAGATCTGTTGTTCTACACTACCATGGTCCTACTGGGAGTCCCCACCATCAGATGTGCAAAGTGTACTCTGCAACGTGAGCACCTCCAAGCTCTACCATCACATGGCTTCTCTTCCATAATATCGACTTTCATAAGGGTTAGTGTGTCTCTCCCTTGATTACCCACATACAAATCTGCTCAGATCCTTGACTGTTCCTGGTGGTCCAAAGGTCAGTAGACGTTGTGACATGCACTGATAGGTATGTGGTGACCCGAATAAGTCCCAAAAGAAGCTTCATGCATGGCTGCACATAGCCCAGAGTACACCTATAATCAAATAATACACATACACATAACATGATAGACATGCACTTGAGCAGACATCCTAGGTACATGTCATATATATGTTGTTATTGTCTGCCACATAACGGTCACACAATCCTCACTGATGAAGAAAACAAAGGCCATGTCTAGCTTTGTACAGTAGGTATTCGTTCATTCTGTCTTCTGGTTGCATTACATCTATGGAGTGCTGCTATATACTCTCCCTGCTATAGAACCACCAGAGGACATAGTGGACTACCACTGTTACATTTTACAGCATGATAGTGCTCTCTGTGCATGTCAAGCATTTGTGTTTTGCTGCAGGGCTATGTCAGAACCATCACTGGTCAGTGGTCTTGACAGTGCACAAGCACAGATGTTTGAGATGCTTGCATTGTACTGGACCTGACAAAAGGAAGACCCTAATGTATATATATTGGAAGGCTGTTCGGGGAAACATCAAAGTACTTTCAGGAGGCCTCTCATTATTATACTGTGGAACCAGCAGCAGTTCAGGCATTACATATACGTATATAGCAATATGCTGCTAATGCACTGGCTTTCATCACTCCGCAGTATACCTTTGTGCCTTGTTCTGTCACTCCCTCTGTGGACTGGACAGTCTGATGCTTCCAATCAGTTGTACAGACACAAAGGCACAATCAAATACCGTATGGCTGGGAATTTTGGCGGGGAATATATTTTGGCAGATTGGCGATTTTGAGAGCAATTCGCCAATATTTCATCCGCCAAAAATTCAGTGTGATGTCATCATTTGCAAAATCAGAGCTTGTGTACTAGGCCTGCAGTTAGACGCACCAGTCTAATCGTTGGCATGCAGTTCACCATTGAAAGCTGCGTACAAGGGCATCGCTTCTTCAAAGAGTTTGCACACCTTAGGTGGGAGAATAGTTGGCTTGTCTGTCAACGCGAGGAAGGCGATCCAAACAACGTGTACACAGTCACTGTAAAGACCGATGGGACGAAAACAGTCTAGATGAATGACATATTTTCAGCAATCTGCCAAACTATCTTCCTGTCAAAATTTCCGACCATAGTGTATACAGACATGTGCATTATGTATACCTGCAGGGTGGTATGGCATTATTGCATGTTGTTAACCTCTTCCTGCTAACACATATAAAATAATGTGGTGTATCTTGAAACAGGTTAAAGCATTTGGTAAATGATGATCACATGGGCCTTTTATGGTCTGTCAATTGCATGCCTTCACAGATGGTTTTGTGGTTGCATGCTCCAGGCAGTCTGTACAAAAGTCCTAAAAGAAATGCTTGCGTGTTCCTTTCGAGGAAGTCAGAAACTAAGGAGTTATCTATGTACTGCTGTCACCCAAAAGGATTGTTGTTCGTTCTTGTTCCTCGCCACTTGAACACACCTGCGTGCAAATGAATGAAGATGCCATACTCAGTCAATAAAAAGGTGACACAGAATACTTGATATAGTCCGCTGCAGTACGGAAGAGAACACCAGGTAGGTTCACCAAAGGAAACTCTCCCACTCACCCACTTCACCCACTTGATGACTAGAAAAACACAACGAGCTCAAGTTGCCGAGAGTCAAGACCATCTTGGGAACTAGTAGAAGCAGGATGCAGCAACCAATTGCAGCTTGCATAAGGGCAGAAACCCTAATCAGAACTTGCCCTTGTTTGCTGACTAACGCAAAAACATAACCTACATTCGTGGTGGTTGTCACCTGCAACTGCACTGGTGGTGTTTTTCGTATGCCAACTTGCCCATTTACTAGTGTGCACAAGCACATATGGGCGGGCAATGCAACTTGCACTGTGTGGTGGTGGTGGTAATGTAATGTAGTATAAATAATCTAATGTTTGAGCACTTGGGCTACCCTGAGGGACAAACTGAGTGCATGTACTTAAAGTACAGAATAAATGTAAAGGTTTTAAACAAATGGGAATAGTCAATTAAACCTTCTTCGCTCGGCTGAAATAGAAGGCAAAAGGTGTTGTGTGACATCCTAAGCATCACTAACATTAGTTGTGACTTTCCCATATCGAAACGTCCATGTACGTCATGATCTGCCCCTTAAGAAATCCAGACGGAGCTGGAGATGGTGGTGTCATTGTGTGACATATTGAGATGCCTTCCCCAAGAGGCCAGTCACACCAGCCGCCCACGCAGGTTAGCCATACATACGTAAATAAGGCGGGCACACACCACAGGCATCGTCTTCTAGATGGATTTTCAGCGCAAACGATGGGTTCCAGCGGCTACGAAGACGAAGCAACCACTGAAGACATCCGTAGTGACCTTGCGAACTCGCTGCCACTGGAGACGCTGCGCAGAGGAGCTGCCACACGCCGCTAAAGTAAAGGGTTATAATGCTCCATATGGCCACGTTTTTAGACCCTAGCTGGCCGGCTTTTCCCAAAGATTGTAGCTAGATACGAAGAAACTACCCCAAAAGGCTCATTATATGCTTGGAACGGTACGCAACAAGCGTATAGCCATTCGTGAAAGCGATTGCACAACACACAGCTACGACCACTACCACGCACAAACAGCAGGGACTACCACACAGTGCAAGTCACACCACAGAACATTACAATTCCCCAATCATGCATGTCTATACAATGGCGTGCGCGCACACACACGCACATGCACACACACACACACACACACACACACACACACACACACACACACACACACACACACACACACACACACACACACACACACACACACACACACACACACACACACACACACACACACACACACACACACACACACACACACACACCATTGCTCCCCTCACTCCTACAAATCTGATAACACACTCATCTCTTGTAACCTCCTCAGCTCTTTCACATGAACACATAAGAACCTGTGCACACATGGCTTATGTTGTATGTGTAATCTTGCCACAACTCATTCAGCTTGCTCAAGCTCGCCCCCATGATGCAATGCAGGAGGAGTTTGTTGTTCACTGTGAGCAAGACATATACAATGTGGTATTAAGGACTGCAGTTGGAACAAAGTACAGTGAACTACATGATGACCACTTGTTGTCCATGGTCATTGGTATTCAGCTTGGCCATTAGCATTCAGCTTGGCCATTAGCATTCAGTTTGGCCAATAGCATTCAGCTTGGCCATTAGCATCAAGATCCCCGCTGAGAACCAGAAGGAAGTAGCGTATGAAGTACTGTGCAAGTACGTCGGTGAGACTAGAAGTAACTTGAAGACCAGAATGACAGAGCACAAGGGTGCTGTTCGCAGAGGTGACGAACGGAATGGCATTGCAGTACATGTACACCAGCTTCAACACCAAATTGACTGGGAATCAGCCAGGGTGTGGATGTCAGCTTGTGGATACTGGAACAGGAGAGCTCTGGAAGCCATCCAGATCCGAAGGGAACACCGGACAATGAGCCTGGACTGTGGCCTTCACATCTCCCCAGTCTGGAATCCACTTCTGGATGCGACCTTGTGAAGCAGTCATGCTTCAAGCAATGACTTGTATGTGGTGTTTGTCCATCATAACCTTTAATGTGTAGTTTTGATCTCTCTTTGATATGTATTCACAGTTAGGAAGTCAGGTTATTCACCTTTTGAGTTGTTGTAGTGAATTACCATATTTAGTCATCTTTGGTAGCAGAGCTAGTTTTCTTATGGTCTCCGTTGTAGTTATGATTTAGCTTTGTTTTAGGTGTGATTTAGTCTGTGTATAGAAATTAAGTACTTTCACTTATTTACAGGATGTTCTTGTAACCATCCCTTAAGTCATCCTTGACATGAGTTTTTGTATTTAAATGGCTCTTGCTAGCAGTTGGCCAGCAGAGCAAGATTGACATTATCTTTGTGCATGAAGAACTTGCGACAATCGTACGGCAACAGACGTTTGTATACGACCGTCTAGCAAGAAATCCTTCACATTTGGTGTCAGAAGTGGGATCCATTCGTTGCAGTTGTCAGCGGGGATCCACGGTGAACAGCCAGTTGTATGACAACAAGATCTGGACTACACTACAAAGAGATGTCAGAGACTGGACAGACTGGTGCCACCATGTCAGAGGCGACCACAGACGTCCAGCAGGTGCTACAGCTGCTCCTGGAGGACCGTCGCAAGCGCGAAGAAGAGATCGCGGCTGAGCGGCGTCAGCGTGAAGAGGAGGTTGCTGCCGAGCGTGAGAGGCAGGAGCGGGAGACGAACAGGCGTCTGCAGGAGATGCAGCAGCACGTCGAGTCGCTACTTAAAGTAGTGGAGAGGACCCAGGAGGCCAGTGGTGGGCCTACGTCGGGGGCGGGGAGCTCTCGTGGGGAGAAGGAGGCGAAAGTCTCAAAGTTGTCAGAGGATGATGACATAGAGGCTTACCTCACGACATTCGAGAGAATGATGGTGGCATTCGGGGTGGCAAAGGAACGCTGGGTGTTCAAGGTGGCCCCTCAGTTGACCGGGAAGGCGCAGCAGGCGTATGCTGCGATGGCAGCCGAGAACACGGGCGACTATGACCAACTGAAGGCCGCCATTTTCCAGAGGTACAATATAACGGAGGAAACGTATCGTGTTCGTTTCCGGTCGGTGACGCGTGCCCGGGAGGAGTCATATACGGAAACGGCGACCCGGGTCATGGATCTTACGCGGAAATGGACGCGGAAGTGCGCGGATGCCGACGCGGTGCGGGAAGTGATCGCGGTGGAGCAGCTACTGAACTCTATGCCAGTAGGGCTCCGGATCTGGGTGAGGGAGAGGAAGCCCAAGACGGTGGCAGAGGCTGGCAGGTTAGCAGACGACTACACCGAGGCCAGGGGTCCTCTGGAGGGCCGAAGGGTGCAGGAAGCAGCTAGGGAGCCCTCCAGGATGACCGGTGGAAGCCCCAGACAGTGCTACACCTGTGGCAAGCCGGGACATCTTTCTAGGGACTGCCTGCAGAAGAGCTCCGGAGGTGTTCAGCCCAAGGTTGAGCCAGTGACCAGGGACACAAAGCAAGGTGACCGGGACGGACCACGCTGCTTCCGTTGTCACCAGAAGGGCCACTTCGCCAACCGGTGCCCCTCCCAACCAGCTCTACTATGCTACCAGGTGCCTACTCGTCATGATGGTCCAGCCAGGGCAGGTACCGTTGAGGAAACTCCAGTTGAGGGCATCCTCTTGGACACTGGTGCTGCAAACACCATGATCCACAGGGACCTGGTGCCAGTGGAAAAGATCAGTCAGAAGATGGTTGACATCCGGTGCGCCCATGGTGATGTGGTCAGCTATCCCTTAGCTGAGGTAAGCATGAGGGTGGGAGATTACTCTTTCTCTGTGCAGGCAGCTGTGTCGGATCGGTTGCCTGTCCCCGTGTTGTTGGGACGAGATGTCCCGGGCTTTGATCAACTACTTGGAGTTGACCAGTGTGATGGTAGTGCCACCAGTGGTGAGAAGGTCGTGGCAGTGACTACCAGGAGCCAGAAGAGGCAGGAGGACCTGTCTGAGCGAGAACGGGTGTTGCGTGAGAGGGAGTCAGGAGTTGTGCCCAACCCACTGATGGAGGAAGAGGTGCCCTTCAGTGAGTTGGATGATGACCTGTTCACAGAGAGCCGAGGAAGGCCGAAGTTAAGCAAGCGACAGAAGCGAGAGAACAACCAGAAGCGGTTCCCAGGAGCAAGTGAGGACCCTGGACACCCGCTGGAGGTCAGTCGAGATGACCTCGTGGAGCTCCAAAAGGCAGATGAGACCTTGGAGCCAGTGAGGAGACAGATTCTGCAGAATCCAGACGGGACGAGTTCGAGGGGTGGATTCTTCGTGAGAGATGGAGTGATGTACCGTACATGGGTGCCTGTCGGTGGTGAGGACTGGAGGGAGGTGGAACAGCTGGTTCTACCCCAACAGTGTCGGAGGGCAGTGCTGGAGCTGGCCCATTCAATACCGCTAGCCGGACATCTGGGCAAGAAGAAGACTGCACAGCGGTTGCTGCAGCGCTTCTATTGGCCCACCCTGTTTAAGGATGTAGACGAGTATTGTCGTGGCTGCGCGGAGTGCCAGAAGACTGCCCCAGGGAGACAAGCTGTTGCCCCACTCATTCCGTTGCCAGTCGTGGACTCCCCATTCGAGAGGATAGCGATGGACATCGTTGGACCTCTACCCCGGAGCCGCAGTGGTAACAGGTTTGTGCTGGTGGTATGTGACTATGCCACTAGGTGGCCCGAAGCAGTGCCATTGAAGTCCATCGATGCAGGGCATGTTGCTGAGGAGCTGATGGTCCTGTTCTCAAGGGTAGGAGTACCCAAGGAGATCTTGACAGACCAGGGCAGTAACTTCACTTCACAGTTGTTGAAGGAGGTATACCGGCTGCTCTCCATCAAGCCCATCAGGACAAGCCCGTATCACCCACAGACAGACGGTCTGGTCGAGAGGTTCAACCAGACGCTGAAGGCCATGCTCAGGAGAACAGCCACTGATGAGGAGAAGGACTGGGACAAGCTCATCCCCTATGTGTTGTTTGCCTATCGTGAGGTGCCACAGTCATCGACCGGGTTTTCACCCTTTGAGTTAGTGTATGGGCGTGCAGTACGGGGACCACTGGACGTGCTGAAAGAGACTTGGCAGTCAGATTCACGCAGCAGCGAGAGCGTCGTGTCCTATGTACTGTCGGTACAAGAGAGGCTAGCCAAGATGTCAGCTTTAGCCCAAGAGAACCTGCAGAAGGCACAGAAGGTGCAGAAGCGGTGGTATGATAGACATGCCCGTGATCGTGAGTTCAGTGAGGGGGAGAACGTGCTGGTGTTGCTCCCCACGTCGACACACAAGTTGTTGGCCAAGTGGATGGGCCCGTACCCCGTGTTGAGGAAGGTTGGTCCAGTCAGCTATGAGGTAGACATGTTTGACCATGCCAAGCGGAAACGGGTCTTCCATGTCAACATGCTGAGGAAATGGCATCCACCGGCGGCGGTGAACTTGTGGGTGGAAGGTGAGACTACAGAGACTGACCCAGACGAGATAGTCCTGTGGAAGGACGAGCCAACGCCACAGGAGCTAAAGATCTCAGAGGCCTTGTCAGGGAGTCAGCGTGAGCAGCTGCAGAGTCTGCTGGAGGAATACCATGATGTGTTGCGGGGCACTCCTGGCAGGACTGACATGGCAGAGCATGTCATTGACACGGGGGATAGTCGCCCCATTCGCTTACATCCCTACAGGGTACCTCATGCCTATCGGGACGAGGTGGACCGACAAGTCACTGAGATGCTGGAGGAGGGAGTGGTAGAGCCATCAACCAGTGATTGGGCTGCACCCATCGTGCTGGTGAAAAAGAAGGATGGTTCCCTCCGCTTCTGCGTGGACTACCGGAAGCTGAATGGCCAGTCTAAGGTAGATCCTTACCCCATGCCGCGAGTGGACGAGCTCATCGACAGGTTAGGAAGTGCAAAGTTCCTGACGACCTTGGATTTGGCGAGGGGGTACTGGCAGGTTCCTATGGCCCCAGGCAGTCGGGAGAAGACAGCCTTTGTTACAGCCCAGGGACTGTTCCAATTCACAGTCATGCCATTTGGACTGCAAGGAGCACCAGCCACATTCCAGCGAATGATGGATCGCTTGATCCAGGGAATGGGAACTTTTTCTGCAGCATACCTGGACGACTTGGTTGTCTACAGCGGGTCCTGGGAAGAACATCTGCAGCATCTACATCAAGTGCTGAGTCGCCTCAGGGAAGCTGGGTTGACAGCCAAGCCAAGCAAGTGCCAGCTTGCCATGGACCAGTGCGTGTACCTGGGCCATGTAGTTGGAAAGGGGACCGTTCAGCCTGAGATGACCAAGGTTGAAGCAGTCCAGTGTTGGCCTGTGCCAGAGACCAAGAAGCAGGTTCGAGCCTTCTTGGGTCTCACTGGATATTACAGGAAGTTCATTCCGCAGTATGCATCCATCGCCACACCATTGACAGATTTGACCAAGAAGTTTGCACCAACTAACATCATGTGGAGCCAGGAGTGTGACAGAGCCTTTCGCAAGCTGAAAACCGTTCTGTGTAGTTCGCCTATCCTATACAGTCCGGACCTTGGGAGGGAGTTTGTGTTGCAGACGGATGCGTCGGATCGAGGTGTGGGAGCAGTCTTGAGCCAGCAGATGTGCGATGGCGAAGAGCACCCCATTGCCTACTACAGCCGGAAGCTGTTGCCAAGGGAGGAGCGATATTCTACTGTAGAGAAGGAATGTCTGGCGGTGAAGTTGGGGATCCAGGCTTTTCGAGTCTACTTGTTGGGGAGGCCGTTTCAGATCCAGACCGACCACCGTTCCTTAGTCTGGTTGGACCGTCTGAAGGAGTCCAACACACGCCTCGCCAGATGGAGTCTGGCCCTTCAGCCATATCAATTCACGGTGACTTATCGCCCCGGGAGTGCCAACAACAATGCTGATGCACTGTCAAGAATGGAGCAAACGCGACAGACTGTCGTGTCGCAGGAGAAGGGGGGAGGAGTGTGAAGCAGTCATGCTTCAAGCAATGACTTGTATGTGGTGTTTGTCCATCATAACCTTTAATGTGTAGTTTTGATCTCTCTTTGATATGTATTCACAGTTAGGAAGTCAGGTTATTCACCTTTTGAGTTGTTGTAGTGAATTACCATATTTAGTCATCTTTGGTAGCAGAGCTAGTTTTCTTATGGTCTCCGTTGTAGTTATGATTTAGCTTTGTTTTAGGTGTGATTTAGTCTGTGTATAGAAATTAAGTACTTTCACTTATTTACAGGATGTTCTTGTAACCATCCCTTAAGTCATCCTTGACATGAGTTTTTGTATTTAAATGGCTCTTGCTAGCAGTTGGCCAGCAGAGCAAGATTGACATTATCTTTGTGCATGAAGAACTTGCGACAATCGTACGGCAACAGACGTTTGTATACGACCGTCTAGCAAGAAATCCTTCACAGACCTGAATTGACCGACCGAATTTTTTGCACTCATCCTGACATCCATTTTTACCCTGCATGATGTCATTTTTACTCACCATCGCCACACGCCATGCCACCTGTATATAAACAACAGCTTCTCACCTGTATTCTATCAGTTAGTTCAGCTGACGAAGGCCTACGCGGCCGAAACATCCTGGTGTATTTGTGCTACGTATACTGCTCAAGTAATTCATCTGTTTGCCATTAACATTCAGCTTGGCCATTAGCATTCAGCTTGGCCATTAGCATTTCGCTTGGCCATTAGCTTTCAGCTTGGCCATTAGCATTCCACTTGGCCATTAGCACTCAGCTTGGCCAAGTCACACCTCAACAGGATGTCCACACATAGGGCCACAGGTCAATTGTACATACAACTTGACTCTGAATCAAAAATCTGTAGTGCTCAAAGCTTCTGCTGGGTTGTGCCTTGGCTATATGCTGAGTACCAATGACCAATGATAATTACATAGATGACCAATGACCATTATGCTATTCTCTGAGGTACATAGTCCTGAATTCATTCTGCCCTCTCTGCAACAGCTCTTTTTGCACTCATGCAGACCATTGAGGAGCAATCTATAACTATGGAAATACCAAGGATCTGGAGTTCTATTAGTTTGTCAGTCAGAAAAGGTTCATCTTGCCCTTTTGCCCGGCTGTTTCAATGTGACTTCTCATACTCTCAGATACTTGCTTGTGTGTGTGTGTGTGTGTGTGTGTGTGTGTGTGCGTGTGTGTGTGTGTGTGTGTGTGTGAATACCTTCTGATTGTGTTTCTGTCTTCAAGCAAGAAACACACTATGTGGCTAGGTATTAATAGCAGGATTGTTTGGTGCAGCTCCGAGTGAGCAAAGGAAAGAAAGAAAAAAATTGCACAGTCTGTCCATGTCTGTGTGCCCTTGCATGAGTGAAGCTCTGTGCATGCCAATGCTTTCTGTATGGGCAAGTTTGAACAAATTGTCATGTACCTTACTTGTGACTGAGTCAGCAAGTAGTTCGAGTTGGGGCGGCAGCCCTACGAGTTTTTTAACTCGAAATACTTGTGTTGTATGGCTTCATGTTACGGTAAGATATATATAATTATATGTCGGTATATATATATATAATACGTGAAGCTACGGTTGTATTGTTACACTAAAATTTATATGGAATGTACTGGCGAAGTATTGCGGGAGAAACATTTATATAGGCGGCCATTTTCTTAGCGTTCGTGAAGGGGGGAGACGGCACGTAAGGACTTCGAACGTCGCCCAGGTCGCCGTTGGTTGTGTTCTTGCCTACGGCATTGTGTTCTGCGGCGTAAAAGCTCAATGTTACGTGAATTACTGCCTTAGGCGAAGGACAAGAGCGACGCTGAACTCGGTGAGCGCACAATATTGTCATCGCCTTCACTGTGACTTGTAGACTAGTGGTCTTCACCGCGCTGCCGAGGATGATTGACAGGAGCAACGACAAGCTTTGCGAAGACCATGAATAGTCTACGCTAAGGTTATCTGACTGTCTCTAGCACAGGAATACGCGGCACACACTGGAATCGTCTTCAGCACTGGCGCGCTGTGTTGCACTCGAACGAATCGAATGGTCAGAACAAAAACATGGTACGGCGCATTTATGCTTCTGTGACCCGTATGTTTTTCTCGTGTATGTTTGCACTTTCTGTTGGTGAAGCTATTAAACTTTGTTAACGGTCAAACAAACATGTTTTAATTGTGCGCAGTGTACCAATCCTGTGCAAACCTGCATGTGTGAATGCTGGTACTGTGTGCTTGTATGCATGTTTTATTGCATGCACTAATAAACTTTCATGACGTGGCCCTGGTGCACAACTATCCTAACCAGCAATTGAGAGCTAGAGCAAGTAGTTCGAGTTGGGGGTGGCAGCCCCACGAGTTTTTTAACTCGAAATACTTGTTTGTATCCCCGTACGGAATTCACTGGTATATCATAATAATATTATATATCCGGTTCGACTATTGCGCAATCATGACGGCATGTAAAACGCGCTATGAGCCAGTGACCTTTAACAGCCTAAATAAACTCGGCACATATTCAGCTCAACTTACGTGCTTGGAGCTATTGGTAAACTGTGCTTTAGTGTTTATGATTCAGAGACCAGGAATAGTCTGAGACCCGCGTTCGCCGTCGGGAGGTCTCCGTTTAATGCACTCCTTTTTTTGCCATGCACGCGTCACGCACGTGATCAATCTGACGTCACACGCAACATCTCTATATAAAACAACCTCGTGTGGGGCGAGCCTTACCCTTTCTTACAAGCTCATCTACTCACAATATACGTACTAAGCGAGATAAACGGCATGGCACTCATTCTGCGTGGTTTTATCTTCATTTTGATCTCGGTGTGGTGCGTGGCCCAGGAACGCACTGGCGACGGGAGAGTGATACTCAACCTCGGATACTTCGCCACGTACTCCGGAAGCTACGTGAGCAGCGGTAAGTGAATAGGATGCATGGGAAGGTCGCCGCCGCAGGCAGAGCCTAACACACAAAAGCACATCGGGCTATAAGCGCTGTACTTGCTCTGCGCTGAAGTGATGGTCGTATGTGATGATCGTTCCTACGCGCGTGTGCCTATTTATACGTACGTCTGTAGGGACCATCCCAGCTGCACAGCTCGCTGTGGACAAGATTAACAATGATAGCAGTATCCTTCCGAGCTACTACCTTCAGTTGGAGATTGCCAACGACTCCATGGTGGGCATAGTCAGAATCGGCTAATGAACAACAGATGTGAATGGCTTAACTCTTTCCCTGTCCCATTCTCTGCAGTGCAATGCAGATGTGGCTTTTGATGAGTACTTTAGGTTCTGGACAAGTAGGCTTCCAAACCAACCTGCTCCCATTTCCCTTGGATCAGGGTGCTCTGTTGCCACTGAGCCCATGCTGACTGCCGCACGGTTCTGGCGGACCATGCAGGTAACCACCAACTGCCACACTTCGGCATGCTACACACATGCAGCACATACAGTACAACCCATACATGCAATGTGTTTCTTCCCTCATGCTCTCTCTCGACTCCCACCTCTTCCTCCCTCTACATGTGAAGGTGTCCTATTTGTCCTCAGCACCCCACCTCAGTGACAACAGTCGCTTCCCCTACCACGTTAGAGTAGAGCCCCCTGAGAGCGTCACACACAAGTCACAAGGAATTATCGCAGCTCAGTTTGGCTGGGAGGAGGTAACGTGGATTGTACAGAATGAAGAGGTCTTTGTGTCTGTGAGTCAAAGAATGATTTATTTTTACATGTGCATTGTCTGACACTGGCTCTTCATAAACTCTTCGCCACATTTTTCATTTTAAGTGTTGCTTGAATTGCTCAACTCACCTTTACTATCCTCCAATCACAGACTTTAAACTTCTCTTCCACCTCACCAGACATGCAGCCTCCTGAATTCCTGCACACCATATCTCATCCAATCAATCTCCTCCAGACTCAGCTTTATGTGCATGATTTCGTTCAGAGTTTAGCCTTGCTGTAAACCAGTAGTTGCTTCAATGAATCATTGTATTCATCATTCACATTCATCTCACCATTATCCAGATGGTAAATCCCACCCATCATTGTCCCAGTCAACCCCATTTATCTAAAATTCTCCATTCTTCTCTGCAATATACCATGCTATATACAGTCAAAAAGTGATCCAAAATTGATTACCCCTTTTGTTAATATCCTACTCTGCTTAGACTCAGCTATAGTGTATCCAATTGATCTCTGCACTGGTCGTCCCCTCATGCCACCCAAGCCACCCATGGTTACTACTATACATGTATGGCAAGCAAATAATTGATCTTGATGTGTAGTATATACTCAGTTTTGTATGCGGTTGATGAAGGCCTACGTGGCAGACACATCCTGCAATCAGTTGTTATTAATTGATACATATAAGCTCATCAAGATCAATTCAGTACTTATCACAATGTAGCAATGAATGAGTCTATCGTATCACATGTACGCACATGTACGGAGTTGTAGCAAACTGTTTCACCTTCCTGCTTCCCTTTTGAGTGAGATCAGATAAAGGTGCTGCCATCGTGGCATACCCAGGAACAAAACACCAGGTATATAACCTGCCAAGCCAAGAAAAGCTTTGACATCTCTCTTGGTCTGTGATCGTGGGCGTTGCAGGACACATTGAATCCTTTCTGGATCAGGGTTCACTACTCTTACCACATGGTCAAGATAGTGAACCTCCTTCTTTGCAAACTGGCGCTTGGACACCTTCACAGCTAACCCTACATCCTACAGTCTCCTGAACACTTCACAGAAATGGTAAAATTGAACATTTCATGATTTACTGAAAATCATCTAAGTAGGCACCTGCATAGTCTTTGCCAATACCACTTCACTAAATCAAGGGTTGTGATCACTTTGGCTGGGCCAATTTTGTCCAATGCATCTTCAATCCTGGGCATTGGATATGCATCGAACTTGGCCACCTCGTTCAGTCGTCGATAGTAAATACAAAATCACACTCCTCCATCTTACTTGGCAACCAGTATAATTATACGTATACTATTGGAGAGTCTCAAGGGCTCTTGGATGAATGGATCACACCAGCTTTTAGCATTCCTTTACTCTCTTTCTGCACTTGTTCTCGCTGTGAGTAAATCACAAGATATGCCCTCTGCCTGATTGGTGCTCCTCGTTCTGCATGAATAGTATGGGAAACCACTGAGGTCCTTCCTGGCTGTTTGCTGAAGAGTTTTAAAACTTCTGCAATATCCTTTCCAGACTCTCATGCTGAGCCTCAGTGGGAAAATGCAACCCATTTGGTGTTTCCTCCTCTGTCCCTTCAAGTGGCTCAAGGCCTTTCCATACAGGCCACTCTCTGTCCACTCCCCAGCTCTAACCTCAATCAGGGCTAAGAAAGCTGCAGTTGCAGCTTCTTCAGCAAGTTCACATGGTACTTTCTTGGCATCCTTCTTACCAGGTGTAGCAACTTCGTAGTCTACTTCACTTATTCGCTTGGCTACCTCAAAGGGTCCTACCCACTCTAGCTTCAATCGCAAATGACCAAAATCTATCTGTTTCTCTGACTCGTCTTGGGCAATAGACCCACAATGTCCATGGCTATCAGCTGAAATGGTTATTCCACTATGGGCATTGGAGCAAGTCTGGCTCATAGTGCAAGAGTTGACAGTGTTCACAACTTCGGCCTCCACCTGTGATAAGCAAACCATCTCAGTACATGAACGAAACCCGTTCTTCTCCTGGCTGGCCTTCATCTTCTGGGTGAGCTATACGTCTGTTGCAATGAGGGAACCTGCTTCTGCCATTCCTGCATCTTCACTTTGGATACATGTGTCAATGGGTTATTCTCATCACCATCACTCAGTGTTGTGGCACTCTCCATGGAAATCCTGGTACTGTTGTTAGATAGGGCTTCTAGCCCAATGGGATCATCAAGTTGCTGCTCACAAAGACAGTTCTCTCCCTTTCGTTAACGGAGGAGCTGTCCACACTGGCTGACTGGTCACAGAGCAATTCCCCATCACTCGCTGAGATAGCCTCCTCACTAGGAAGCTGCTCATAGGGCAGTTCCTCTACCCTCACACAAGCATCATTGACCATTGTCTCCTCGATCACTGGGCAGCTGGTCACAGGGCGGGTCCTCGCCCCTTGCCCCCATGCCCTCTGGGTCAACAGATAGTGATGGCTGAGTTACCCTTGTGACAAACCCTGACCTTTGATACTAGCTACCCCTGTGATAACCCGGTCTAGCTTGACCTTTGAGTCACCACTGCTAGACCTAGATCATGCTGCAGTTCCACCTCTGGGCAAGGACGCCCCATTCCAAAAGAATATCTACGTACTGGGAAACTACTGTAGGTGCTACAGCTACGTATCGTGGCTCTTTGAATTCAACTACCAATCTTAATCTCCACCTCAGCAGTAGGATACTGTACAGTATCACCATGCACACACAAGATGGGCACTGAGTCACCCTGACTCACCCTTTCTGGTCGAGACCATATCTGGTTGCATCTGGTGTCAATGAGGACTTGGTCCCTCTAGTCGTCTACAGTCCTGGGCCATAAGTACATATATTAGTATTCCAGGCCGCATCGGAAAACACTTGTAGGGCTGGTTTAGATTCTGCATGCTTTTGTCCTTGACTCTTTTTGATTAGGGCAGCTGTATATAAAACGACCTCATTTTCTACAATGGTAGCACTGCTTCTCTGGCAACCTTCTCTGTGATGCCTTCACCACCTCCTTGACTTTGTTGCTGCCAGAGCTACTCACTGCCTCTTTCAGGGGTTTCACCTCTCCTCCACTGCGCCTGGCCAGTGAGTAGTCGTCAGCAAGCTATGCTAACTGCTGTGCTGAGCGTGGCTTCCTCTCACACAGCCACACAGCCAGGTCCGAACACTATTGTACACCTGCTCAATCAAGACCATCTGCTCCCATGAGAGCTCTTGGGATTTCACCCACCTCAGGAGACGATCCTGCAACTGGTTCACAAACACACGGTATGACTCGTCACTACACTTTTTGTCCTGCCGAAATCTTCTCCAATGGGTCTCCTCATTGACCTCATGCATACCTCTGCGGGGTAGTTGCTCTCACCTTCTCATAATCTCCGGACTCATCACTGGACAAATTTGTGTATGCTTCTGCTGCTCAGTAAAGAATTGCATGAACTCCTACTAAGCCCTTTGCCGCTCCAACTTTGTGCGCTGCTGTTCTTGCTGCTGTTCCATCATCACGCGCTGTTGCTCCCTCAGTGACTTGATAATCGCCAGTGATGCAGCAGACTCTGTGGGTCCACCCGTGTCAGTGTCATCGTCCTAGGCACTTCTGCCAGCTCCTCTCAGCATCCAGTTACATCCACAGCAGCTGTTGGCAATTGGTCCTTCCACTTGCGGCTATCGCTATCTCGCCTTCCTCCGATGAAAAAGAGATCATGGACCCCACCACTGCCTCCAACAATGTAGCAAACCATTTCGCCTGCGGCATAAATGACCGTTTGATATATAGGCACTCGCTGACGACGCATGAAAACACTGTCACTGCTGAGGTACAATTATTCAGCAAGGACTGACTGATCATCCACCACATACTGTACAGTTCTAGTTCTGCACTCAGCACTGTTTCACCACAGTGGTCCTCACTGAGTCATGTGACTGTCAAGTGACCTGCTGTATGTATATACCTTTGAACTGATCACACAGGACTTGGAATCTGTTCTGGAGTTCATGGAACAAGATTTGCATATTACTAGGGTGACTGCATTCCAATTCTTGTCTCGGCTCCCAATTACTGGAATTGACCAAGCACTGGTGAGGAAAAGGGGACGGGGAGGGAGGGGAACTGACACACTGTGTTGACTCTGTTATGTGTCTGTCACTGTTTAGACTGACAGAGCTCGTGTGATCATCATAGATGCCTATCAACGCTTTGCCAGAGAGGTGCTCTGCCAGGTAGGAAGATAACAATGGCTGTGTCAACCAGACACTTCTGCTGTTGGAACTCACTTCTGAATAGAGGCAATTACATTAATGAAGTGGACTGCTTTAATAACTATTGTACATCAAGTTGTTTCCTTGCTGTGAGAGATGCTTTATTTAACTGTACATTAGCTTGTCCCCTGCTCTCCTCACCTCTCACATTGCCCACACAGCTGTACAAGCATGGCCGGTACTACCCTTTCTATCAGATCATCATTCCAGGATGGTACGATACTGGTGTTTGGGGGAAGATGGAAGACGGCGAGTTTAATTTCACATCAGAGTAAGTGTAGCCTATCAGCTGCGAGTGAAATCCAGTGAGCTGGCAATACCATATACAGAAGAATAGTGATGAGGTGTGTATGTGTGTGTGAGGTTCTCTCCATCTGTCTGTGTGTTTGTGACATAGGTGAGGCATTATTTCCAGCCACGTACCTATGACAGTGTGTGATGTATGGGTGTAGTGATTGGACATATGCATGCGTCTCTACACCAGACAAGGTGGGGTTTGTACACTGTACTTAGTGTGGGCAGTAGTGACAAATGGTAGTATATAATCACTGGGTGTTATGCCAACCTGACCAGGTCAATAAATTTGATCCATGGCCAGGAAGATCGAAGTCCTATATGTTTCAACCAGCAATCACCTCCTCAGGCATCCATCAAGCAAAAGATAGAGCCACTGTTTTGCCATTGTTGGGGCTCATCAGTGTTCTGACCTGGTCAGGTTGGAGAAGTATCCAGTGATTACTATACCATTTCTCTACACAAGATGGTAGTGTGCATGTAGGGCTTGTGTCTGTCTCCATGTGCTTCACTGAACCTCCAGCTGCTCACTGAGTGACATTCAGACAGTCCTGAACAATGCCATTGGTACTTACAACCCAGTCAGCCCAAGAAACACCAGCATCATTGGAATATCAGGATGGGTAAGTTGCCATGGTTACATGTCATATTATGTATTGTATTGTCGAGCATTTTATAGAGACCTTTGGGTCAAAATGTCCAGCACTTAATCAGTTGCTAAATCTGTGGAGAATTTGTAGGGTTGGCTTGTTTTGTAACTGACTGTACAAAGCACTTGCTTGGCACTTGCAGAGCACAGACACTTTCATTGACAACTACAATGCATCTCTGAAGGACTACAATAATCTATACTTCACTGAGTATGGTTTGTCAGCCTTTGATGCTGTGTATGCGGCTGCCCTTGGCATGGATGCATCGGTGGACCGGCTTAGGGATGTGGGACTCACCCTGGAGGGGTTCCAGTTTGGTGACTTTAACAGGTCGGCCGTTTATGCAAACATTCTGAGGGAGGCAACCGGCAAAGTGGCCTTTCGTGGAGTTGCAGTGAGCACCTGAGGAGCTTGTGTGCATGCTTGAGAGGGGAGGTGCTGTATTATGCACATGTATATACCTCATGTCACCCCTCTCTAGGGCCCCCTGTCTTTCGACTCCTTGGGTCAACCAAGGCCTGCTGATATCCGCACAACTGTGCAACAGTACAGGGTGCAGCCCTCAGGGGAGCTCATGTGGGTAGATATTGGAGAGACCAACTTCACATCCAATAGGGTAAAGTTTACTGCAACCACTGAAGAGATCTTCCCAGGTGAGGAGGATCATGTGGTGTAGTTATTAGCTGCTGAATGCCACTGTGAATACACGTCTATGTGCTCTTGACTTGAATCACCCTCACCCTTCCCACTCATCGGTATCCCCTTCCTCTGCTTTCCCCTACGCACTTTCCCCTTTTCTCTACTTTCCTATCTCCCCTCTCCTCTCCCCTCCCATCATCAACTGTACCCAGAGGGGATACCAAGAGAGGAGGTATTCCTGATTGATGTCATCCTGTTTTATATCATGTCAGCACTGGCTGCGGTGGGAGTGGTGCTGACTCTTGTTTGCCTGTTCTTCAACCTCATCTTCATGAGGAAGAAGTGAGGATAACCCAGTTCTGTGGTGTGGTGTGTATGTAGTGGGGTGTTGGAGTGTGTGTAATAATGTTTACTGGTGTGCAGAAAGGATTCGAATGGCACAGTGTAATATGTATAGTGTACATGTAGTGTGGTGTGTCGGGTGTGTGTTTGAATATAATTTGTCACAGAAATACAATCTTGAGAAGTGAGTTTTTCGTGTGCGCTGTACAGTATTCTCTAAAACAAGTATCATTAGAACTACCGATCAGCATGCCTTGGAAATTTATGACTGTTTCACACATTTCCTATATACAGTACTCCACACTGTCAACACCAGCTAGAGTGGTAGCCATGCAGTGCAGAAGGCAGTGTGCAGCTGGTCCAGATGACCACCTTCAGCTACCTCTGCTCATGCAGGTACATCAAGCTCACCAGTCCCCTGATCAATGTGGTCATGTGTGTGGGAGCTCTGTTGTTCTACACTACCATGGTCCTACTGGGAGTCCCCGCCACCAGCATTGATGTGCAAAGTGCACTCTGCAACGTGAGCACCTCCAAGCTCTACCATCATATGGCCTCTCTTCCATGATATTGTAGACGCTCATTGCTACGTTGTGATAACTAGCGAGTTGATCTTTTTGTACGCAGTTGACACAACGTAGGTCATATGCACTTGACAAAGGCCTACGTGGCCGAAACGTCCTGCCATCAGTTGTTTGATTGATTGATTCTGCTTTGTATTTGCTCATCAAGATCGACTTGCTACTTCACTTCCATGTCTGAACTGATGGAGGTGTATACCGTGTGCTGGTTAAGTGCATTACCTCTAACTCTGCTTCTTGACATTGGCTTTTGTCCTTAAGAAGCTGAGTGAGTGGAATACCTACCACTGTTTACGTTCTCTCCAGGCCTCCATCTGGGCACCCTCACTGGGATTCACCCTCCTCTTTGGCTCTCTTGTTGTCAAAACTTGGAGGATCTACCACATCTTTGGCAAGATCACTGTAAAGAATTTGAAGAATGCCCAGTTTAAGGTTAAGGTAAGAGCATATGCTGGTATGTAGGTGGGTAGAGAGTTTCGTGGTTACTAAAATATAATAAATTATACAGATGAAATGCAGAGCAGACTCAACCTGAGAGGTACGTAGCTCAAAGTAGAATATGTGGACTGTCACCCTTTTCCGCAGTAAATTGGCCTTAGTATGCACAGCTATTAGAGGTCTGTTGACCTACCTTTTGGGGTGTGGTTTGCACAGGTACGTACATAACTTGCTGTTGCAGCAAGACCCAGGGCATTGCTATGGCATTGAGTGATACATTTGAGGTCAAGCCTGTTCCAACCTGCAATCTAGAGCAGTCTGTGACATATTTTAGTGGCGAGCTCATGCAGTCTCGGCGTCCAAGGACACTGTTGTGGCCAACTATGTTCCTGTTGCAACCCAGCACAACAGGACGAGCAGGAAGAGGGATGCATCACCTAAACATGCAAGCATTTACAGCTTGAAACATATTTACAGTATATCCCATATTCAATTGTTTACCTTTGCCCAATACTGCTACTATTCTAATACTATGCAAATTATGTACGTTTGTAGTACTCTGGGCTTCTATACAAGTGATAACTGAAAGACACAGACTAATAGTGTTTAGACAATAAGTGAACGGTGTCAACAAGTGGTGCCTGCTCTGGTGTTCTGGTGCATGCACTGTTACCTTTTTGGATTCCCACAGCAACTTGTTGGTCTATAGATACTGTAGTGGCTGAGCACAGGACATCCCTGACTCCTCCTGGGTGCATTGGCCACGCTCCAAGAGAAAGGAGCATGCCTATATCTTGTACGTAAATGGCCCCCAACAAAGAAATGCAAAGTTTTAACTTCAAAAGTTAAGCCCATTTGGTATATTGCATTATAATACTCAAAATATTATTTATCTAAGTCTATGTAGGTATTCCTAGGAAGGCAGTTTGACAGTGAAGACAATATCAATACATGCACTGTCACTGCTAAACATGGTCATTGACATGCTTGCAATGCAATACGTATACTCCAGAGATTGGAACGTAGAATGATATTATACAGCCAAAAGGGGCTTCAGTGTTTGCATTGGCAAGTCTTATATTCCTATATTCATCTTCCCTTACCATGTTTCCCCTCATCTCTGTCCTCCTCCCCTTCCTCTACCTCCACCATCTTCCCTTTCTTTCCTTCTCTCTCTTCCACCCCCCTGCCCTGTTCCCCAGCCTCCAAAGGACTGGATGTTGCTGCTTGTCATTGCTGCCATGGTGGTGGTGGACCTTGTCTTCTTTGTGATTGTCACAGCAGTGGACTCGACCAGGTTTTATGCCACAGAGCAAAGAACCATTGTAAGCCCCAGCCTCAATCACAGCTAAGACACTATATATGTGCCCATGACATTATTACATGTACACACATACACAGATATATTGCAGAACATTGATCAGCTGTATATTCTGTATTTTCTATCATTATATATATATATATGCTTGTGTTGATGTATCTCAGTGACTACACATGTCCTGCTGAAGACCCTACCATTGCTATAAGCTTCCATGCTCCCTAATTTGCAGTTGTCTCGCGACGTGGTCCTCACATGCACGTCGGACAGCAATGACATTGTGCTTGCCGTCCTCCTCATCTATAAGTCCATCTACCTGTGGGTGGGGCTCTTCCTCGCATTTGAGACACGCAAAGTCAACATTGAGGCTCTCAACGATGCCCGCTTCATTGCGCTGGCCGTGTACTGCTCTGTCCTGACCTGCATCCCTCTGGTCCCCATTGGCATCCTGCTCTCCCAGCAGCCCCAGGCCCGCTACGGGGTGCTGGCGGGAGGCATCTTCTTTGCCATAACAGTCATCCTCTGCTTGCTGTTTATTCCAAAGGTGAGGGACAGGCTCGTATGCTTGAGTGTGGGTGCTTGGAGGTGCATAGACGTGCATTAAGTGAGGGAATTCTTTTATGCTATCATTGCTATTAATGTAGTTCTTATAAAGTAACCTGCCTTCACCATGATGTTGGTGTAAATGGGATCAAACACAGTAGATACAGTGCATAAAGCAAACAGTGAAACAGGCTTTAACGTGTGACTGCTCCACAGAAAAAACTTTGAGCATGATGCATAAGGACAGGATTGGGTGGTGGTGAGAGCTGTAGCAGTAGCAGAGTACGGACACAATAAGCCGAAGGCCCTGGGTTCGACTCCTGGCAACTCCACCTTTCTTTCCTGCTTCTTTCGTCATTTCAAAGGTCTTACGTACAGTGATGGCACAATCTAGGTCCTGATCAATCTCGAGCGAGATTAATGGCTGTGGTTTGCTCACGATCCTCCCTCATCAACAAACGGCACAAATTGGAGTGAACGACACAAGTCACATACGTATGCCCAAGAAGGATAGGTCACAGTGTAACTAGGTAAATTATGCCATTGTAAAGTAGCAAGAGTAATAATCACGACAACAGTCATTAATACAGGAATGCTTGATTAAGAATCAGTATTGTATGTGTGGATTCAATACTCTTGTCCGATGTCATGTCCAATGTGTTTCATCGTGTATGTTCCTGAGGTAGGCAACAACTGATGTGCACAGAAATAAATTGGGGACCTTAAGTCACCTATTCCCTGCACATTCACCACTGTTTGACTCCTTATTTGTCCTTTGACCCCAGATGGTTGGCCTGTACAAGCGCAGGAAGAACAACACAACTGATGCAGCCCTTGACTTTGTCCTGCCCACCACCAACACAGGTGGGCTGCAGCAGGTGCAGGTGACTGCAATGCAAGATGAGATACATGTGCTGAAGAAGCAACTCTATGAGGTATGTCCATTTGCTGGCACTTTATTGTGAAATCCAAATGTGTATATGTATGTGGCAGATGCTTGCATGTAAGGTATGTATTTGTATAGGTGCATGCACATACGTATTGTATGTCTTTGTTTGAATACATGAGCATTGTGTGTATAGCGTGCATGGCTGCACCTCTGTTTGGTGTTCAAATGCGCACTTGTGAGTTTATGCAGAAGTGTGTGTTGTGTACGTATGTCGTACATGTCTGTCTGTCCCTCCCTCACCCCAGTTGCAGACTTCAATTAGCACTGATCAAGTTGAGACCAGTGGACATACACAGTCAGTCCTTTGTACAACTCCTGCTGCAGACTGCAGCACAGCAAGCCCTGCAGTGGAAAGCAGTTCAAAGTAGTAACAACGCAGTAACTGCATTACTTATATTTTGTAGCAAGATTTACTTTGACTCAGGTGTGATTAATTAAGACTCCTGTAAGTCCTCTGCAGCTGCTAGTAACACATACTGTACTCTCCCTTTGTTTGTGCATGCACACCACAGAGAGGCAGCAGACTAGCAGACATGCACACACTGTTGTACTGTTGAAGAATGTCTTCATAGCACACATACACTGTATGGATGGGGACGGAAGAAATGATAATGATCATCCATAATCCCACTTATTTTCCATTGCTAGGAGGTTCCTACGTATTGTTTATTGTGTGTACTCATAAAATGTGCTAAGTGGGGAGGGGTTATATCCAGATATAAGCACCAGTAGTTGGTGAATGGTAGTAGATGAATGATCAACTGCTGACGCTTATATCTGGAGCATTGGTGGTTAATGATCAATTTGCATTCTTGCGGAATCAGTTGCCACAGGGTCAAGATGTTGAGAACACTAGTCCAATAAAGGGAAACTACACGCTTTCTAACTGTGGTTACTAGCAACAAGACATAAAACAATTATAACACCTCCAGTCAAGATATGGATGATCGATGCATGACCCACGAGGGTGGTTCCCACCATCGTGGATCATGCTTGTAAATTAGCCATATCCCTCCTGGGAGGGTTACAACTAATGCAATCATATTGCTCAATTAGTCCTGATTTGATTCACTAATTATGTATGTCCACTGTCTATACCACACAGCACACGGCATGTTGTATGTCTGCCAGATTGTAGACTTCCTAGTGTACATTGATAGCCAAAACCAAGCAGGCATTTAAGGATGGCCCAGCCGTATTCAACATTGGAGAGGAGTAAAACTAGACTGGCATGAAATGTACACACAAGGATACCTTGCATGCACTTCATGGGTAACATAAACCACACCCTACCAAGGATGCAGGCTATGGCTTCCATGCATGGCATCAAAAGGACCAGTGACATGCAAATACTGTACAACTACTGTGTAAGCCTTCAACCTCGTTTGCCATTGATGAGCTAAATTGGCAAATCTATTTGTGCCATGCATTCCTATGATTTGAAGAAGTTAGGCGACAAAGACTGCACTCTAAGGAGAGTCGGGACTTTCATCTCCTTCTATATACTTCTCCACTACCCTTCACACGACAGTTGCAGAAAGTCATAAGTGTGTAAGGTACAATTGTGTGTGCTTGTGTGTGTACACCATTCACTGTTTGCTATCACTTTTGTGGACTGTGACAAGGGATTACCTGTTTTGCCATGAGCCCTAGGACGTTGACAAAGTGAGAAGCATTTTTATGACATTTATCTATAATCTAACGCTTATTGCATGCTCACTTCGTGACACTACATTCTTTCCAGACCGAGTCTCATACCTTCATCTAAAGAAGCTTCCCAGCACCCACCACTGCCTTCCTACCCTTTTTTTCAAAGATTATCCACATGTCCTTGCTATTCAGGTATAAGATTGGAGCTAGAGCCGGTACCTTCCACCTGATCCACAAAGGTGGCAACACAGAGTCCCCAGAAAATTTCTGCCTAATTACTCTCTCCTCGTGCACCTCATGGCTAGAAGTTCATGTTGGCCAACAACATAGCTATCAAACTGAGCTTCAAAAGAAATTCCTCTCAGGCATCTTGGGTGTCTTGGAACATGTGCTATCACTGAATGCCATCATTGACAATGCCAAACAACAAAGCCTCCCACTGTCAATGATCTTCATTGACTTTTGGAACGCCTTTGGATCTGTTCCACACAAGCTGATCAGTGACATGTTGCATCACATCCAAGTGTCAGGCCAGATCCAGGCGTACGTGTCTGACATGTACTCCAACTAACCACAGGTATCCACACTGACGCATAGGATTCCCCATCCTTCCAGATCACCAGAGGAGTATTCTCTCCCCCATGTTATTCCTTGTAAGCTTCAACCCCATCATATCTTACATTGATCATCTCCACTCTTGCAGTTTCCAGATTTCAATTCAACTTCCAGACTCAGTAGGGCTTCCCCATGTAAAGTCACATATCTACATGGAGTGAATGAGGAAGACGCAGAGGAGTCCAATAAATGGTACCACTGTGAAGTAGAAGAATACAAACCAGATGGATCAGCCACCAGCTGCTACAAGAACAGTACACAGGACTCCCTCGGTCACCTGGGCCTTTGCACATAAATCGACCAAGCCTTACATCCCTCCTGGTCTAGATCCTCTCCATGCAGCATCCCCTGAAGAGAGTCCGTGCTGCTGCCCAGTTACTGAAGCAAACCAAATCCAAACCATACTCCGTACTGGGTTACTGTGATGACATCACAACGCTGTCCTCTACACCTGCCGCCCACCAAGCTGCCCTCTCTGATGTGGACCAGTGATGCTCTGACCTAGGTCTGCAGGTCCGTCCAGACAAGTGTGCATCATACATACAGTAATTGGTGGCAAGAAGACCCACAACCACACCTGCTTCAATCTCACCAACTCACAATATTATCACCTCTGCCCCAACAAAGTTCTTAGGCCAAACCATTGTAGCAAACCCTCAGACGATTAAGTCCCTTTCCACCAAGAAGTTCATCAAGAAAGTGTACAGAGTCCTTGATGAAATAGACAAGAGACCTATTAGATGGAAGGACAAAGTTGGCCATCACCAAAGTCTAAACATGAGCCACCTCCTTCATCAAATGCTAGTTGAACATCCCACTCTGTGCAACTCCGGCCTCACTCTTCCACCCTGCGGCGGCAAACCTCCCATCCCTCCCCCACACCCACAATAAGGCCAAACTGTGACTCCTTGCACAGGTCTACATGTCCCAGGATACTTGTATCCAAGACCTCCAAAGCATAATCCTTAACCTAAATTTGGAGCGAGAGAGGGTACATTCCAGCAAGAAGCTGAGACATCATGCTCACAAATCAGCACCTACTCAATGATGCCTTGTCATCCCGGTCTTACTGCGCTCCCTTTCCTCCACTCTAGACAGTCACCCATGTGACAACTGGAACACTCACCTGGAGTTCAATCAAAGCTCCTAGATGTGGTACAGCTAGAGCAGCAGAACCCCCTGTGTTCCCAGATAATGTTCATCCTTACTGCCTGACAGATGTCCTTCCTGCTCCAAGCAGGAATTAACTGTCTCCCAACACCTGGCAATCTATGCAGATGAAAACTCAAATCAACTACTAAAATCTCACCTTCCAGATGGAGTACATTGCTGTATGCTGACCTCCCTGCCATGAGAGCCTCAGAAAACCCGGCCACAGCCATCCCAACCACAGTAACTGCAACCATAGCCAGACCTGACTTTGTTGTCATCCAGGACAACTGGATCACTCTCCTCAAACTCACTTCCTAGCAAACACACCAGAAGGCCTGCAGGAGGCCTGCAGGAGAAAACATCTGAAAACAAGCTATGTCGCCCTGCTCACTGACTTTGAAGTTCTGGGAGTATCATCAGCCCTTGACACCACTAAAATTGGCACCCTTGGCCCTTTATCAATCGATCAACTGCTTCCCTGCATTCCCTCCTCCCCAACTTACAGAAGAGCCAAGTCCACCGTCTCCCCCTGGAACTGAGCAAAATCTTAGCATCCAGTCAGCCCACATATGCAATGCAGGATGCAGCACCACATGGCCTCCACCCCACTCACACGCCACTATCCCTCCCCTAACTGATAACTCCTTCCCCGAACCCTTTATACATGTACGTATGTACATGTATACATATTGATTGGCTTTCATTGCCGTGAAGTACACTCACCCTTCACCATTTTCCCCACCATGCCCCATTTAAATGCCTCATAGTGCCAGGCACCTTTCAGTCATACGTATGTTCTGAGTGGGTATGCTTTGTGTCCGAGTTTTGCATGTGTGTACAGTCATGTTGTAATAATGAAGATTGTCTCTCCATATACAATCATTTTTAAAGTGCACAACACCATAAGGTGCTAGGACGTACAAAAGGTCAGATGTAGCACTAACACGTGTCATACAAGTAACTATATATGAATCATACACCAAATCTGGCACTCCACATTGAGCTGATCTTCACACAATGCATCTTCTCCTCCCTCCCTTCTCGTAGCAATAAATCTGTGGGATGAAGTGTGCCAACTCCAAAGAACATTCGTAGAGCACGCAGCTGCACTTGTTCCATTGGCTCTAAATGCTTACCATATATCATGTTCGACTCCACTAGTGACTCCACCCTTGTCTTGAATTGTCTCACCCCCACACTCCACTCCACACCTCTCCTCTTTCAGCATCTACACAGCCCCATTGTGATGTATAGGGAGAAGAGGAATGGGGATAAGACGCATCCCTGCCGTAGCCCGATGTTCACCTTGAAAGCATCACTGACCTGACCATTCACTTTTACCCTGCACATGCTCCCCTTATACAGAGCCTGTAGAAACTTTAGAAACCTGCTGTTCACACCGAAACTCTGCAGACAAGACCACAACTTTCCCAGATCCACTTTATCATACACCTTTGCAAATCGATAAATGCTACCCGAATTCCCCCAGCCTTCCTCACCATCTCTGTTTGTCCCAATAACACCAGAGGCAGTAATTGGTCCCTGCACCCTCTCTTCTTCCAAAAACCATGGCCACCTTGCTCTTCCGTTATGAGGCCTTTCTCTTCTGTCATGCTTGAAAGCCTGTTTTCCAGGATCTTGCATACCACTTTGCCGACCAAAGAAGTTAAAGAAATGCCCCGAAATGTATTCACATCACACTCCCCTGACTTGCTTCTTGGATACAGGCACAACAACACTTTCTCTCCACGTGGAAGGGACCCTTCTGTACTCCCAGCAAAACGTGAACAGAGCAACCCACACCTCAAACAACCTTTCTGTTTGCATCATGTCATCACTACTCCATCAACCCTAGAGCTGCTACCTTCTTCCCTTCATTAAGAGCCCATTGTACCTCCTCTCTAGAGATTGGCTCACCCAGATGTTTGCCGAAATCTAGCTGTGTCTCCTCAGTATTTATCTGAGTACAATTGGTCTACCTGTCTCTTTCATCATCACCACCCAGAATATTCACACTTCAATTGCCTCTTCATCTGACCTTTCGGAACTGCTCTTGTCATATTCTCGAAGTAAATCACAACCCTGCTTCATTTATCTTCTTTAAAGTCCTACAGAACATTTTGGGGTGCTCCAAGTCTTGTTCCAGCTGCTCACACTTGTTCCTCTGATATACACTCTTAGCCCTTTTCACTGCATGCCTTTGAATATGCCGCTCTGGCCTTCAAATACTCATTCCTCAAGTGGTTCTGCTTCCCATTTGCTTTTGCCTGCAACCACTCCTTCTTCTTCCTATGCATCTCCTACCTCAGGGCCTTTAGCTCTTTGGAAAACTATAAACCTGACCCTGTCTCTTATAATCACAGTTTACTTCTTTCAGTCCACACTTCAGGCCTTCTAGCAAATCAACGCATCCAGTTCACCTTGGTCATCACTTAGCCTTTTCAGGCGAGCCACCATACTAACAATAAAGTCTTCCTGCCCACTCATGTAGTCTTCTGGGACTATGAACGTCTTACAGGAATGTTCCTCACACTTCTTAGTAGGCATATGAGATACTGCAGGCTCCCCCCATCTCCCATTATGCCCCATAAGAGAACGGAGTGATCAGGTATCCTATGCCCTTCTTCACCCCCACACAACTCTTTCTGACATTGTGACATTGTCTTTGTATCAAAGTTTCGAATATGGACATTAGCTCCTCTTCTGATACCAAACAGTAGTCTACCACCGACCTACGTCTGCTGGAGATACACGTGAATTGATCTCAACCATTTCGCCCCTTCACAAACACCAAACCAGAATTCCTCATACAATCAACTAGAATTCACCCTGGCAATTCTTCACAATTAAGGTCCACGCAGCATTTACTGGGCTCTCCGTTCACATCACTCAATCCATCACATCTCACATTAAAGTCACCACACCATAAGCAAACAGCACAAGGTAGACTGGCAAGCAGCAACAGTCAAGCATGTAGAGACCAACCACTCAAAGAGACGAACAATTGAAGCCCTGCACATCCATCCACGGGAAACCTCCAATCTTGATTGCGGAAGAACACTGAGTCCGGTATGACACCCCTCCTTTGACGTCCCACAAAACATCTACTAATTACATTCTGACATCACGCAAGAATTCTGTTTATGTCATACATCATCTACTGTCACAATCCCGCATGAATATCATAATTAATTCATTTTTATGTCACACATCATCCCCTGACACATTCACCTATTTCGAACGGTTTTTCTTCAGTCATGTCAGTTTTATAACCAGTTGAGAAAGATCTACGGATCGAAACGTCCTGGAATATATATTGTTAATGATTTCCAGTGGCTGCGCTATCGCTCAAGAACTCTCCCCCTCAATGTAGCTATATATACAGTGCTCCAATCCTAAAAGTTCCACTTTGGTTCTAGAGGAAAATGAGGCACTGTGCCTATATGCTGAATAGCAACAATTCGTGATACACTTTTCTGGGTCAGTAATTAATTAAATTTTCATGTGTGGGCGGGACGATAGGTCACGTGATACACACTCAGTATTAAGTACGCCTAATTAAAATTACGTTTTTGGATATTATTTCAGGAAGGAGTTATAGTTAGGAGCATATACTTTCAAGGAAACATCTTTGGTATATTGTCAACGTTTCCCTATCCTTGTTCCTTGGTACAACCTAATGAAGCAAAGTTGTTCGCTAAAATAGTCTTTTTTAGTGCCTGTCAGTGTTTAGATAGGTCTCTTACGATCGAATACAAGTTAAGCGCCCATAGTTTCTTAACAATTGCCTGGATATAGTACGATTTTCGGGAACACTAGCCAAGTCACTTTGATAAATCAGACGTTTCGGCAGCACTACGGCTGCCTTCATCAGTGAATAATGACACTTACAAGCGGGTGTGTATAAATAGGGATGGTCACGTGAGGCACAGGTGGATACAGGGAGCAGAAAAGGCGGGGACAAAAATTAAAATATGCATGTCACAATAACACTATACAACTGGAAACGGGCTAAAGATGTGTGTGTGTGTGTGTGTGTCAGTCAGATAGCATGGTTGCATAGAGTCCTGGCACATTCAGCACCATCAGGCCCCTCTCAACAGAGAAAGGGGCCCCTTGCCAGGACTCTATGCAACCATGCTATCTGACTGACACACACACACACACACACACATCTTTAGCCCGTTTCCAGTTGTATAGTGTTATTGTGACATGCATATTTTAATTTTTGTCCCCGCCTTTTCTGCTCCCTGTATCCACCTGTGCCTCACGTGACCATCCCTATTTATACACACCCGCTTGTAAGTGTCATTATTCACTGATGAAGGCAGCCGTAGTGCTGCCGAAACGTCTGATTTATCAAAGTGACTTGGCTAGTGTTCCCGAAAATCGTACTATGTCCCTACCTAGCCACTCAGGCCTTTACTGCAATTGCCTGGATAGTTGTGCAATAGCATACCACAGTGTTTTCAGGTCTCTACTGTACAGGTCGCCTGTCACACCAATGATTATGCAATACAGCAGAAAACTTGCAGTTCCGGAGTTATATGGTGACGTCACGTCACATGAGGTCACATGTGCCGTGCACGTGTTGTAATCGAGTTTTCCGTGGAGATGGATTCCGTTGTTCTAGCTTCTTTTATTGCTCGGGCAAGAGGCATCAAATTTTACGACGTTGACCCTAAAACACTAGTACCAGGTCTATCCGTCGCTCTCCAAAGGAAGCGCAGCCGCTACGATGCCAATGGTGTCGGTCTGCTTGTGCCGTCAAGGAGATACGGGCTCGGCACTGCCTTTTTGGGTCACCTGGATAGGAAAGCAGCCCGATTTGTGTCCTCGCTTCTTTCCGATCCAGGATTGAAAACCACGCTGTAAGTTTATCTTCTGTTCAGTGTTGCGAATCTCATTTTAAGCAGATCTAGCTACGAGTATTCTCTATGCAGTTCGGTGTCTTCGCGGCCGTATTCTTTGAGCGGCGGTAGGCAGTGGGGCCAACGTGCGTGTGATCTCGCCGTAAAGGTTGAGGGCCCATTTTCATCCTTGCCATTTGTGCAGAGATGTCTGGAGCCAGAGACCTATGTGCTAAGAGATTTACAGGTAGCAATGAACTTTTGATATACAATTGATTCTTGAAATTGTACTTGAAGAATCAATAGCATAAATGTAATTGCATAATATTATACTGTATTTGCCACAGATGATGTTGATCAGATAGTGCTGTATCATTGCTTCACTTCCATTCACTCGTGTCAATTTCTACACTTGGTCACGTGGTACCATGTGACCGCTGACGTCATTCTTTTTTAAAATGGCGTATTTCACGTATTCTTAAGTATGTAAATTCCGGAAAAGCGCATACCCGAGTTATTTTGGGTTCAACTTCGACAGCGAAGGGACGTTCGTATATAAGGTAGATCGTTTGTGTAAGAATATCACAAGTTTAATCGCGTAGTGATATGCTATATTGTTGTGGAACCTTTAGGATTGGAGCACTGTATA
Source organism: Aplysina aerophoba (assembly GCA_949841015.1). Taxonomy (NCBI): domain Eukaryota; kingdom Metazoa; phylum Porifera; class Demospongiae; order Verongiida; family Aplysinidae; genus Aplysina; species Aplysina aerophoba. The sequence goes on along the minus strand of OX465036.1, from coordinate 4,645,408 downwards.
GGGGCGGTAGTCTCGTACCTGACCCTGTCCGCTGGCCACCATTTTATTTGCCACCTCCCAGGGTCTGGGGAAAAGACTGCACCCAAAACCTAGTCCAGCCAGCTTGGGACCCACGTACAACGAAACGCCGGGGGCGGGAAGGAAAAACGGGGGTCCAGCAACAGTCGTTTCGATTGCGCAAGATTCAACCAATGAGATCGTCTTGACCCAAATGTTGGTCAACGGTATTCATAGCTTGCGTTGCGTAATAGTACGTGCGGATGGCGAACGGCGATGAAGCTGCATGCCCTTTACTTGGCAAGTTGCGACTCCATGAGTGAAATCAGTGGCGACACAATGACTACTCTGGAGCTCCACAACGGTTGTCGTCTCTTTAAATCGAAGCACAGTGGTCTCAGCTCGAAAACAAGGCTCTTCCCGAAACCAGTCGGTAGATTTACCACTGTATCTCTGCCAGACAGAACGAACGAAAGCGCTTGCTGCTGCTGTGGAAGCATGTTGATGTCCGCCTTGCCGATGTGTTGCAGAGAGAGCCAGATTGTAGAAGAGAGGTTGTCGCTGACGCGGTCGTGGTCGCTGTCAAACGCCATATCTATATATATTTTTTCGTAGAGCCAATCCTTTGTTCGCAAACTCCTCCCGCAGCGTGTCTGCGACGGACGCGAAACTCGGCCTTATTTCAGGGCGCCGCACGGGGAGTGTCATAAGGGGGTAGGCGGAAGACGATTCGTTACGGCCGAGAAGAGCGCCGCACAGATTCCCACTCTTACGGAAATAGACGCCATGTTTTTCGTGCGTATACGGACGGCAAATGCGATATTCCGGACACGTTGTTGTGTAAAAAAAAAGGCGGCTCAATGCCCAAGAGGAGACGCTCGCGCTCTGTGGCACGCGAAGGCACCTAGGGGGCCCATTGTGCACAAATAAGCTACAAAAATTGCATTGCTGTGGTTTGACCAAGCCAAACTGCCAGACAGCTTGCTTCGGCTACATATCCTGGGATGGTGTTATTTGTATATGGCCAAGAGCTATATAGCTAGCTACCAAATGCAAGATTTAGCTAACAACAGTGGTACCATCAAGGGTCTGTCGTTGAATCGCAGTTGCCAGAGCGCCGTTGAAGGGCCGCTGTCGAAGGAGCGCCGTAGCAGTGAAGCCCGCCAAAGGCGGGCTTCTCTGCTAGTTCCTATCAGAGAGTGCGGTAGCACTCTCTATGTAGGGATGGCACAGGGTGTTTCGTTATCCCTATACATTGGTATAGGAGCGAAATTCGAAAATACGCAGAAAACCGGCGAAAGAAGGCTACGTACAGCTGAATATAGAACGGTCTTACTATAAACTGACCTTAAGGTAGTAGGTACAGCTAAAAGCTTCCTCTAGGGTACATTACTTTTGGGTATGTAACTCTGAAACCATTCAAGCAAACATCTTCATTATTACAGATGTGATAGTCAAGTAAATTCTCCACAATTCGGTGTAAATAATTAATTGATTGACACTTCCGTTATTGCAATAATGTAATGACAAGTCAAAAAGTATCTCCTCAGAAAAACTCAAGCACCCTCAGGAAAACTCTATCTAGTTATGCCCTGAATGGCTGGGAAGAACCAAACCTGGTATGCAGAATCTACAAACATGGGCGCATAATCCTATGGGAGGCCACCTCCAATTTCACTTTCTTTGCCAAGTTATTGCCTTTTTATATAAAAGTTGCGAATGTTGCAATAACTTGTCCGCGTATGCGATTTCTCAGGTGGCCTCCCATAGTTTTTTTGCGTGTTTCTGTGTACATTCCGATGAACCAACTCGCATTTGAATCGTTAGTAACGTTGCAGACTAGATAGCTTAGCAACACCTCTATGTCAGACAGTATGATGCCAGAGGAGGCGTCCATAGAGGATTTAGTGCGCTACCTAATCCAACACTAGGAGATGCTTCTATAACACTTATTCAGGTACCTTTCAAGTTTTGAAACTACAGCAATCGCCCACAATAGGCCGAAGGAAGAAATGTTCTTCACGCCACGAATTAAGGCCCCCCCATGGCTGTGGTTTCACACCTCATTTCACACCTCACACCTGTCGACAGCTAATACATCCTATGTTTACATTCCTTAGCGCGGGACAGCTGATTGTTGCAGAGTGCGCTCCACCAGGCGTACCTCAAACTTCATCAGCTAACCTCATGCTAGCTTCTGAATGTTTGGGAATACCTACGCAAAGCAGTAGTTGTTAGGGTAATAGCACACAGCAGTAGTTGTTAGGGTAAAAGCGCACAGCAGTAGTTGTTGGGTACCACTACGCGATGCCGAAATTGAAGGAATCGAAGAGACGAAGACACCTTACAGGAATTAGCGCGCAAGGAAACGTCATCCGTGGAGTGGGCCTAGCAAGCAGAGCTTCAGAGGAGTTCGAATTGCCACCCGAATGGATTATCGAGGAAGTCGGCTCGTCTTCATCCTCTAAGGTTCGTTTGAGGTATCGTTCTACCGCTGGCCAGTACTTTAACAGCCTGGCGGCCGCTCAGAAATGCCTTGCTAGCCTTACCAGGACAACGAGTGACGCTGACACTCCAGCTACTTCCTCGATGGAAGAATCTGGTTCAGAATACTATCCTACGCCAAGAAAGGGCCTACATATGCAAGCTATACTTGAGGAATCTGTAACTGAAGGTGAGCTTGAGCAGCCAGAGAACTGCATCTTCTTCACAGAACTGAGGGCTCTCACACAATTCATCGATGAGGCCAGTGCTCTGAGGAAGTGCAGTACTGACGGATGCCTAGGTCGCCTTGTGCCTGCAGCTGTGAATAGAGTAGGTTTTGGTGGAGGTGCTCGTGTGCAATTCGCATGTGATGGATGTACATCTGGTAATCTCATCTTCAACACCTCAACGTTCGTCCAGGAATCACGGCGCTATGTGGCATCCTTGTCTGTGGCACTTGCATTTATGCTCACTGGCCACATGCATTCTGGCTATCACAATGCATTAGGCCGTGGCCTGGGCATCCCAGTGTTGCAACGGAAAAATTTCTACAACATTTTGAAGGATGCCCATGCTTACATCAAGAAAATGCTAGATGAAATGTGTGCACGTGCAAAGGAGGAGATGAGGGCACTGCCAGCAGATGAACAAGGAAGCTGGGAGAATGCAGTGACCACAGCAGATGGGTGTTGGCTGACAAGAGGTCACTTCAGCCAAAACTGTACATTCATTATTAAGAATTACTTGAAGAACACCATCTTGTGGTACGGTCATGCATGTATGCGTGGAGATGATGATGTGATTGAGGAGCCTTTATACCCTGGAACATCAAAATCAGCAGAAGGGTACCTAGCCGAAAAGCTATTCCAAAAGGCAAAAGATGAAGGATGTTACATTTCAGTGAATTGGCAGGATAGTGATTCCTCAGCAGCAAAATCAGTGAAGAGTATATTTCCATCAATACAGATCATGTACTGTGCAGGTCACGTTGGGCGAGCACATTCCAACCAGCTAAATGACCTGAAAGCAAAGAAGACATTCACCAAGGCCTACACTGACAAACACGTTCGGGCACATCCAACTGTTGCCACTGTGGCCTGCTGCTGTGCAAGAGGGAAACACAGGGCTGGATGTGGGTGCATAACAGAAGGGTTCATTAGAAATGCTCGAATCAGTCACTTTCTTGTTTGCATCCAGGCCGGGAATGATCCCAACATCTATGCCCAGCGTATGAGAGAACTTGGGAAGTATCATGCTCGTGGCATACACAGCTGGGATGGAGGCCAGTGTTCTTTCCACCCCTCAGTTGTCTGTTCCTGTGGTGGATGCGATGATGTAGATGATCTGCAATGTGTGGGCAAGCCATATGAAAGCAAGTTTGTCCTTTCATGTGAGCTGCATTCCCTTGGATATGAGATCGAGTGTGAGCGGAGGGCTTTGAATGCAGAGAGTGTCATACACACTGTAATGGGTAGAGGGCATTCAAATCTTTGTGAGGCAGCCTTCAACATTCTTCCTCGTTTCCGTGCTAAGAGTCTTGCACTACACAGGCTTTCTTACATTACCCTGACAAACTGGGGGCTCATAATGAGCTGTGTTGAAAAGAGTGACATTTCACCATATGTCTCTTTGTTTAGCCAGATGGGATTGCCTGTTCTTGATGGCATGGCAGATATTTGGAAAGCTGACATTGAAGAAACATCAAAGGCTCTTGAGAAGAAGAAGACTGATGAGGTGAAAAAGTACAGAATCCAGATGAAGACTGCACGCGTGGCTGAGCAGCAAGAGCGTAAGCAGTGGACGAAGCGACAGCAAATCTTGCACAGTTATGGTAACCAGGAGGAAGAACTTGAACAAACTGAGGAGGCAGATCCTTTGGACAGTGACGCTTCTGTGTATGCACTTATTGGCGGTGAGCATAGTGTAGAAAGTGACAGCCGTGGAGACCTACTGGTTTTGGGGGACAGCTTACCCATTGCAAGTGTTGAACAGTCATCAACTCAGCCTTCGAGGAAAGGGAAGAAGCGGAAACCATGCAAGTGTGGCTCCACATCACATTCCCGTGTGTCGTTTCATGGTTGCCCACTAAATAAAAATCTTGATTGATTATGCGTCAGTATTGCAACATTTCATAGTCATTTTCCTGATAACACAAAGCTCTTGTTTTAATTTTTTTTATAAATTATAATATAACTATCATTAGCCATGCATGTCTGTGTGTATTGTCTCGGTGCAATCTATCTTTAATGTCGACTACTAGTCGCCTGCCTGCGAACTGGTGCACCTTTTATAGCAGGCCATTTGGCCTGGTATAGGTCCTGGTAGGTGACTGTGTACACCTGCAGGTAGTAAATAATTTTTATATAGATACACTTTGTATACATCCGTACACGTACGTGTATTAGATACGCGCAAGACATGTATAATATAACGCACCGTATCGCCTTCAGGGTCTGGCTTGGGTACTGCATCCAGTTCTTCTGGAAAGCGCGCCCTGACTACATCTTTCAGCGCCGCTGGATATATATAGGTAGGCTGGTTTCCTTCGAAGTAGCCAGCGCCGATCTTCCCACCGTGCTAGAAGAGGACAGGATCGCGTCTATAATTTTAGTAAGGCTTGGCCTCATATCCGCGCACAACTTACCCAAAGAATACCGTACAAGCGGCGATACAACTTGGCCCGCCCTGCCCGCCCGGTTGCGTCACTTTGGGGCATCTTCAGTAAGGCAACAAGGCCCGGCGGTGCGTTCTCAAATCTACGCAGAAGTATACGGAAACCACTAGAGATATGAACAGCATACAGACAGTACAGAGTCGTCGCTTACCCGTTGTCTACGAATTTTGCTTCTAAGACGTCAATAGCGTCCTCTAAAGACAACGGCGTCGCCACAGCCATGCCTGTCTTTGCCAACGGAGCAATTAGAATATGACCCATCGATTTTATCAGCTATTACTTGAAACTTCACACGGATCAAACGTTTTTTGTTTCTCCTATAATTATTGCAAACTAGTCGTGAACGGCATAAAACTTTGTGAATGCGAATGAGACTCACAAACAAACATCTGTACCAAAAATCATGCAAGTTTGATTTGATCACTTTAACCGTACCTACTACCTTAAAGGCAAGCGAACATATCCCGCTGAGAAATAACCGCGCTTCGAAAATCCCGGTTTTCGTTTTCTTTTTCTTCTTCTTCTTCTTCTTCTTCGCCAGCTGTAACTCAAGAACGAAGGGGGCTATTGGAGCGCTTTTAGAACGAAACTACTAGAAAGTTCCCGAACTGTATTCTTTGATAGAACTGGTTGTCAAAGCGATAATATTCAACATCAAGGTTTTCGTGGCTCACAGCGACAGAGCTGTGTGAAATCCGCCATTTCTAATGACGTCACCACGTAGTTTGAAAAATGGTCTCTGGGCCAGCGCGCCGAAGTTCTTCGTGTTTGCCTGGTAAAGCGCAAGATTGGCAGCTTACCAAGTGTGGTGCGCTATAAAGTTCTTATTGATATCGTCCAAGATGAAAGGAAACGCTGGCAATTGAATATGTCTCAGTATCAGCGGACACGGTACGTAATTCACTTGTAGCTAGCTAGCTACACGGTCCAGTTTTGTATCCACCGGGGATGAATAAACTAGTAGCAAGTCGATTGTGACCTATTATAGGTAAAGGTGGACGAGATACAGTATACTAATGAGAGAAGGCTATAAGCAGACTTGCATAAAAAGTACAGAAACTAGAGAAGATAAAAATTTTCTACAAAAATGGTAAGAATGTAGGGATGGCACAAAAAGGACAGAAACAAGAGGGGATGTCATGTGGTGAAGTATTTGCTGTGTGTGGTTTCTACACACAAGGGTATTGCACCACATCCCTACATCTGGCAGCAGCATGTAGCTAATCAGTGTCGATGGAGGGTACATTATTTATCTCTTGAACAGAGCAAACTGAACTTCAGTAGCACATCGAAAGGAATATGCACTATAATTGGCAAGAACAGATCTAGACTCTAGTATATAGTTGAAGGAATTTAGCTGCTTCCACTTTATCAGCCCTCAGGGGCTATTTGCAACTGAGTGCTGGTGGAGTAGCTATAGCTACACACCAAGAGCAACAGCTGGCACTAGTTCTTATGTGGCCATACAGTGAATAGCACATGATGCAGAGTGCTGCCAGATGTAGGGATATGGTGCAATACCCTTGTGTGTAGAAACCACACACAGCAAATACTTCACCACATGACATCCCCTCTTGTTTCTGTCCTTTTTGTGCCATCCCTACATTCTTACCATTTTTGTAGAAAATTTTTATCTTCTCTTATAATATGGAACGAAGGTGCACGTACTATTACGCAACACAAGCTATGAATACCGTTGACCAACATTTGGGTCAACACGATCTCATTGGTTGAATCTTTCGCAATCGAAACGACTGTTGCTGGACCCACGTTTTTCCTTCTCGCCCCCGGCGCTTCGTTGTACGTGGGTCCCAAGCTGGCTGGACTACCCAAAACCTTGCACGGTCCAAGCTAGTCTGGCTAGCTAGACCGTCCCATCTAATCGCCGGGGCACTTAGGGCTGGGAAGGGACGGTCTAGCGGCAGCATAGACTATCTAAACTACGCGTACTTTAGATAATCTATGGCGGCAGTAATGATTAGTTCACACCTATTCGACCAATCAGATGCTACTGGCAGGATCCTGCTAATAGTATTCATAGTCTGCAGGAGCTCAGTCACGCATACTATGCCGTTCACTGGCGGTGGATTTCTTTCTGGCTGGAGATAGAGCCACCGGACGTGGAGAGGGTTTTAGTGGGCTCGAGAGACCACTCACTCGTTTCGAGCTTGAAAGAACGCATGAGCAGAAGAAATCTTATATTTCGCAAAGTGTGCGTCCTGGCATCGACATCCTCAGTCGAACATTCAACACCGTAAGGTAGTACGTGTGGCACAGACTTTCTTCTCCAGCGACGCTCAGCTGTGTAGCTGTCACAAATGCTTCTTCCACTACCGTCAGCCTCCTAGTCTTCACCAGTCTGTACTTCTCTTTGAGCGGTTTGTAGCAGCAAATGCAAAAGCGCTTATGTTTCTCCATCTCGTCCATCTGGCGTATGGTCCGCCCCAACTACGCAGGAGTGCTGTAGTGATCGATACAGTATGTTGAATGTTCAAAGCATCTGTCCTGCATTTGCAGCTGTCCTAGTGAACACCTACCGATCAGAATCCTCCCTCTTCATTGACGGCGAGACCATCCCTTCCAGAGAAGGCACGACACAAGGAGATCCCCTAGCAATGGCTATGTATGCCATTGGCATACTTCCATTGATCCTACATCTACAGGATGAGGCCAATCAGCTCTGGTATGCAGACGATTCTTCAGCTGGTGGAACCATCAAGAATCTCAGGGGCTGGTGGGACAAGCTACAGAAGCTTGGCCCCAATTATGGGTACTTCACAAACCCTCAGGAGTCCCTTCTAGTTGTGAAGGATCATTGTCTAGCAGAAGCAGAAGCAGCTTTCGAAGGCACTGGGATTCAAGTCTCTTCTGAGGGGGGAAGGTACCTGGGTTCAGCAATTGGTGGCAATGCCTTCAAAGAGGCCTTTGTGGAGAATAAAGTGAAGCAGTGGAGTTTTGAACTAGAAAGTCTAGCTGATATTGCGGCCTCCCAGCCCCATGCAGCATACGCAGCCCTAAACTTCAGTATCAAGCACAGGTGGTCGTTTCTAGTTAGGACTACAAAGGACACCTCTGCATCATTACAACCAGTTGAAGATGCCATCCGTCACAAGGTACTTCCAGCCCTAACGGGAAAACAAGCCATCATCAATGCAGAAAGGAAGCTCTTCGCATTACCCATCAAACTTGGAGGCCTGGGAATTCCCATCCTGCCAGATGCTGCAAGCCGTGAGCTATCAAACTCAATTGCTGTAACAGAACCCCTGGTGAGGTCCATCTTGAAGCAGAGCGAAGAGAGTGGTTTTGAGACAGAAGCACAACAGAAACAAGCGCAGAGATATGTCAAAGATGCAAACAAGCATAGAAATGAGGAAGACATGAAAGAAACACTCGGCCTACTGACAAGCTCCACTCAAACAGCCATCATCCTGGCACAACAGAAAGGGGCATCTGTGTGGCTTGGAACACTGCCTATTGAAGAGCATGGATTAGCGCTCCATAAGGGTGCCTTTAGAGACGCTCTTGCTCTAAGGTATGGCTGGCAACCAAACGGGCTACCTGCCACTTGTGCCTGTGGGAAGGCAAACAATGTGCAGCATGCGTTAAGTTGCATGAAAGGAGGTCTGCCTATACATCGACACAATGACATCCGCGACCTCACGGCCTCCCTCATGGAAGAAGTAAGCACCCCGACGGAAACAGAACCAGCACTGCAGCCACTCAGCGGTGAGATGATGCATGGACTCTCAGCAAACATCCAGGATGACTGCCATGTTGACAGCAGGTGCAGGGGATTCTGGAACCCACAGCAAGATGCATTTTTTGACGTCAGGGTTTTCAACCCTTTGGCATCTTCCAATCAGACCCCCGCGCTCAGTACAGTCTTCACGCGGCATGAACGAGAGAAGAGAAGAGCATACGACCAACGAATCAGGGAAGTCGAACATGGCTCATTCACACCTCTCGTCTTCTCGGCCTCTGGTGGAATGGGGCCCCTCCACCACCATTGCATACAAGTGGCTGGCGGCTCTGCTAGCAGAGAAGAGAGGGCAAAGGTACAGCCTAGTGATGACATGGCTCAGATGTAGGCTTTCATTCAGCCTGTTGAGATCCGCTATCACAGCAATCGGAGGCTCTAGGACTGTGAGATTCAACCGTGAAAGCACCCAACAAATCGAGTTGGCTGCAGCTGAGGGTCGTATCCCCTCAGCCTAACCCTACTAAACACAATCACTTTCAATATGTAACAGCTATATAATCACCTTTGTATACATGGAATGTTATATTTGATGTTGACCTATTATGCTTTGCTTTTCAGGGCAGTGCGCATGTGTCATATCAGAAAAAAAAAATCGATACGCTATACATTACACTTGCGTAGTTGGGGTGGACCCATTTCCATACGTCGTATTAACAACACGCACAAAGTGTGAATGATAATGTGAAGGTGTGAACTAATCGTTACTGCCGCTAGACCGTCCCTCCCATTCAGCGCCTCGGCGTTTAAGTGGGACGGTCTAGCTAGCCAGACTAGGTCCAAGCCTAACACGGACTATAGATTATCTAAACTACGTGTAGTTTAGATAATCTATGCACGGACCAATTAGGCCCTTTGTGACGTCATTTGCGGATGCATGAATATCGTTATTGTAATTGAATGACAGAGCTGGAGGCAAATCACGTAGGTAAACGCTTCTTGTGCGAAGCAGCACCCCTCAGGAGGCAAATGCAAAAGACCAGTTCTTCCAACAAGCGATCAAAGATGCCCAGGACGACACGGTGATCATGGTATTGACTAGTCTCGTACCTGACCCTGTCCGTTGCCACCATTCTATTTGCCGCCGCCCAAGTGTCTTTCATAGTGTGTTGGAAGAACTGCTCTCTTTGCATCTGCCTCCTGAGGGTTGATGGTTTGCGTAATTGGGGCGAGCCTTGGTAGGGTGAATGGTGGGCGTAACCTCACGCAAGTTGCAGTGATTACTGCATCGTGCTGTGTTGGTCATATCTGCATGGTCGGTGGTGGTGGTGGTTGTAGTTGCATGTTGTTGCTGCATCCCGTACCGACTAGCGCTGATGCTGGCCCCGACCTTTGCACCTTGTGTCCTGACCTTTGCACCTTACATCCTGACCTTTAGACCTTGTGCTTGTGGTGTTTCCCTCCTTTCAAATGGTGCAAACATTCCACTTGCTCAGGTGGTGGTTGTCACCAGTTGCAACTTGCGCTCAAGGTGCTTTTTCATTCAGCCACTAGCGCAGATAGTCCACTTGCACACGTGGTGGCATCACCCTCTGCAACTTGCGCTGGTGGTTCTTTTTCATCCAGCCACTGGCACAAATACTGCACTTGCACCCGGGCAACTTGCACTGTGTGGTGGTGGTCAGTGGTGGTGGTACGTAGTTGCATGTGGAGGTGGAGGTATATATACATATGAAACCTGCACTGCCACTGGAGCAACTTGCACTGTGTGGTGGTAATCTACAGTGGTGATAAATGTATGTGGAGGCAGAATCTATCTTTCTATCTATCTACATATCTAAATAAAAATCTACGTAACTGTACGTAAGTAAATCTAATCCATAATAACAGTGGAAGGTCTGTTAAATAAAACCCCACTTGTGATGCAAGTCACCTACTAGATCTCACGGAGAGATCAAGTGTTGGCCAGTGGTTTCATGTGAATCAATTGTCAGTGCTGCAGTTTGTATTTATTATATATAGAAGGCAATGCTGTACACCATACACACACACACACACACACACACACACACACACACACACACACACACACACACACACACACACACACACACATACACACACACATACGTACACACATACTTGTACTTGTATTGACCACAGCCAGAACTGGCTACGTGGCCCCCATTCAGGGGGTGAGCCAGCAGGAAGTAACAAGACTGGTGGTCCCGTTGGCAGCGGGGACACCAGCCTTATCTCCACATCTCCATGGCTCCCTCAGTGCATTGGGGTGCTCATCTATGAGCTTGCAAGACCCGTGAGATGAGGGAGGTGGAGTACAGCCTTGAGTGACGGCATCAGAATATCAGTCCTGAATTCCTGGCCGCAAGATTCCCCACCTCTACGCTTGGTAATTTCTAGGTGGCTAGCATGTAAGCACAATCAGTGTCAAACACTGGTAAGTGCACTAGCACCTAAGAGAATAATCTTCAAGTCTTTACTCCCCAGTGGTGTACAGACACACACACACGTACACACACACACACACACACATTGTACACACAGACAGACACATCAGACACACGCACACACACACACACACACACACACACACACACACACACACACACACACACACACACACACACACACACACACACACACACACACACACACACACACACACACGTGCCTACAGCGCAGGAAAATGCACAAAAGCAGCTACAAACATGCACAGCAGGCAGGAACTATCACCTATACACGAAATTCGCCGATTCCTGCGGATACTCAAGGCTAAGAAGCTGTTCGTTCGAGCGAGCTCGAGTGAGCTCTGGGCGCGCCATTTGTGCAGACGATTTCAAAGCGAAATCGTGCGCGCTAAGGCTTTTCCGCGCTACAGACACTTGCCAAACCTTAGCGTATGCGATTCACGGCGCTCACCCACTTCTGCGTCGCTCCTGTCACTTTTCCGTGGCAGCGATGAAAGGCTTTTGAGACGGTAGCCATTGAAGACGATGCTAGAACCAAGACGGCAAGCGATGGCGCACTTTTCGACAGAATATTACGCAAATGGTTGGCCAGAAGGTGGAGTGGCCATCTGTGCCGCGTGTAGAAGCCTCCTTCTTCGGAAAAGTAGACTCAAAAGTTGCTCACTATATAAATGCCTCCATTTGCAATGCTTAACCAATACTCGACCTTTATAAATGTTGTTACAGTTATACTGCTATACTTGTTGTATTATATCATATCATATATCATATATTATTATTAACTAGCAGTAAAGCCCGCCTTCGGCGGGCTTCACTGCTACGGCGCTCCTTCGACAGCGGTCCTTCAACGGCGCTCCGACGACTGTGATTCAACGACAGAGCCTTGATGGTGCCAGTGTTGTTAGCTAAATTCTCAGTTCTTGCATTTGGTAGCTAGCTATATATACGGAAGTCCGTATACTTTCTCCGTAAAACCAAAATGGCGGTCGGTCGTTTTCTGGTTTTTCGCCGCGCGCTCCTCGGCTGAAGCGTATTTGCGCTCGTCGCCCCCTCGAGGACACTCTACGGTAGGGGTTTCAAAGCGCTGTGAAGGTTTCGTGGCGATTTGGTTGCGCGCACGCGAGGATATCGCGGCCAACCGTTTTCAACTCCTCTTTATTAATATAGACTAGCAGTGAAGCCCGCCTTTGGCGGGCTTCACTGCTACGGCACTCCTTCGACAGCGGCCCTTCAACGGCGCTCCGGCGACTGTGATTCAACGACAGAGCCTTGATGGTGCCACTGTTAGCTAAATTCTCAGTTCTTCTTGCATTTGGTAGCTAGCTATATAGTTCTTGGCCATATACAAATAACACCATCCCGGGAATATGTAGCCGAAGCAAGCTGTCTGGTAGTTATGCTTGGGCAAAGCACAGAACATGCCATTTTTCTGTAGCTTATTTGTGCACAATGGTCCCCCTATGTGCCTTTGTGTGCCAGAGAGCGCGAGCATCTCCTCTTGGGCATTGAACCACCTTTCACAGCTTGTGCTAATCATGACAACATTGACAACATGTGACGACATCATGACAACCTATCAACATTTTCACAGCTTGTGCTAATCATGATACATATAGCTACAGATTCATGTTTGTTGAGACTATTCAGCTGCAGACTGCATGGTACGTTGCAATTATGCTATTGGGTACATCATCAATGTGTAAATTTTGTTATCACATGCATAAATATTTCATGTTAGTTCCCACGATGGCATTTCTATATGATGGCGGTTCCACAATACACACTGCTGTGCGAACCGTGCACGGAAGTCCGTATACTTTCTCCGTAAAACCAAAATGGCGGACGGTCGTTTTCTGGTTTTGCGTCGCGCGCTCCTCGGCCGAAGCGTATTTGCGCACGTCGCCCCCTCGAGGACACTCTACGATAGGGGCTCCAATGTGCTGTGAAGATTTCGTGGCGATGTGGTTGCGCGCACGTGAGGATATCGCGGCCAACCGTTTTCAACTCCTTTTTATTAATATACTAGCAGTGAAGCCCGCCTTTGGCGGGCTTCACTGCTACGGCACTTCTTCGACAGCGGCCCTTCAACGGCACTCCGGCGACTGTGATTCAATGACAGAGCCTTGATGGTGCCACTGTTGTTAGCTAAATTCTCAGTTCTTCTTGCATTTGGTAGCTAGCTATATAGCTCTTGGCCATATACAAATAACACCATCCCAGGAATATGTAGCCGAAGCAAGCTGTCTGGTAGTTTGGCTTGGGCAAACCACAGAACGTGCCATTTTTCTGTAGCTTATTTGTGCACAATGGTCCCCCTATGTGCCTTTGCGTGCCAGAGAGCGCAAGCATCTCCTCTTGGGCATTGAACCACCTTTCACAGCTTGTGCTAATCATGACAACATTGACAACATGTGATGACATGACAACCTATCAACATTTTCACAGTTTGTCTAATCATGATTCATATAGCTACAGATTCATGTTTGTTGAGCCTATTCAGCTGCAGACTGCATGGTTGCATTTATGCTATTGGGTACATCATCAAACATCATCAATGTAACTTTTGTTATCACATGCATAAATATTTCATGATATTATTAGTTCCCACGATGGCATTTCTAGATGGCGCTTCCACAATAACAATGTGCGAATCGTGCACGGAAGTCCGTATACTTTCTCCGTAAAACCAAAATGGCGGACGGTCGTTTTCTGGTTTTTCGCCGCGCGCTCCTCGGCCGAAGCGTATTTGCGCACGTCGCCCCCTCGAGGACACTCTACGGTAGGGGTTTCAAAGCGCTGTGAAGGTTTCGTGGCGATTTGGTTGCGCGCACGCGAGGTTATCGCGGCCAACCGTTTTCAACTCCTCTTTATTAATATAGATAGACTAGCAGTGAAGCCCGCCTTCGGCGGGCTTCACTGCTACGGCGCTCCTTCGACAGCGGCCCTTAAACGGCACTCCGGCGACTGTGATTCAACGACAGAGCCTTGATGGTGCCACTGTTGTTACCTAAATTCTCAGTTCCTCTTGCATTTGGTAGCTAGCTGCATAGCTCTTGGCCGTATGTAGCTGAAGCAAACTGTCTGGCAGTTTGGCTTGGACAAACTACAGAACATGCCATGTTTCTGTAGCTTATTTGTGCACAATGGTCCCCCTACGTGCCTTTGTGTGCCAGAGAGCGTGAGCATCTCCTCTTGGGCATTGAACCACCTTTCACAGCTTGTGCTATAACCATGACAACATTGACAACATGTGATGACATCATGACAACCTATCAGCATTTTCACAGCTTGTGCTAATCACGATTCATATAGCTACAGATTCATGTGTGTTGAGCCTATTCAGCTGCAGACTGCATGGTTGCAATTATGCTATTGGGTACATCAAACATCATCAATGTAACTTTTGTTATCACATGCATAAATATATTTCATGTTAGTTCCCACGATGGCATTTCTATGGTGGCGCTTCCAATACAATGTGCGAACCGTGCACGGAAGTCCGTATACTTTCTCCGTAAAACCAAAATGGCGGAAGGCCGTTTTCTGGTTTTTCGCCGCGCGCTCCTCGGCCGAAGCGTATTTTCGCACGTCGCCCCCTCGAGGACACTCTACGGTAGGGGTTTCAAAGCGCTGTGAAGGTTTCGTGGCGACTTGGTTGCGCGCACGCGAGGATATAGCGGCCAACCGTTTTCAACTCCTCTTTATTAATATAGATAGATAGAAGTGCACCATGTGCCAAGGCAAACTAGGGCATCACTGCCCATGCAGCACTGTGATATATAAAATTGTGAATCAATAAGATGAAAGAATCAATGGGTCTGGGGTCATTGGGGTCTAGGTTGGGGGATGGTGCCTGCGTGCTGTAAATCTCTTCAGCCACACTCTCTCCACTGCCCTTCCCACTGCTTCATCTCCGCATGCTCTATCCACCACTGCCACCACCCTGTCATTATCATGCATACCCTGCCATCCTTCCACCCTCTCACTCATCAGTTCCTTCAATTTCCCCCTCTCCTCTTCCACATATGTACACCTCATCAGCAAATGCCCAACATCCTCCACCTCTCCACCACTACAGTTCTTGCATATTCTTTCTTCTCTTCTCAAACCATGCCATCTTCCAGTTTCAACTACCAACTCTGCTGTTCCCCCCCTCAATTTCACTAACCTTCTCCTCCTCATCTTACTTTTCACCATCATACCACGACCCTCACGCTCCTCCATCAGGCTACCAATCAAATGTAACTTAGGGTGCCTCTGCGCCTCCTGCCTCCATACACCCCTTACCTCTCTCCAGGCTACCTCCGTCAAAACTTTCTTCACTTCCCCCATCGACAAACCTACCAATGCCTCTGAACTCATTCCCCCCCATCCAAACATCCTCAAACTTTCCTCCAAATTCTGCACCCATTTAACCTTACCTCCCATTTCCAAAGCTTCCAACATCACTACCTTCATTAATCTCTCCTTATCCATCCTCATCACCTTTATCCAAAACTCAATAAACCTCTTCCTTCCTTCCCACCTCAACGGCATCATATTCAGTTCATATTGTAAGGACACTAGGGGGTGCAACCTCCCTACCCCCAGGAAGATCCTGGCCGCTCGCATTTGCACCCTCTCCACTGGCTCAAGTTGACTTCCCCCACCCCACACTTCTGCCCCATACAGCAACACTGACTCAACCAACATCTCCATTAACCTTACAAATGTTTTTCCTCTAACCTCCCCCGCAGCATCTCTGCACTTCCTAAGCCAATCACTCAAGGCCCTTGATCCAGCTCGAGCCATCCTCTTGCTCCCCATCTGCTCCGTAATCACACAACCAAGGTACTTAAACTCCTCCACTACTTTAATTCTCTCTCCATCCACCTCGAACACCTCCTCCTATATATTTAGTCCCCTATCTAAGAGGTGCAAGAGCTAATTAAGAAATCCTGCTAATTACAGGGGCTCAGGGAGCACTTGACCAGGTGCTCTGAGTTTCATGATTTTCCGGCAACTTTGTCTTTAAAATTATTCCTACAGCATCTATCTGTATAAATGTTCCATACACTAAGTGTTAGACTATTGGAAATTATATTGGAACTTTGGATGCAAATTGTACAAAGACGAAAGCCTAATTAAAAAATCTGTTCAATTTAAAATCCATCAAATTCCTCATAATTTATGTGGATACTGAACACCTATCTGCAAATGCCTCCAGGACCCCTGTGAATTAATTATATTATATTATATTATATTATTTAATTATACCTGTGCAAGTGGAATGGTTGCACCAGTTGAAAGAAGGGAAACACCATAAGTGCAAGGTGCAAAGGTCAGGGTGCAAGGTGCAAAGGTCAGGGCAAAGGTTCAAAGGTCAGGGCCAGCACCACACACTTGTACTTGATTGACCGCAGCCAGAACTGGCTACGTGGCCCCCATTCAGGGGGTGAGCCAGCAGGAAGTAACAAGACTGGTGGTCCCGTTGGCAGCGGGGACACCAGCCTTATCTCCGCATCTGCATGGCTCCCTCAGTGCATTGGGGTACTCATCTATGGGCTTGCAAGACCAATGAGATGAGGGAGGTGGAGTACAGCCTTGAGTGACGGCATCAGAATATCCGTCCTGAATTCCTGGCCGCAAGTTTCCCACCTCTACGCTTGGTAATTTCTAGGTGGCTAGCATGTGAGCACAATCAGTGTCAAACACTGGTAAGTGCGCTAGCACCTAAGAGAATAATTACACAAGTCTTTATCCCCCAATGGTGTATGGTTCACAAGTACAGACACACACACACACACACACACACACACACACACACACACACACACACACACACACACACACACACACACACACACACACACACACACACACACACACACACACACACACACACACACACATACACACACACACACACCATCCATCCATCCATCCATGTGCTGCTTTGCACTGAAGATATCTCCAGTGGTACAGGCTGCTAGATCCAGCTCCTCAGTTCACCGCTGGCCTTGCTTTACAGAACCTCTTGTGGTTGTGCAGACCTTGATGCCTTATCTCCCGGCCACAGTACGGGCATGGGGTGAGCTGTGGAGTGCTGTGGGACTGCCGCTGGTGGTTGATAAGACCAGACCTGTTCACGGCTTGGAAGGTACACACACACACACACACACACACACACACACACACACACACACACACACACACACACACACACACACACACACACACACACACACACACACACACACACACACACACACACACACACATCAGTATAAATGTTCCATACACTATGTGTTATACTATGGGAAATTATATTGACACTTTAGCTGCAAATTGTACGAAGACGAAAGCCTAATTAAAAAATCTGTTCAATTCTTCCTCCCCAGACTTGATTGTTATTTTACAGTGAAGTTTTGTTATAATTGACACAGTGCTGCATGGGGCAGGATTGCCCTAGTGTACTTTTGTACATGATGCACTCTAATAATAATAATAATAATATATATAATTATATATCGTACGTCGTCTTAGGCCACGGGGCCAATTTATGCCGGGTGCAAAATGGACAAATGGCCGCCCTGTTCGTTTCAGCATCTACAATGTACCCGATGCAGTCCAACGCAAATAGCTGCATGCCATCGGCACCTTTAGCTCGCTCAGGCTCGCCCCCACGATGCTGTAAGCATCTGCCTAGTAAGCGTTTACGTAGGCTT
This sequence comes from Aplysina aerophoba, assembly GCA_949841015.1. Taxonomy (NCBI): domain Eukaryota; kingdom Metazoa; phylum Porifera; class Demospongiae; order Verongiida; family Aplysinidae; genus Aplysina; species Aplysina aerophoba. The sequence continues at coordinate 4,627,360 of OX465036.1, read as the reverse complement.
TGCTTTCAGCAACGGCATTTTCAATTACAATAACGATATTCATGCGACCGCAAATGACGTCACAAAGGGCCTAATTGGTCCGTGTTAGGCTAGGACCGTGCAACGGTTTTGGGTGCAGTCGAGACTATAGGGGCGGGCCAATTTAGGTCCAACGATCTGGTTCGCCTTGCGTACAACTTGACTGCCCACTGCTGAAGTTGACAAGAAAAACGACATGGCACTGGTGCTGCGATTCTTTCTTCTTCAAGCGCTTTACTCTATGTGGTGCGTGGCCCAGCAGCGCACTGACGACGGGAGAGTGATACTCAACCTTGGATACTTCGCCACGTACTCCGGAAGCTACGTGAGCAGCGGTAAGTGAACAGGATGCATGGGAAGGTCGCCGCCGCAGGCAGAGCCTAAAAGTGAGCGAGTGCTAAAAGCACATCGGGTTATAAAGTGGTGTACTTGCTCTGCGCTAAAGTGAAGGTCATAGGTGGTGATCGTGCCTACGCGCGTGTGGCAATATTGTACGTACGTCTGCAGGGACCATCCCAGCTGCCCAGCTCGCTGTGGACAGGATTAACAATGATAGCAGTATTCTTCCGAACTACTACCTTCAGTTGGAGACTGCCAACGACTCCATGGTAGGCATAGTCAGAATCTGCTGATGAACAACAGATGTTAATGGCTTAACTCTTTCCCTGTCCCATTCTCCAGTGCAATGCAGATGTGGCTTTTGATGAGTACTTCAGATTCTGGACAAGTAGGCTTCTAAACCAATCTGCTCCAATTTCCCTTGGATCAGGGTGCTCTGTTGCCACTGAGCCCATGCTGACTGCCGCACGGTTCTGGCGGACCATGCAAGTAACCACCAACTCACACACTTCCACATGCTGACACACTGCAGCACATGCGGTATGATCCTTCTCCCCTCTCCCCTCATGCCCTCTCTCATCTCGATTCCACCTCTTCCTCCCTCTACATGTGAAGGTGTCCTATTTGTCCTCAGCACCCCACCTCAGTGACAACACTCGCTTCCCCTACCACGTTAGAGTAGAGCCCCCTGAGAGCGTCACACACAAGTCACAAGGTATTATCGCAGCTCAGTTTGGCTGGGAGGAGGTAACGTGGATTGTACAGAATGAAGAGGTCTTTGTATCTGTGAGTCGAATTCTGAAGCTTTCACCAATTCACTAATCATTTGTTTCAAGTATACGTACGTATATGGTTCACACAAGTCTAGCTATGCCCTAAGTTTGTATATAATCAATTACTGATCACAGATAATTGTACTATCTCACTGCAGCACATAATGTGACTGTCAAGTGACCTGCTGTATGTATATACCTCTGAACTGATCACACAGGACTTGGATTCTGTTCTGGAGTTCATGGAACAAGATTTGCATATTGCTAGAGTGAATGCATTCCGATTCGTGTCTCAACTTCCAATTACTACAATTGACCGAGCACTGGTGAGGGGGAAGGGAAGACGAACTGACACAATATGTTGACTCTGTGTGTCACCCTTGTCTGTCTCTGATCAGGCTGACAGGCCTCGTGTCATTATCATCGATGCCTATCAACGCTTTGGCAGAGAAGTACTTTGCCAGGTAGGTAGCTAATAGTTGATTTGTATGCACCCCTATTGTGGGCACTCACTCTTGATAGAGGTACTTAATCATCCAGTTGTTTGTTACAATAACATGCATACATTACATAAAACTAACATAAGTTTCTCTTCCCCTCTCCCCTCTCCTTCCACCACAGCTGTACAAGCATGGCCGGTACTACCCTTTCTATCAGATCATCATTCCAGGATGGTACGATACTGGTGCTTGGGGGAAGATGGAAGATGGCGAGTTTAATTTCACATCAGAGTAAGTGCAGCCATTTAGCTGTGACTGACATCCATTGAGCTGTGTGGTGTAACTGAGTAATTTCCAATAACCTAGAACAGCCATGGAGCACTAGTGCTGAAGTGTGTGTGTGCTGCAGTCTAGTTGAGTGGGTCGTACATTAACTGTAATCAACTGTTACCATTCAAGACAATGATTAAAAGCACTTTACGTAACTATATACAAGAATCAACAATGTGATGTCGTAGAGGCTCATTGCTACTTTGTTGGCACTTGGGCGAACTGATCGTGAGCAGATACGTAGCAGAATCAATAACAATGATTGCAGGACGTTTCGGCCACGAAGGCATTTGTCAACTGCATACAAAAACTAAAGAAACTGCAGTGTGAGACATGTTATAATATAGCAAACACTGGCCAATGGTGTTGTGTGATGAAGAGTGGGTGAGTAAATGACCAATGATATTACATGATTGTGTGTGTGTTTGTGATTGGCAATCATTGTTATTGATTCTGCTTCGTATTTGTTCACCCGAGAATCAACAGTGTGCCCTACGTAACATGGCAAATGTTCAACTTATCTAGCACATACACAGCAGTTCTACATTCTTAGTACACCATGGACTAGTGACAGTAGACAGTTCTAAGCCTAGTTAGGCTCAGGGTTGACTGTCTGGGTGGTCCCTCACAGTGTGTGTCTGTGTGTGTGTGTGTGTGTGTGTGTGTGTGTGTATGTGTGTGCGTGTGTGTATGTTTGTGTGTGAGTTTGTTTGTGTGTGTGTTGGCTAACAAGTGGGGGATGAGAGCCAGCCATGGAATTGGTGTGTTGGATGGATGTACTGATTGGATGTATGCATATGTCTGCACACCAGTTGCATGACAGTGTGATGTTAGGGCTTGCATCTATCTCCTTATGCTTCACTGAACCTCCAGCTGCTCACTGAGTGACATTCAGACAGTCCTGAACAATGCCATTGGTACTTACAACCCAGTCAGCCCAAAGAACACCAGCATTGTTGGACTATCAGGATGGGTAAGTTGCCATGGTTACATGTCCTATTATGTATTGTGTATTGTTGAGCAGTTTATAAAGACCTTTGGGTCAAAACGTCCTGCACTTTACTTAAGTTGTTAGTTAAGTTAATTAAAGACAGTTTGTAGAGCTGGCTTGTTTTGTAACTGATTGTACAAAGTATATTGCTTGGCACTGGATTATCAGGATGGGTAAGTTGCCATGGTTACAATGTGCATATGTGTATGTGTCATTTGCTCAAAACACGCCTCAGACGTGAGCCACTTTGAATAGTGAACATCGAAGTACGTAGTTGTGTGGTGTTGTGTTCATGCAATAGACATAATTGTTGCTGAAGTAGTATGATGGTTGGTAGACCAATTAAGTGACTTAGTTTGTCCTGTGACTGTCTGAACTGTGCATGCATCTTGTCTCAGAGCACAGACACCTTCACCAACAACTACAGAGCGACTCTGGAAAGCTACAACGATATGAGCTTCACTGAGTATGGGTTGTCAGCCTTTGATGCTGTGTATGTGGCTGCCCTTGGCATGAATGCATCTGTGGACCAGCTTAGGGATGTGGGACTCACCCTGGAGGGGTTCCAGTTTGGTGACTTCAACAGGTCGGCCGTTTATGCAAGCATTCTGAGAGAGACAACAGGCAAAGTGGCCTTTCGTGGAGTTGCAGTGAGCACCTGGGGAGCTTGTGCATGCTTGTGAGGCGGGGTAATGTGTCATGCAGATGTACCTCAACCCACCCCTCTCTAGGGCCCACTGTCTTTTGACTCCTCAGGCCAACCAAACCCTGCCAAACTCCGCACAACTGTGCAACAGTACAGGGTGCAGCCCTCAGGGGAGCTCATGTGGGTAAACATCGGAGAGACCAACTTCACGTCCAATAGGGTAGAGCTTACTGCATCCACTGGAGCAATCTTCCCTGGTGAGAAGATAGGGTGAGAGAGGGAGTAGTAATTCGCATGTCGTGCATTCCTAGTTACATACTGTACAGCTATCAGCTGCAATACTCTTGTGTGTTTTAATGCTACTCACCCTAAGTTTTCCCTCTGTACTCTCTCTCGTCTTCTTCTAACCTCCTTTCCCCATCCTCTCCTCTTTCCTATCTCCCCTCTTCCCTCCTTCACCCCTCTTCTCCTTATACTCTCCCTCTCCTCTCCCCCTTCCCCTCACCTCCCAACATCAACTGTATCCAGAGGGGATACCAAGAGAGGAGGTATTCCTGATTGATGTCATCCTGTTTTCTTTCATGTCAGCACTGGCTGCGGTGGGAGTGGTGCTGACTCTTGTTTGCCTGTTCTTCAACCTCATCTTCATGAGGAAGAAGTGAGGGTAACCCAGTCCTGTAATGTGTAGTGATGTATGTGTATATAGAGAGTGGTGAGTGGAGTGTCTGTGTAGAGTGGTGGGTGAGATAGTGTGATGTACATGTGTGTGTGCTTTGTGCAAACCTGCTGTACGTATACATATATAGCAGGAGTGAGAAGTGATAGCGCTTTTGTGCTCAATCTTAGAAGTCATTGTTTTAGTGCGCTTAATTCATTGACTCTTTGTATGCATCAACTCAAATGGCATCTTGGTCACCCTGCATGCAGGTACATCAAGCTCACCAGTCCCCTGATCAATGTGGTCATGTGTGTGGGAGCTCTGTTGTTCTACACTACCATGGTGCTACTGGGAGTCCCCACCACCAGCATTGATGTGCAAAGTGTACTCTGCAATGTGAGCACCTCCAAGCTCCACCATCATATGGCTTCTCCAGCTTCCATAATTATGTGAACTGATGGAGGTGTATACTGTGTGATGGTTAAGTGCATTACCTCCAACTCTACTACTAGACATTGGCTTATAGAAGGTGAGTGGGTGGCTTACCTATCTCTGTTTACGTTCTCTCCAGGCCTCCATCTGGGCACCCTCACTGGGATTCACCCTCCTCTTTGGCTCTCTCGTTGTCAAGACTTGGAGGATCTACCACATCTTTGGCAAGATCACTGCAAGAAATTTGAACAATGCCCAGTTCAAGATTAAAGTAAGATCTTAGTACGTATGTACAGCACATATTGATGGGTTTAGTGAGCTTACAAGTCACGGGTGGCAAATAATGCTAAATAATTACAACATGCTAATACCATAATAGAAATATACTAATACTAACACTAGTAAGTATACTACTATTAAAGATATTAATAGTAGTTACCCAGGTCTATAATGGTACGTGGTGCCAGGAAGACGTTATGAAATTGAAGACCAGAACAATGCATGCACAGTCACTGTAAACATGGAAGTCACTTCAGTGCTTGCATACACTGTCAATTGGTACATTTCAGTGACTAGAATGTATGCATTGTCCTGCAAACATGGAAGCGACCTCGGTATTCAGTAAGTTGTATATGATCTTTTCCTCCCCTTCCCTCTCCTTCCCTCCCCTCCCCTCCCCTTCCCTTCCCACTTCATTTCTCTCCTCCCTGTCTCCTACCCTCCTCTCCTCCTCTCCTTCCTCTTCCTTTTCCTTTCCTTGGCCTCTCCCTTTCCTCCTCTCCTCCTACCATCGCCTGTCTATATCAGCCTCCAAAGGACTGGATGCTGCTGCTAGTCATTGCTGCCATGGTGGTGGTGGACCTTGTCTTTTTAGTGATTGTGACAGCGGTTGATTCATCTAGGTTTTATGCCACAGAGCAAAGGACCATGGTAGGTATTGCAAATAAGTTACCGAGGCTCAATAGCATGAAGTGATGTTATACCAAAGGGTGGGACATATTCCAGTAGAACGTATGAAATAGGGACTTTGCCTATTCAACCCGACTCATTTTAAATGTAGTTGATTAATGTCTGATCTATCTCTGTCTGTACTCATGTTCCTGCTTAAAGTATACCATTGCTGTGTTCACTGTTTCATGCTATCTGATCTGCAGTTGTCTCGTGATGTGGTTCTCGCGTGCACGTCGAACAGCCATGACATTGTGCTTGCTGTCCTCCTCATCTATAAGTCCATCTACCTGTGGGTGGGGCTCTTCCTCGCATTTGAGACACGCAAAGTCAACATTGAGGCTCTCAACGATGCCCGCTTCATTGCGCTGGCCGTGTACTGCTCTGTCCTGTCCTGCATCCCTCTGGTCCCCATTGGCATCCTGCTCTCCCAGCAGCCCGAGGCCCGCTACGGGGTGCTGGCGGGAGGCATCTTCTTTGCCATAACAGTCATCCTCTGTTTGTTGTTTGTTCCAAAGGTGAGGGACAGGCTTGTGTGCATGTGGGTACACGAGCAGTGTGGGGTAAGTGAATGTTCCAGGTACATGTTGTAATTTGTGGAATATACGTTTGGAGCAGATGGGTATGTCTGGTGATTCACTGTAGGCTATATATGCTAAACAGTATGTAATAATGATTATTTGTTTGAATGATTGAACGTGCCAACAAGCCACTTCTTGCTTCAAGGCAATGTTTCATGCATCAAAGGTTTGTCATGATCAGGCATGTAATGACAGTTAAGCCTGTGATGGGAGAATGTTACATTGAGTCAAGAAGAGAACTTGGTGTTGCTGCGCTTGATTTCCCATACACAATCACTGATTAGGATAGTATAATATGCATAATTTGATATGGAATACATGAGTATGCATATGTTCACATACAGACTCACAGCTGGCACTGTTGTCTCTGAAGTTTGACCACTTCTCTGACCTCTAACCCCAGATGGTTGGCCTGTACAAGCGCAGGAAGAACAACACAACTGATGCAGCCCTTGACTTTGCTCTGCCCACCACCATCACAGCCGGTGGGCTGCAGCAGGCGCAGGTGACTGCAATGCAAGATGAGATACATGTGCTGAAGAAGCAACTCCATGAGGTTTGTCCCTTTACACACCCTATATATATATAAAAGTGAATCCCATTATATGTTTGTGCAGGTGGAGATACACTTGTTTGTGTTTGTTTGCCTATGTGTCCCTCCCGCTCTCCTTAGTTGAAGACTTCACACAGCACTGAAATGGATGCCAGTGGACAGAACCAATCAGTCTCTTGCAAGAGTCCTGCTGTGGAGTGCAACATGGCAATTGATGAACCTGCTACAGAATAGAGACAGTTAGTAAAAGGAAATGAGAAAACATGGAGTTCAACTGCTTAGCAGAACAACTTCTATCCATACCTCGACATAATTAGTATGATACTTTTCACAGAGACTGTGAATCACAACATAGTCACACATACGTATAATGATCATCACACAATACTATTGCTGAAAGTAGTGTTATATAGTGACGTGCAGAGTTGATTAACACAAAAGTGTACGCATTAAGTTGAAATTGCATTGAAAGCCTGTAAGGTGTTCTAATTAAATAGCTACAAGATGGCAAACTCTTACAGGGGTGGTGGAGAATGTCCTAGTTGGGATGGACAAAGTCTTAAACGTGCATTACTGATCACTGATAATGTACCAAAGCAATTGTATACGAAAAGAATAAGAAACACAGACATACATGTATACGTAAGTACATAAGTTTAATGCAGTGTAGCTACAGTGGCATGTGTGACATTAGAGAGGGGGCACAGAGATTGAAGTCACTTGATTTTAAACAAATTTCTGTGAGGTAGGTGAATATCATGCTGGGAGAGGAAGCATGGTCACTCTGTTTTATATATATCTGTTTCTAAATCACTTTTAATATTCCTATAGATATTTAGCCTACGTTATATACACCTCCGATTCTGAGTTATCTCTAACAATAGTGGAATAGTTACAATAGTGGCTAAATAATAGGCGTAATTGTCATTGGGTATACATTTTATAAAATAAGTTTGCTGTAAGGCTATTGTAATTGTTTAAAATAAAAATGTGCTTTACTAGCCACAGGGAGGTTAAAAAGGTGTGTGATAAAGAAGTTGCAGTAGTTGAATAGCTGTTATCTCAGATCTTTTTAAAGGTGGGCCAAAAAATGGTGTTGGTCCACCACCTCCCACGATCACACAAGCGACTTGTTCCTTGGCAGTACGGGGTCCCTGTGTACCGGCCAGTCTCCACGTCCAGTGGCAGACAGCTTGCCCAGGGGCCAGCCAGCACCTTCCTCACAACCACAGATTCTTCATTGACTACATAACTCTCTGTTACTTTATCAATTTAATATTCCTATAGATGTTTAGCCTTCCTCCTGATTCTGAGTTATCTCTAATATATGATTTATATACCTGCTCCTGCCATTCAGATTTGAACAAGTTTGTTGCTATATCTTGGTAGTACTGTAGAAAGTGCTCATCAGTAATGGAAGGTATAAATCCAAGGTGTAAGTTTAGGTAATTTAGGTAGACTTTAATGGATGAAGGGTAATTAACGCTATGGTGGTGCCAACCCTCCTGTATGGGAGTGAGACTTGGACTCTTCAGAAGAGACTTGGACTCTTCAGAAGAGACTTGGACTCTTCAGAAGAGACACAGAAGCAAAATTCAGGCAATGGAGATGAGGTACCTCAGGAAAATAGAAGGTGTGACCAGATTGGACAGAGTTCTGAATGAAGACATCAGGAGAAGGCTGGGAGTTGAAGCAGTGCTAGCAGTCGCAGACAGGAAGAAGAAGGAGTGGAGAGAAGGATTGAAGGAATGTCACAGGAGAAGTTGGTGAGGAGAGTTTTCGAGGAGGATGTGTGCGGAAGGAGACCGAGAGGATGGCCAAGAAAGAAGTGGATAGATGATATGTATGACATCTCCCATACATAGTAAAATATTTAATGCCAGTACTGCATGTGCTTAAGATATACTAACTGCTACATTATTTATGATAATTTTCTGTACTTAAAGCGACTTCCTACTGAGGAGAAAACCTGTACGTCTGATTGATTAATTGATTGATTGATTTAATGGATGAAGCCCACTTTTTTACCAGTTTCAGCTAGGCCGCAGGATTCAGTAAATATTAATGTCTCATTTTACATATTACTTAGTCTCAGCCTAAATCTAATGCTTGACAATTTTGTGATTATTGAGATTGGTACCTACCCAATATGTCCTAACAATATGACTATTGGGGCATTTCTTCCAACACCTAGAAAGCTTAATTCTCATTAATTAAAATACCTTAAGGTATTTTAATTTTAGAAATTTGGTCGAAACATCTGAGGCCCCCAGATACAGCTACTATATTCAATAACAGGTAACTCTAGGATGGTATATAATTAAGTAGCTGTATGTAGTAAACAGGAATGCACTGCTAGATTTAGTCTTTGCAATTAGATAGATAGCTGCTTTATTAATTGATATTGCATTGCAATAGTCTCTACTGATTTAACTCATCTATGATACTCACTGAACTCCACACCCAGGTATTCATAACAGTCTGTATACTGTATAGGTGTCTCTCTACATGCATGCGAAACTACACTGGCAAAGTTTCTTTTTTGGATGTCTGAATGTACATTTTTAGTCTTGTCGTGGTTAATCATCATTCAGTTGTCCTTGCACCATTTGCCTAAGGCATCTACTAGATTTTGCAGTTTGATTGGGCAGTCTGTTCTAAGTATTACATCATCTGCAAACAGTAATTGATTGATCTTCGTATTTCTATTTCTATTCCCTCCACAACTCCCTTCAGGTACTCAATTAGATCATTGATAAATATGTTAAAGAGGATGGGGGAGAGTGTACATCCTTGTTTTACACCACGACCAACTTCAAATTATACAAAAACAAATTGGAACCATCTGGTCACATCAAGACATAAATGGGCATGAAACTAAATATTTATTATACTAATTCTACAGGACACATCAAGGGAAGAAGATGTCTCCTCCCCTGCATACATAATAATACATTTGCACACAATTATTCATTCACATGCAATGTAGTGGTTGCTTGGTTGTATCTCAGTAGCATTCCTTAATCTCCTCAGCAGAAAGGATTGATATGATTATAGAAATTGTGAAAGATAGGAAGAGAAATGGAAAGCAGTTACTTTTAGCTAGAGTAAATGAGTGAATTAAAACAGGCTGGTGAAAATGGGTGTACATGCATGACAGAAGCAAGCTAGCTAGGAAGGAGGCCGTGGGGAAATGACCTATAGGAAATGATGGCAGCTAGGACAATTATTTTCAATATAATTGTGACCATACATTTATACGTATTCTGTTTTAAAATATGCATTAATGTTAGCAATATATTTCATTATTATCCTGCATGTGTGTTTGCAGTACTTCTGCACAGTACCTTCCTGCTGAGTGGCTGCAGTGCTGGTTTTGGTTCTGTTGCAGTGCTTACCTAGCTCCTTCATCTAAGAGGCAGTCAGGTTACGGATGTTGTTATGTCTGTGCATTGGCATACCTTCCTTGGGGCAGTTCAACGCATGCTGTACACTGTTTACATTACATAAGGGGCAGGTGGTAGATAGTCCATTTGGTTGCCAGCTAGCCATACCTTGTATATAAAAGAGCGAGCTCGAGAGTCCCTGAATGTGCCCTTGTGGAGAGCGAATACATGCTCTTTGATAGGTAGTATTCCTAGGCATGACGATGCCCTTTCATCCTGCCAGGATGGTTGGTTTTTTCCATCATTAATTTGACTCAATATAATAATATTAATATACTTCAATTGTAATATATAACCTTTCCACTCCACAATCCACCATTTTAGCTTAGCCCACATCCACCCAAGTGGACACTTGTCACTTTCAGCATCTACGTGAGCCCGGTACACACATATATAGGCAACTGCACATAGAGACATCTAACACAATCTAAGCTCTTTTAGCTTGCTCGGGGGCCAGCCCCACAATGCAGAGCATCTGTTTAGCCAAATATAAGTACGACCAAACCATAACCCCCCAACCCTAAAACCAATGCTAATGTCCATTTGGTTGCCAGGTAGCCATACCTTGTATAGTGAGAGTGCCCTTGAATGTGCCCTTGTGAAGAGCGAATGCATGCTCTTCAATAGGTAGTGTTCTTCGGCATGACAATGCCCTTTCTCTTGTACCAGGATGGTTGCTTTACAGGAGAAGCCTGTCAGTGCATTGAGTGCTTCTTTCGTATCTAACATTTTACATAACAACATAACAACATAATATTACATGAGCGTTATTATATTATCATCATCATCATCATCATCATCATCATCATCATCATTATTATTAGAACACATCCCTGAAACACATAGTGTACCGCCAAGTTTTTGAGAACAGGAAATTGAGTAGAAGTGCAAAGATGCTGGTGTACAAGGCATTGATAAAGCCAACTTTGACGTATGGTGCAGAATCTTGGGTACTAAAGGGGAGGAAGAAATAAAAAGTCAGGCAGCTGAGATGAGAGTGTTCAGGAAGATAGCAGGAGTGAGGAGAATGGATCATGTGAGAAATAATGACATCAGAGCACAGTTAAGGCAGGAAGGAGTTGTGGAGCAGGTGGGCAGAAAGAGAGAAGTTTGGGAAGAAACAATTAAGTAGAAGAACAAATTGGATCTATGACAGAGATGGTAATGAGTGGAGCTGCACCAGGCAAAAGACCAAGAGGAAGGCCAAGAAAGCGATGGAGCGATACTTACTGATTGACGCTAAGATTTAGACTTTTACAGGCCAAGATTATTATCCTTTATTAAATGACATTTCTGAAATAATTAGTAATCTTTGGAGTACTTTATAGTATGCAACTCATGACCATAGTATTAAAGCTAATATGCTTACTTGTCTTGTATGAAGGACCCCCATGTTTTTCAGGGACGTGTTCTAATAATGATGATGATGCATATGATGATGATGATGATGATGATGATACTAACCCATAACTTTCCCACTCCACCATTTTAACTTAGCCCACATCCACCCTAGTAGACACTTGTCACTTTTAGCATCTACTTGAGCCCGGTACACACATACGTATATAGGCAACTGCACATAGAGACATGTAATCTAAGCTTTTAGCTTGCTCGGGGGCCAGCCCCACAATGCAGAGCATCTGTCTTAATATAAGTGAAACCAAACCATAACCCCCAACCTTAAAACCAATGCTAAAGCATGCAAGCAATAGAGAGACGCAGCTATCTGTTGTGAGACTTGCTTGGCTGGCTTCATACACACATATGCCATTTATACAGTAGCTGGTAGCTATTTTGCATTGTTTAATAATCGCAATCATAATAATAAAGACTGCCATCCGGCATGTGGCCTCGTGTCAAAGTTAGTCGCTGTCAAAGCATAGAACTATATCTATCAAACTACATGTCTGAGTTCTTTCTGTTCTTCTTCCTTGTGGGCTCTGGGGTTGCAGCTAGCCATCTCCACCTAAGTTGGTGATTGTCTGTCTGTTTAATCGAGAGGTTACTGCAGAGGCTGTCTACTGTCTTACGCCATGTCAGTCTGCATCCTCTGCATTTGGCCCGTCATATATATGCAGCAAAAACACCATTCTGGTTAGGGGTTCATGGGGCATTCTTGCTATGTGTCCAGCATATCTCACGGCTTGCTGACTCCATATGTGGGACAGTGGTGGCATCTGTATCCTTGTGACCACCTCTTCATTGGTGATGATGTTCGGATACTGCCTGCGGAGAGCAGTCTGCTGAGCATGCCGTCCAAACACTTCTAGCTTGTCTTGCTCAGCTGCATTGAGGGCCCACAATTCTGCGCCAAACATCACTATGGAGTACACACATACCTGTATGAGCTTGAATCGCAGGGACTCTCTCAGTGCTGGCGATCGCATGACATGTCTGATTCTTAGTAGTGCTGCATTGCCAGCAGTGAGGCGGTGATTCTCAAGTTCAGCTTTTCACTTCCACTGGCTGTGAGCCATACACCCAGGTTCTTGAACTTCTGGAGTTTATGCTGTTTGGTGCCCAGGCTCACGAACAGTGCCGATGCTCTCACACTGCATTTGCTATATTGGTGCCATCACCATCAATTTAGTCTTCTTGTAATTGCATTGTTTAGATACCACACCAACGACGTTGACGTATTTTGGATCATTTGCGTACCCAACGATCATCCGGTCGCCTTGCGTACAACTTGATTGTCTACTACTAACAAATTTGACATGGCACTTGTGCTGCGATTCGTTATTCTTCAAGCGCTTTACTCGGCGTGGTGCGTGGCCCAGCAGCGCACTGGCGACGGGAGAGTGATACTCAACTTTGGATACTTCGCCACATACTCCGGAAGCTTCGTGAGCAGCGGTGAGTGAATATGTCTATGTCCGCATGCAGCGATTAGTTGCTGTTGCTGCAAGCCAGAGATGAGACACTCTAGTGCCTAACACCGCGAACGCGAGTAGTTCAATGGCATTGGACTATACGTATGTGCAGCTGTCGATAAATTTGGGCCACCTAAAAAGCTTTCCCCAGTCCAAGGTAATATAGGCACCCCTGGTCCAATACGAACTCGAGAAAGAGTCACTTTGCCCTGTCGTCATATGTCGTAATATGTTTTAGGTTTTATATATACAATGTTTTAGTATTGTAGTTGTAGCTATGGTGTTCAGGGTCATGTTAGTGTATATAGGGCGTGGATTTGATATTTTATATTTCGCATCATCAGTACACGAAGTGGCACCTGGCCCCGCTTCGTCCCACACCGCTACACCTCTAATTTCTGTGCAGCTAACTACACCACTCCAATAGAATTGCTCGGTAGCTATGTGCTGAGCATTCAAACAATTCAAAATATACGCAATCATTGAAGGGGGGCTTTACTGTTCCTACCCAACTTGAAGCATGCAGTCAAAAAGTAGGTAACACATTCCATCAGTGTTGCAGTGCTAGCATGCCTGACTGTGTAGGCTACCAAGAGCCTGCATGTGCAGCCGTGTAATCTGTGCATAGTTTGGAGCAAAGGAAGGAAGTTCTGTAACTGACACTAGTGATACATTATGGCCTGTTCACACACCAACATTTCTGTTCACAGCAGTGCGTGACCTACTGTATACGTACCCACCACAATGTCACTACTACTGAAGACAGCAAGTAGTTCGAGTTTTGGCGGTAGCCCCATGAGGTATTTAACTCGAAATGCTTGTTGCCCAGATGTCAATATCACATATATAGACCAACTCGCAATCACCATACTGTATATACATGAACTGCTAAAGCCACAGACTTTAATATCGCCGTCCCTATCTTTTGTGTGCTTCCGCGTCCGCGCGGACGGTCCGCAAAATAGAAACTATACGGTCAATGTAGGGATGGTGGTAGTTGTTTGTATACCGCAGTATACAATGGAAAACCACCGCTAGCGTTCTATAGAGTGGAAACTGGGCGAATAGAACTGTTGAGGTGAAAGTGCGCACTATACAGAAGACAATGATACCCCTTCCTTCACGCGATAACGCGCCAGCACGTAGAAAACGTCCATGACATTTTCCGCATTTCATCTTTTTTTCTCTAATCTAATTCTTCTTCTCCCAACGCTCTAGTGCACGAACGTTGAGGAGTATGGAAATTTAATCACAGAACTGCGCGGCGTTCGCCCCACTGTATTCCTTTGTACCTTAGAGGTCAGCGCGATGCAGTCTGTATATGACGATTTTCCAGCTTCTTCGTACGCCGCCTATCGGTGAGACGTCACATCAAGACGTCGTTCTTACAAATGACCGCCTATCCGAACAACGGTCGCGGGGGTTGTTACTCACCCAGGCAGCCCAGCAGGATTGTCGGGCGCCATGTTACGTGGTACAATTTGGAACAGGTAGAAACAAGAAACGCGGCACATTTTATTGAGTTTGCGGCAGGTAGTGGCCCCTTCTTTGGCAGAATGTGCGCTGTTACCCGCCTCGTACTGAACGACGGATGGACATAATGATTTCTAATTAAGGTACTGGGATTTGCGTGGCTCGTGGCCGTTCCCTTTGGTTTGCGCCTGAGCCGTTTCTGTGGTAATTTGCTACGTTTAAAAATTCAAGCTGAACACATTAAATAATGCATGGCTGTGTAGTCGATCAGAAACTGCCATATTTGTATAGCCATATTCATATGTGTTCTAATGCTTGTATGCTTGCTTCGAAAGTTTGCATGTATGTGGCTCATGTGTACCAGAATTAAAGATTTAATCTTCATGATGTGCAGCTGGCACTCCATGAAAAGGACAGAAACAAGTGGAGTAAAATGGTTTCCACCATAACCCCCAACCCTAAAACCAATGCTAAAGCACGCAAGCAATAGAGAGACGCAGCTATCTGTTGTGGGACTTGATTGGCTGGCTTCATACACACACATGCCATGTATGCAGTAGCTGGTAGCTATTTTGCATTGTTTAGATACCACACCAACGACGTTGACGTATTTTGGATCATTAGGGGGAGCCTGAGCGAGCCCCACCTAGTGCGTTGTATGGCTGGAGACCCTGAGCGATGCCTCTGATAGTGTCTGTAACCATACGTTCACCCGGTAAATTTTTGATGTGCCTGCCCGCTACAATTTTGTACGCAATAGTGTGCAGTTACACGTCACTATAGTTGTTTGCAAACATCGTTTCGTTAACACGTCTGGACGGGCTGGCTCGACTGTCTGGCACACGGTGTCGCGTCTGGGCTAGGGTGCGAAATAGTATGCGAAGTGCTCTTACGCGGGCATAATGGTCACCGGGCAGCGGGATTCGTCGAGCTCCCGGCCACAGGAAAAGCACAATCCCCGTGCGATAGTTTCCAGCCTGCTTCTGCATAGCGCTTTCTTTGCCGACAGTTCTTTGTGATCAGCTCTAGCTGTTGTATGCATCATGGATAGAACACCTAATACCTGTCCTGACGCAGTACAACGATATTAAGGCTTCGGAGAAGAAGAGAACGTGAGCGGTAGCAGAGAGCAGAAGAAACTGCAGAGGACAGGGAGCAGCGGTTGGCTAGTGTGTGCTGCCATTCTTTAATTGCAGTCACTCGCTGCACTGTGCATTCGTCTAGTTTACGTACTCAACGATCATCTGGGTCGCCTTGCGTACAACTTGATTGTCTACTACTAACAAATTTGACATGGCACTTGTGCTGCGCGATTCGTTATTCTTCAAGTGCTTTACTCGGCGTGATGCGTGGCCCAGCAGCGCACTGGCGGCGGAAGAGCGATACTCAACCTTGGATACTTCGCCACGTACGCCGGAAATGACTTTGTGAGCAGCGGTGAGTGAATATGTCTATGTTCGCATGCAACGATTAGTTGTTGTTGCTGCAAGCCAGAGATGAGACACTCTAGTGCTAACACCGCGAACGCGAGAAGTTCGATGGCATTGGGCTATCGCTGGCTATACATATTATACGTATGCAGCTGTCGATACATTTAAGCCCCTTATAAACAGCTTCCCCTAGTCCAGGTAATATGTGGACCCCAAAATACACCCAATTGCAACCTTTGAAGGAGCGGGGGCTTTACTGCTCATACCCAACCTCAATATAGTTATAGGATGCCTACATGCCTGCTGAATTCCTAACTGGAAGAACACATACTCTTGGAGTGTAAAGTTGCTCAACATGCATGTATTTTGTAGCTTGGAGTGTACTTGGGGCCTCTTCGTAAGGGATTTAGTAATGTTGATTGCCAAAGAAATGAGATGGGCCTGCTTGGCAGGCTGGAACTTCCATGACAGCACTTCCAATGATAGAGCTTCTTAATACCACTTTCAATAACAGTACTAGTGCTTCAGTTAAATACAGGCTGGTGGTTTACATTACACAGTAGACCATCTTGTTTATTCTCCCACTGCTGGCATAATCCCTGTGCATGCTATATTGTGTGATGTCCTTAATGCTACCTGTAGCAGGACTCATATCATACACACCACTTCCTAAGGATAAGACCTAGGGCTACGGTTGTAAAATGAGCATGTTGCATAGCTAACTATGCTCATAGAGGCTGAAGGATGATCATCACCCAAGCAAGCACTTATTGGCCACAACTCAATCGATCAGCATGCAACATAAGTGCAGCAGAGTCCATATAAATACAACTGGTGTACAGTAACAACAAAGTACAGTGTGACCAGGACAGGTGCACGTGATACGAGTTTAGTGTTGTCTAGGCATTAGTCTTCCATGCAGGCCGGTGTGTTTAGTTTTACAGGTACACACAAGACCTACTTGGGTGCTCATGCACATGCATATAACCCAATGGTGTCCATCACCAGTATCACAGTTGCCCTCTGTAATGGAAGTCACAGCACCATTCAGCTAGCACAGTAGGCACTTATGAGGAAGTTGCCCAACCTCCCTTACACTTTACAAAGTAAAGAAAAAAGGCAGGACAGAGTTTCACAGTTACCACAGCCATTGTTAACAGCCAGAGCACGGTCGTTAAAGCCGCTACCCAATGCTCCCTATTCACTCACATCAGTCAGGTAAACCAACCTATCCCAGTACATTTTGCTGTTGCAGTGACAGCTGCATCACTAACGTCTTGCAGTAACAATGCCACTCTCTTCCACAGCTCACTTTCAGTTCTTTCTGCATGGACATTGGGGAGTAGTTGCCCAGCATGTAGTCAATAGCGTACTCCAAGATAGGTCTCGTCTTCAGTGTTTGTGATAACGATAGATCTGTGTTCATGTTCCTTGTTCATTTGATTGATACTCATTTGTTGATCAATGATTCCCGTCGGCTATATTTCTTACTGTGGAAGGAGGAAATATATTTCAATGGTAGTCCAAATATTTTGAAATACTTGGACCGGGGGGGGGGGGGGATTGGGGTACATTCGTTATATATGGGGGTCCAATTTTCACGTGACAGCAACAATACTGCAATAAATGAATAATAGACGCTCCGGCATGTGATGGTGAACATGTTCTACAGCAATGCAGTATGCATATACGTTATGGCTGTGTGGTTTGTGCGTGTATGCCAAATTGATGCATGCAGGAACCATCCCAGCTGCACAGCTCGCTGTGGACAGGATTAACAATGATAGCAGTATTCTTCCGAGCTACTACCTTCAGTTGGAGACTGCCAACGACTCCATGGTGGGCATAGTCAGAATCTGCTAATGAACAACAGATGTGAATGGCTTAACTCCTTCCCTGTCCCATTCTCTGCAGTGCAATGAAGATGTGGCTTTTGATGAGTACTTCAGGTTCTGGACAAGTAGGCTTCCAAACCAATCTGCTCCCATTTCCCTTGGATCAGGGTGCTCTATTGCCACTGAGCCCATGCTGACTGCCGCACGGTTCTGGCGGACCATGCAGGTAATGACCAACTCAATCATGCACACACTAATAAGCCACATGCTACAATCTGCAACACATTGTGTGACACTGTTCATGGTGACTTCCTATGTGTGTGTAACTCTCTTGCACAGCTCTACTGTCATCTTTCAAATTATATGCACATGACTTTCCTGTGTCTTACTTAATTATATACTTCATTGGCTTATAGTTATAGTTCTTTCTCTGAATGTATTTATACTGCAGGCCCCTGCATGCCGCTTCATTCTTTTGGTTTCATGCACTTGGATCTTGCTGAACTGTAGTAATAACATTGTTACCCAGCCTAGTGACCGCTGTGTGACTGTATTTCCTCCACTCTAATGACTCCTCCAGTACACAATCGTATACATGCAATATGTTCCTTCCCCCCTCTCCCCTCTTGCCCTCTCTCGTCTCGATTCCGCCTCTTCCTCCCTCTACATGTGAAGGTGTCCTATTTGTCCTCAGCACCCCACCTCAGTGACAACAGTCGCTTCCCCTACCACGTTGGAGTAGAGCCCCCTGAGAGCATCACACACAAGTCACAAGGAATTATCGTAGCTCAGTTTGGCTGGGAGGAGGTAACGTGGATTGTACAGAATGAAGAGGTCTTTGTGTCTGTGAGTCAAAGTGTGCATCCTTACTTCTATATGCATCTTTCTGAGACTGGTTATTCATTAAATCTTCACTACCTGAGCTTTGAGTGCTAACACCAACTGTTGTAACAAAATATTGTCGCAGATATGGTTTGCTATCGCTCAAATTGTATCGCCCAACTTGCCATTGCTTCTCTGCCATCTCATTGCTAGACATGCAGCAAATTCATCCACACAAAGTTCCATTCATTCAACTCCAAACACACACACACCTAATGAATGCTATCCCACGCCACACACACACCTCTACACCACACAATAACAGTAACACAGTTTCCACAAGAGCCTCCATTAGCTTTCTATAATGTTCTTCCATTAACCTCTATGACCATATATAGATCTACTTTTGATCTTATGAGTTATTCCACATTTTTCAACACTGACCCGGCTGCGTGCCTACTGGTCACTCCTTCCTGCAGTATTCCAAATCTCAAGCACGTTGCCTCTTTATCATCAGCAAACGCACAATACCATAACCTCTGCTACGATAGTGCTGCAATCCTCTGCCCCCTACACTCCACCCCCACACATGCTTCCTCCAGCATGTCCAGAAGGAAGTTGATGTACAAAAAAAAAACACTTGGACAAAAGGCATCCTTGTAGCTATCATATCTGTAGTCACTTCAAATGAGTCACTGTATTCATCACCCATTCCTCACACCTTATGTGGTCCCCAAACATGAAATCCAATCAACTGCCCTAGTCAAGCCCATATCATCTAAACCTCTTTGTCTATGCACAACTATCTCTGGAATTCACTAGCCAATAATTGATTTTGAGCCAAATGTTTCGACAGCTATAGAGCTCTCATCATCAGTGGCAGGCAATACACAACAAAGGGGGGGCTTGGTTAAATACACTAGAAGGGTGGGTAAAGTGGTGGGTAAGCAAAACCATCACTCTTGTATGGGATGTCAAAGGTACCCACTCAGAGAGCCCTCTGTGGCCGATCATATCCTTTGTGCACTCTCCAACTTACCAGGTGTCCATACACCTAGCACTGAGGCTCCTATCACCTCTGGTAGGCAACTCCCCTCCACATATGCAGAACTTGTGCTGTTTTGCTGACTTAATGTGACCTCAGGTTCAGCAGGATGGCAAGACCCTTGCCTCTTTTGATGTGGTGTCACCACCAATGTTTCAGAATATATATAGATATAGATATAGATATAGATATATAATTATATATTATATATATATATATATATATATATATATTGTATATATATATATACATAAATATATAATTATTATTATATATAAAGACCTAGCATTAATTGACAGTAGCTATAGGTTTTTGAGGATTGGCGTATCAGCAATCCTTTGGTACTGCTATGAGATACCCAGTTTTGATGATAGCTGCAACATTGGCAATGGAGGATGTGGAGGAGAGGGCTCTGATGACAGCAGAAGTGCAACCCAGGTTTTGGAAGAGGTATATCGATGACACCCACACAGCACTTTCCAGCGGACAAGGCACAAATGTTCTGCACCACCTGAACAGCATTGAGCTTAGCATCAACTTCACCGCGGAGGTGAAATTGAATAGGGGACTCCATTCCTGGAAGTGTTACTGCAAAGTGACTCTGATGGCTCCATCCTGGCTGTAGTTTATAGAAACACACATATTCAATTAAGACATTCACCCCTTAGCTCACAAATTTGCAGTGGTCAGGACACTGCACATTAGAGTACTACCTATCAGCTTGTCGGTGGTGAACAAGGATGAAGAGACAAAATACATCAGACAAGCCTTGAGCACCAACAGCTATCCCAAGGTAGTCATATTACCTGTCCCCACCAACTCCTGGACGGCTGATCAGGTGGACACACAAGGCCCAAATGGTAGCTCTATCGCGGTGAGGTGTGTAAGAAGCAGTGAGGTATATCTTCCCTCTGGTTGTAAAGGTCTCCTTCCATCCTAACATGACCCTGATCAGACCCATGGAAAGACAATGCAAGTTCAGGAGAATGAGATGACTTATGTTGTCTATCAGATCCCCTGTGCTGTCTGTTCAGGCTGGCAGGTGTCTTAACCAGCAGCTGAATAAGCACAGACATGCAATGGAGTCTACAGATTCAGCCAGCTCAGCTCTGGCTGAACATGCCTGGAATGCTCACCATGCTGTGGACTGGGACAGGATGACGATATTGGATCACCAGCCCAAAGTGCACCAGAGACTAGGCTCGGATTGGGCTCCAGTGACCTAGTCTGTGAGCCCAGACGTGGTCACTAGAGATACATGGATCAAGTGTACAACTGGCTGTCACCAACCTAGACCGTTCCCTGTGTCCTTGCTTTCTTTTGATTTCCTTTACGTCTGTTTATTGCTGTGTCATTCAATGCTGTTTTCCTACCACTTTACCCACCCTTTTCACGTACAGCTGTAGTTAGCTAAGCAAGTTCTGTTGTGTATTGCCACTGATGATGAGAGCTGTATAGCTGTTGAAAACATTTGGCTCAAAATTAAATATTGGCCAGTGAGGTCCAGTAATAGTTGTGAATAGTATTTGCTTCACTCTGTCTACTCTACCATAATTATGCATTGCAATATGAAGCCAAAAGGCAATGCAAACATCCCCTTTTTATTACCTACGTAATACGCAACAGTAGATTCTGCCATAGTGTCACTGTTTGATCTCTGCACCACACCACACCACCCACCCCCCCAATCATGGAAGCCTACCATGAATGCTATACACACAGTACATATATAGCAGTCCTCACTGAGTCATGTGCTGTCAAGTGACACATGTATACCTCTGAACTGATCACACAGGACTTGGAATCTGTTCTGGAGTTCATGGAACATGACCTGCATATTACTAGGGTGACTGTATCTCAATTTGTGTCTCGGCTCCCAATTACTGGAATTGACCAAGCACTGGTGAGGGAAAAGGAGAGGGAGGGGAACTGACACAATGTGTTAACCCAGTGTGTCACCCTTGTCTGTCACTGTTTAGGCTGACAGACCTCGTGTGATTATAATAGATGCCTTCCAACGCTTTGCCAGAGAGGTGCTCTGTCAGGTAGGAAGATAGCAATGGCTGTGTCAATCAGACACTTCTACTGTTCACACTCACTTCTGAATAGAAGCTGTTACATTAACGAAGTAGATTGCTTTAGCTATCATCCATCCAGTTATTTCCTTGCTGCAAGAGATGATGTTAACTATTCATAAGCTTGTCCCCTGCTCTCCTCACCCCTTACCTTGATCATCCCTCACAGCTGTACAAGCATGGCCGGTACTACCCTTTCTATCAGATCATCATTCCAGGATGGTACGATACTGGTGCTTGGGGGAAGATGGAAGATGGCGAGTTTAATTTCACATCAGAGTAAGTGTAGCCATGCAGCTGTGACTGACATCCAGTGAGCTGGCAATACATTATAGAGGAATAGTGATGAGGCGTGTATGTGTGTGTGAGGTTCTCTCCATTTGTCTCTCTGTGTGCTTCCTATATAGCCTATGCATAGGTACATGGGGTATTACATCCAGCATGTACCTATTGGTGTGGTGGTATATATGGATGTAGTATTGGATAAGTGCACAGTGTTCTTGCCAGAATTCTGAAATAGGCAGGTGCAGGGGAGAGTCCAAAGCACTAGTCTCAAATCCAGCCTGTATCCTCTGCGAGTGTCACTATTGCACAATTGATTGCTGTGTACATGCATGTGCATAATTGTAATAATTATTAAATGCAGATTGGCTTTGCATGCTATTATTCAGGGGTGCAGCAGCCTCTGAAACACTGACATAGGAAGGTATATCTGCACAACAGAGGGGTGCAGCACCACCCAAAAACAGCCTAGAGAGAGCACTGCAAGTGCAAACATCTGTGCACTAGTCGGCAGTCTGCATATGGTGCTTGTATCTATCTCCTTATGCTTCACTGAACCTCCAGCTGCTCACTGAGTGACATTCAGACAGTCCTGAACAATGCCATTGGTACTTACAACCCAGTCTGCCCTAGGGACACCAGCATTGTTGGACTATCCGGATGGGTAAGTTGCCATTTACAATGTGCATATGTGCATGATGATTACATTGTATTTTGTACACTGTATACATATGTATTGGGTTGCATTCTGTAGCAATTGACATAGGGTTCGGGTTAAAAATTGACCTTGAATTAATTAAGTTGTCCAGTAGATGGTTGCTCAAAGTGTGGACAATCGTTGGAAATATATTGCATGTATTATTGTCAAAATATGATTTAAACATGAGCCAGTCTAGATATTCTGAAACTGTTGTAAAGTAGTGTTCAAGGGCGTAACAATAGTTGGAGTAGGGTTGGCTTGTCCTGTAACTGACTGTACAAAGCACTTGCTTGGCACTTGCAGAGCACAGACACTTTCATTGCCAACTACAATGCATCTCTGAAGGACTACAACAATCTATACTACACTGAGTATGGGTTGTCAGCCTTTGATGCTGTGTATGTGGCTGCCCTTGGCATGAATGCATCTGTGGACCGGCTTAGGGATGTGGGACTCAATCTGGAGGGGTTCCAGTTTGGTGACTTCAACAGGTCGGCCGTTTATGCAGACATTTTGAGGGAGACAACAGGCAAAGTGGCATTTCACGGAGTTGCAGTGAGCACCTGGGGAGCTTGTACATGCTTGTGAGGCGAGGTAATGTGTCATGCAGATGTACCTCAACCCACCCCTCTCTAGGGCCCACTGTCTTTTGAGTCCTCAGGCCGACCAAGGCCTGCTGATATCCGCACAACTGTGCAACAGTACAGGGTGCAGCCCTCAGGGGAGCTCATGTGGGTAGATATTGGAGAGACCAACTTCACGTCCAATAGGGTAGAGCTTACTGCAACCGAGAGAGAAATCTTCCCAGGTAAGGAGACAGTGTGAAAGGGAGGGAGTTGTAATTTGCATGTGGTATATACCTATAGTTGCATACATGTATGTGTATATACAGTGCAAGTTACAATATACACCACTAATTTAAATAAATAAATAAATAAATAAATAATTAAATTGGGGATTTGGAGGCCCTCGCGTGCATGCACTAGGTGTGCCTAGGAAGT
The DNA here is from genome assembly GCA_949841015.1 of Aplysina aerophoba. Lineage (NCBI taxonomy): Eukaryota > Metazoa > Porifera > Demospongiae > Verongiida > Aplysinidae > Aplysina > Aplysina aerophoba. The sequence goes on along the minus strand of OX465036.1, from coordinate 4,603,669 downwards.
ATGGAAGATTTTAAGACTTTTAAATTTGGCAGAATTATTAATTAGGCCTTCGTTCTTCTACAGGCTGCCTGCAAAGTGCTAATATAAATGCACATAGAATAACACATAATGTATTACACATTTATACAGATACATAATGCAGAAATTATTTTAAAGAAAACGTTGCTGGAGTATCATGAAACTGAGAGGGCATAGCCAACTGGTCCATACGTCCCTGTCATTAGTGGGATTTCTTAATTAGCTGTTGTACAGTCCAGATTGAGACATAAACATATAATATAGATAGTACAGTGACCTTACTGTACTTACATTTATATGGGCTGAGTATTGCATCAGTATTGCATGCGGGATCATTTATGCTGCAAGCGAATCTTCAGTCGCCGTTCTGGAAGGAAAAGGCTTCCACACGGCGTGTGCCTCACGATTACGCTTTTGTACAACAGGCTACGTAATATTCTGGCGGAATCCGCGCCATTGGTCTTCATCTTCGTCCCACCGTCGTCTTAAATGGCTGATGCGTCAAAGGCCTTTAGACCGTCGCCTCGGAAAAGTGTCAGGATCGACGCAGGAGGTAGTGAGCGCCCTCTATCACACACCCTAAGGTTTGACTAGTGTCTGTATTGTCGAGAAGCCTAGCGCGTGTGATTTACCTATGCAATCGTCGTCAAACAAGTATTTCGAGTTAAAAAACTCGTGGGCGCCGATGGGGCGCCCCAAACTCGAACTACTTGCTAGTAATGATGTCTACATTTGTCATGTTTAGCATCACTTTAAATGCTAGATTGACCCCAGGGTGCACCATGCAGAAGTGTGAATGCATCAGGGTTTTAAATACAAACCAAGAAGCTGTGCCTAAGCATCCACACTCATTGGAAAGTTGGCAATTGCATGGGAAAGTGCATTAAGCGTTTGGATGCTTTGCACAGGATAGAGCCTTGCAGTTACACAGCTTCATGCACTTTGATAGCCAACTGTTCTAACCCAGCTAGCTAGCTAGCTATTCAGTTGCCTTGTCCTGAATAATACCATCTACACAAACTAATAGCTGCTGTCCAAAATCTAAAATATCACATGAAAGGATAGCACCGAAGCTAACCGCAGTAGCAGTAGTCTTCGTCATGTGCAAACCATGCTAGAACGTAAATAAAATGGCCGTTCAGCCTCGGTAACATTTGAGCTGTAACTCAAAATCAAAAGTTATTAAAGCTCCTAAGCCACATCAGCCTTCTTGAATCACTTTGTGAACAACTTTCGTTCGTTTGGTAAAGGGAGAAATGGTAACAAAGGCGATTTCTAAGCGGGTGAACAGAAGCCTCCGGGGCGGCCATCTTGTTATCGGACCTGTTCTTTTTCCGGCTGTTTCTTCACAAAAACGTCCTGCGCACGCTTTGCGCTGGCTTACTATTACGAAGAAGTATTCTGAAATACTTCTCACTCGATTGAATGGCTGCGAAAGTGAGGACAAAGCGAATAATAGCTTAGTAAAGTCAACGAACCCCACGGCGCCGCCATCTTGACAGATATATATATACATATATACGAACATGAAGCCATACAAAAACCTATTTCTGAAAACAATATAGGGGCGCCTTCGGCGCCCCAAAAAGGGTACGGCCAGAGCTCGCTCGAGCGAACAGCTTCTTTAGCCTTCAGGATGGATAGGAA
>OX465036.1:4543375-4601804 GCA_949841015.1 Aplysina aerophoba | reverse complement strand
AGGCTAAACAAACATGAATCTGTAGCTATATGAAGCATGATTAGCACATGCTGTGAAAATGTTGATAGGTTGTCATGATTAGCACATGCTGTGAAAGGTGCTTCAATGCCCAAGAGGAGATGCTCGCGCTCTCTGGCACACAAAGGCACGTAGGGGACCATTGTGCACAAATAAGCTACAGAAACATGGCATGTTCTGTGGTTTGCCCAAGCCAAACTGCCAGACAGCTTGCTTCGGCTACATATTCCCGGGATGGTGTAAATGGCCAAGAGCCAAATAAGCTAGCTACCAAATGCAAGAAGAACTGAGAATTTAGCTTACAACAGTGGTACCATCAAGGCTCTGTCATTGAATCACACTCGCCGGAGCGCCGTTGAAGGGCCGCTGTCGAAGGAGCGCCGTAGCTGTGAAGCCCGCCAAAGGCGGGCTTCACTGCTAGTAATATATATATATATATATATGTATAGCTATTGGCTGCTGAATATTGCATGTGTGCTTCAATGCCACTCACCCTCACTGCACTCTGTCTTTCCCCCCTCTCGTCTTCACTTACCCTCCCCCTCGACTCCCCTCCCATCATTAATTGTATCTGGATCCAGAGGGGATACCAAGGGAGGAGGTATTCCTGATTGATGTCATCCTGTTTTCTTTCATGTCAGCACTGGCTGGGGTGGGAGTGGTGCTGACTCTTGTTTGCCTGTTCTTCAACCTCATCTTCATGAGGAAGAAGTGAGGGTAACATTAATTGCACATGGTTTGTAGTGACATGTATATATATAGAGCTTGGTGTGGAGTGGAGTGGCTGTGTGGAGTAGAGTGACCGTGTGGAGTGGTCTGTCATGCACTGTTACGTGTGTGTGCATTGTGCACACTAGCTATATATACGTATAGCAGGAGTGATTGTTTTAGTGTGCTTAATTCATTGACTATTTGTATGCATCAACTCAAAATGGCATCTTGGTCACCCTGCATGCAGGTACATCAAGCTCACCAGTCCCCTGATCAACGTGGTCATGTGTGTGGGAGCTCTGTTGTTCTACACCACCATGGTCCTACTGGGAGTCCCCACCGCCAGCATGGATGTGCAAAGTGCACTCTGCAACGTGAGCACCTCCAAGCTCCACCATGATATGGCTTCTCTTCCATGTCCGAACTGATGGACATGTACTGTGTGTTGGTTAAGTGCATTATCTCTAACTCTGCTACTTGACATTGGCTTATTGTCCTTAAAAAGGTGAGCGGTGGTGTACCTACTTCTGTAAACATTCTCTCCAGGCCTCCATCTGGGCACCCTCACTGGGATTCACCCTCCTCTTTGGCTCTCTCATTGTCAAAACTTGGAGGATCTACCACATCTTTGGCAAGATCACTGCAAAGAATTTTAACAGAGCTAAGTTCAAGGTGAGAGCAAGTGCTAGCTATAGGCTGCTATGAGTGTGGGTTCAGAGAGGGAATCAAGTACAGATGAAGAGAAAGGTAGGGTCCCATCACCAGCCTGTATTCTACTAGTATGATTTTGAGTGTACATGTGCTCATTATATAGTTGTAAATGTATGGTGTCTGCTCTCTGGACCAAACATTTCCATGTATTTCCACCCTTCCCTCCCCCTAATTAGTAAGTTCTATGCATGTACTCTAGTCCCTTCTCCTATCCTTCCCTTTCTTTCCTTCTTACCTCCTCCACTCTTTCCTTCCTCTTGCCTTTCCTTCTCCTATTCCATCCTCCTTTTCTTCCCTTCCTCCTCACCCTCCTACCACCCCCCCCCCGGCCTGTTCACCAGCCTCCAAAGGACTGGATGCTGCTGCTAGTCATTGCTGCCATGGTGGTGGTGGACCTTGTCTTTTTAGTGATTGTGACAGCAGTGGACTCATCTAGGTTTTATGCTGCAGAGCAAAGGACCATGGTACGCAATCCAAATAAGCTAATATAATGGGTACATTGGCTTTTTAGTGAATGTGTTGTTGATTAATGCCTCAAGACATCACAGCTCAGGAGAAAGGTGACAGAAGAAAAAGGACCGGAAACTGAGTCCAAACCCGTGAACTACATGGACTTTTAGCCATGTGTGAGCCACAGAATCAGCCACACTCATTTGTCCTCCATCACCCCTTATGTGCCGGTCTAAATGACCTTTATCTCGCTGTCACTTTTCTCCTGAGCTGTGATGTCCTGCAGCCTACAAGCTTACAGTTACCAGCTCACAAACACTTACTGCACAAATAATGCCTTATTTACCTCAGTTGCTGTGCTCCTGTTTTTGGCCAAAGCTTTACCATTGCTATAAGGTTCTTTACTCCCTGATCTGCAGTTGTCTCTCGATGTGGTCCTCACATGCACGTCGAACAGCAATGACATTGTGCTTGCTGTCCTCCTCATCTATAAGTCCATCTACCTGTGGGTGGGGCTCTTCCTCGCATTTGAGACACGCAAAGTCAACATTGAGGCCCTCAACGATGCCCGCTTAATTGCGCTGGCGGTGTACTGCTCTGTCCTGTCCTGCATCCCTCTGGTCCCCATTGGCATCCTGCTCTCCCAGCAGCCCCAGGCCCGCTACGGGGTGCTGGCGGGAGGCATCTTCTTTGCCATAACAGTTATCCTCTGCTTGCTATTTGTTCCAAAGGTGAGGGATAGACGTGTGTGCATGCATGTGGGCACATGCTGGGGTGTATATAAGGCAATAAAATGTCCCTGGTAAATGATGTCATTGTAGGGTAACAGAGTTGTTATTTGGATGGGTATATGTCTGATAATTTACCCACTAATAGATCCAACTTGAACTACCACCATCCTACCCACACTTCATGTCACCATCCCACACCTCCACTTTGATCCACCTTCACACCTTCCTTTCATGTCACCATCCCAAACCCCCACTTTAACCCACTTTCACACCTTTTCTTTCATGTCACCATACCACACTCTATTTAAACATGCTTCCCGCTGTATTCTTCAGTCATTCCACTGACGAAGGCCTTCGCGGCTGAAACGTCCTGATCAAACCTTGCAGTTGCTACGTTATCCCGCTCGAAAGCTGGTGTATACGCCCACTGGCATTCCTGCACGTAGCCATGAGTCTCTATGATATCATTATTGTAGGATAGTTAATTTGAAACAATGAGCTACTTCTTGTTTCAAGGGAATGTTACTTGCACTAATGTTTTGACACGCATGCACACAATGACAAAGCCTGTAATGGGAACAATGTTTCCTTGAATCAAGAAGTGATTGCCCATGCATAATCAATGCGTTCATTATAGTATATATGGTAGTAAAATATATATTTGCAGTATGAAACACATGCATGGGTATGTCCACCTACTGACTTCTGCTTGCACCTTCACCTCTTTTGAACTTTTACCCCTTCTCTGTCCTCTAACCCCAGATGATTGGCCTGTACAAGCGTAGGAATAACAACACAACTGCCACAGCCCTTAACTTTGCTCTACCCACCACCAACATAGGTGGGCTACAGCAGGCACAGGTGACTGCAATGCAAGATGAAATACATGTGCTGAAAAAGCAACTCTATGAGGTACGTCAGTTCGCCTACCTTCTACATAAAAGTGAATGTATCAGTAAGTGCAATAACACTCTCAATGTAGGGATGGCATGGCCGGGTTGTCTTTCTTTGCCAGCTGTAACTCCAACACAAAAGAGGCTGTTGATGCGCTTTAAGTACTAAACTACTAGAAAACCCCTCGCCCTATATGTTCTTCAATAGGACTGGCAGTCAAACAGATACTAATCAGCATGAAGATCATCTCAGTTAGTAGCGACAGTGCTTTGCAAATCTGCCATTTTATAATTATGTAAACCAACTTGAAATATGGCCTCTAACTTGAACAGCTCCGATGAGCTACAGTAACTTGCATTTGCACTCTGATCAGTTCTTCGTACATTCGTGACATGTAAAATGCAACAGCCATGAACCATTAAAACTGTCAGAACACTGCACTATTTCCCTACATCTGGCAAATATAAGTTTATACGTCTATTGGGTAAACAATATCTTAATCTCATGGTGCAGAGTTTGCTACCCCAGTTTCAAAGCCAAAGCTATGCCAGATGTAGGAAAATTGTGCAGTATTATGACCTTGTGGTCCATGGCTGTTTGCCACTGTAGTAACAAACTGTACTGTTTATGCCATCCTTAGCTACATCACTACTATTCCTGTAGAAAATATTCATTGTTATTTATCTAGTATTATAATTAATGTGTTTGTGCAGGTGCATTTTGTTCATGCTTGTTTCCCAGTGTGTCCCTCTCTCTCTCTTTAGTTACAGACTTCACACAGCACTGAAATGGATGCCAGTGGACAGAACCAATCAATCCCTCATACGGGTCCTGCTGTGGAGTCCAGCATGGTAGTTGCAAGTCATGTATAGAGTGTGGACATGAATAATGTCAATAATAAGAAAACATGGAGTTCAAATTGTGTGATTAGTAGAACAACCTCCAGCTATACGTCTGTATAATAAGTCTTTCACCATGTTTGACAAACATGCATGTAGTCACATAGACATTGATTATTTAATCCAGGCAATAACTTACACATTAGGGATCAGCGGGGGGGGGGGGGACAGGTACAATCAAGCTTTGGTCAAAAAGCGCTTCCGCCACATCTTCTCCACACCTCTCCCTACTCCATCATCTCTACATGCATAACTTAACACTGCCGCAACTCTTTCATCATCCTCCATACTCTGCCACTCCACCTTCTCCTTCACTGTCATTATCAACTTCTTCCTCTCCTCTGCCATGCCAGTACATCTTAACAACCAGTGTTCCACATTCTCCACCTCGTAGTACGATTTTCGGGAACACTAGCCAAGTCACTTTGATAAATCAAACGTTTCGGCAGCACTACGGCTGCCTTCATCAGTGAATAATGACACTTACAAGCGGGTGTGTATAAATAGGGATGGTCACGTGAGGCACAGGTGAATACAGGGAGCAGAAAAGGCGGGGAAAGAAATTAAAATATGCATGTCACAGTAACACTATATAACTGGAAACGGGCTAAAGATGTATATGTGTGTGTGTGTGTCAGTCAGATAGCATGGTTGCATAGAGTCCTGGCAAGGGGCCCCTTTCTCTGTTGAGAGGGGCCTGATGGTGCTGAATGTGCCAGGACTCCAGTAGGCAGCGAGTTTGTGTGTGTGGATGCGAGTCTATCACTGATGCCTTGGACAGGTCGAACCGGTGGCCAGCTTCAAACAGGTGTTCTGCGACAGCAGAGGCCGCGACGTCTGCATTCTTGAGGGCCCGGCGGTGTTCCTGCAGGCGAAGGTCAAGAGACCTCCCAGTCTGCCCGATGTAAGTGCGAGGGCACTCAGCACACGGGATGCTGTAGACTACTCCCTTCCTCCTGGACGCTGGGACTGGGTCCTTGGGGTGACACACACACACACATATACATCTTTAGCCCGTTTCCAGTTATATAGTGTTACTGTGACATGCATATTTTAATTTCTTTCCCCGCCTTTTCTGCTCCCTGTATTCACCTGTGCCTCACGTGACCATCCCTATTTATACACACCCGCTTGTAAGTGTCATTATTCACTGATGAAGGCAGCCGTAGTGCTGCCGAAACGTTTGATTTATCAAAGTGACTTGGCTAGTGTTCCCGAAAATCGTACTATGTCCCTACCTAGCCACTCAGGCCTTTACTGCATTCTCCACCTCCTCACTTCTACAATTCCTACACACACTTCCTTCTCTGCTAACACCTCGCCATCTGCATGTCTCAACCTCCAACGCTGCAGTACCACCCCTCAATTGTATACCAGAACCCTCCCCCTCCACTTAAATTTCAAGTCTATGCACCGTGCCTCATATCCCTTCTCAATCAATTTCTGTACTTCTGCCAACTTCGAGTGACTTGCTTCTTCCCTCCAACTATCCACAGTTTCTCTCCATGCAACATCCCTTAGCATCTGCCTCACCTTACTTATAGACAAACTGTTCAGCCCTTCAGCTCGTAATCCCTCCCACCCAAACATCCCACAAACTTTTTTCCAAATCTTGCCTCCACCGAACCCCCTCTCCTAACTCCATCACCTGCATCATCACTTGCTTCAGTAGCCTATCCTCTCCCATTCTCATCACTTTCAACCAGAACTCGATACACCTCTTCATTCCTTCCCACTTTAATGGTAAGGTGTTCAGTTCAAACAGAAGAGACACTTTGGGGTGCAGCTTTCCCACTCCCAAGAATATCCTTGCCGCTCTCAGCTGAATTTTCTCTATGGGAGCCAGCTGCCCGCAACTATCCCACACTTCTGCCCCATATAACAGCACCGAATCTACCAACATTTCCAATAGTTTCACAAACGTTTCGCCTCTCAGCTCACCCACTGCTACTCTATACCTCCTTATCCAGTCACTCAGGGCTTCGGCTCCCGCCTTCGCTCTTTCCTCCACCATCCTTGCACAATTAAGCTGGTCATTCACCATACACCCCAAATACTTATACTCCTCCACAACTCCAATCCTCTCATCATTAACAAAAAAGTCTCCACAGTCCTCTTAACACCTTTCCTCCTGATATGCATTACCCCACTCTTCGCCACATTAACTTCCACCGCCCACTCCTTGCACCACTCCTGCAACACCTTCAAGCCCCTCTTCACCTGTTCCTCATTTTCTGCAAGCAAAACTGCATCATCTGCATAAAGCAGCGCTGTGACCATCCGCCCCCTGCACTCAACCCCAACCCCTGCACCCCTTAGCTTCTCCACTAATGAATTAACATATAAGGAAAATAATAATGGTGATAGGACACATCCCTACCTTAAACCTCTAGATACTGCAAAAGAGTCACTCATCATCTCGCCAACTTTGACTTCGCAGGTCAGGGATCTGTAGACTGCCTGCAAAAATGAGAGAATTCTACCACCAAACCCACTGTCTTGCAAACACTGCCATAGTTTGTTCCTGTCCACCCTGTCATATGCCTTCCGAAAGTCAATGAAGGTTGCAAACATTCCCTTTCTGAAACGTGCTTTCATCTGCCCAAGCAACATTAATGTGATAACTTGATCCCTACAGCCTCTGCCCCTTCTATATGTAAAATTTCAGAAGCAAGATTGTAGCTAATGCCCCCTATCGTTTAAGCCCTGAAGCATTTGGTCACATTAATAACGACACAGAATGACGTGAAATATGGCTGCATACATAGCTGTCAACCATACACGCCTTTTATCTGTGTGTATGGGTGCATATGTATATACATATATATATATATATATATATATATATATATACGTATATATGTCAATTGAATGTGTTCCTAAAGAGTATGGTCCTATATAGGACCAACACGAGCAGCAAAACTATTGGTCCCTGCGCCTGCTTCCTGAAAAAATGTTCTGACATCGAACTGGCATATACTGAAATCAATCCCTTTCAAATGTGATCAGCATGTATCGATATGTCGGGGGCAACACCTCTTGCCGTTTTTGTTCCAATTAAGAGTTATCAGCAGCATGGACTCTCCCGTATCCTCCTCAACCTATTTCTGCCTGTGCAGGTGTTAATCCTTGCTGGTACACAGTAGTAGCGCAGGACTCCAGGGATACCACTAGCTAGACAATCAGCACTTCTCTTGTGACTTGTGTAGACACCATCAGCAAAGTTAGAAGTTGTTGTATGGGCTTCATGTTACGGTATTAACAATATATATGTGTATGTATGTATGTATGGGCTTTGGTGGGTGGGTTATGGCCTTTTTGCTGGCAGCTTACAGGAACGTGAGTGGCAAAGTAAAGGTTGGTGAGGCAATGAGTGAGGTTTTTGAAGTGACACGTGGTCTTAGACAGGGATGCGTCCTCTCGCCCTTGCTGTTTTCCCTGTACATAAACGCGTTGGTGGAGAAATTGAGGGTGGCAGGTGTTGGAGTTGAATGCAGAGGTCGGCTAATCACGGCACTCTTGTATGCAGATGATGCAGTGTTGTTTGCGGAGAGTGAAGAGGAAATGAGGGTGAGCTTGGGGGTGCTGTCAGAGTGGTGTAGAGAGTGGTCATTGGAAGTAAATGCAGAGATATGTGGAGTTATGCATATTAGGAAGAGGGGGTAAAGAGGACGGAGGAGGTATTCGAGGTGGATGGAGAGAGAATTGAAGTAGTGGAGGAGTTTAAGTACCTTGGTTGTGTGATTACAGAGCAGATGGGGAGCAAGAGGATGGTGGAGGAAAGGGCTCGAGCTGGTTCAAGGGCCTTGAGTGATTGGCTTAGGAAGTGCAGAGATGCTGCGGGGGAGGTTAGAGGAAAAACATTTGTAAGGTTAATGGAGATGCTGGTTGAGTCAGTGTTGCTGTATGGGGCAGAGGTGTGGGGTGGGGGAAGTCAACTTGAGCCAGTGGAGAGGGTGCAAATGTGAGCTGCCAGGATCTTCCTGGAGGTAGGGAGGTTGCAGCCCCTAGTGTCCTTACAATATGAACTGAATATGATGCCGTTGAGGTGGGAAGGAAGGAAGAGGTTTATTGAGTTTTGGATAAAGGTGATGAGGATGGATAAGGAGAGATTAATGAAGGTAGTGATGTTGGAAGCTTTGGAAATGGGAGGTAAGGTTAAATGGGTGCAGAATTTGGAGGAAAATTTGAGGATGTTGGATGGGGTGGAATGAGTTCAGAGGCATTGGAAGGTTTGTCGATGGGGGAAGTGAAGATGCATGATAATGACAGGGTGGTGGCAGTGGTGGAAGGGCAGTGGAGAGAGTGTGGCTGAAGAGATTTACAGCACGCAGGCACCATCCCCCAACCTAGACCCCAATGATCCCAGACCCATTGATTCTTTCATCTTATTGATTCACAAGTTTATATTATATAATTATAGCAAGGTGTGAAAAATGGCGGAAGGCAAGCGGCAGCGGTCGAGGAGAGTTGCACAGAATTCGCGGGCGAAGAGGGTGCCTGACAAAGCGGAAAGCGTGGATGGAAGAAAAGAGAAGGATGTGGAATCTGGTGGAGAGGAGGAAAAAGTGCTGTGTTTCTGTGGCGAAGATCGCGAGTTTGGGGAGATGGCTAGTTGTGAGCTCTGTTTGGGGTGGTTCCATTTTCGCTGTATGCGTTTCAAAGAGGACGTGGATCTGCTGGCGACGAAGGATTTCGTGTGCTGCTTCTGTCTGGCATCCAGAACTTTGTCTCTTTTGCGAGAGGTGGAGGGTTTGAAGAAAGAGGTGAAGGAAATGCGCGAGAGGAGTTCAGCGGAGAAGGGTGAAATACCGACCAACAGGAATGACGGCAGGGCAGAGAGGACACCCGACGGTCAGTCAACAGGGACGGACGAGTCATCGTACAGCGCGGTGGGGAAGATATCAGGCAAAAAGAAGCAGCCACACAAGGAGGATCCCAAGCCGGTTAGCGCTAACCCTTGCAAAGAGGCACGCAAGGTAGGCAGTGAAGGAACTTCTCCCGGAAGTAGTGGGAACCAGAGAAATAGAGAAGAGGGGGCAAGTAAGAAAGAAAAAGCCAACAACTCACAGCAGTCGAAGGAGAAAAGCGAGAAGATGGTCATCTCACAAGCAGCGAGAGGGTTTGGGAACACTGCGAAGATGAAAGCTATGGAAGGAGGCAGAAGAAAAGGCCATGCAGAACGTGGTCAGAGTGCACAAGGGAAACACATAAGGGGGGTGAGGCAAGTGTGGGGGACGAAGAAGCAGGCATCCTGTGGAGACATTGCAAGAGAGGCTGGGAAGACCGTAGGCAACTTTGGGAGAAGGTTCTCAGTGATCAAGAAAGTGGGAAAGGTGAATGAGACAGGGAAATGGTGGTTCATCAAACGAGCACCTGAGGACAAGCTGCAGTTCTTGGAGGAGAAATGGGCACATGATGATTGGAGGGTGACCAAGGTCACAAAAAAGGCGGCTCATTTTTTAGGGATGGAATCTGTGTTGAGACAGCACAGATGAGGGGGAGGTTCTCTGAAAGGGAGGAGGAGAGGGGGAAGTGGGTGATGAAAGGAAAGACCAGGAGCAAGTGAAAATGACATTTTGGAATGTATGTGGCTGGACTGACACAGATGGAGGGGAGGTGAACAGGGGAGTGAGAGATGATGACATGAGAGCAAGAGTACTGGAGTACTACCAACCCGACGTAGTAGCCTTGGCGGAAACATGGTTGAGAGGAAAGGAGGGTGTCCGAGTGAAGGGGTATCAGTGGTATGGAAGGAACAGGAGGTGTGTGAGCAGGAAAGCAGTGAGAGGGTCTGGAGGAGTAGGCTTCTTGATAAAGGAGACATGTCTGAGGCAGTATGAGGTGGAGATACTAGATGATGAGGTAGAAGATGTGTTGTGGATCAGAATGCAGGACAGAAGTGGTGTGAATGATGACTTGACTGTAGCCGTATGCTACTTACCACCAGAAGCATCCAGTCATGGGGGAGGTGTGGAGAGCATGTTGCTATCGTTGGCGGAACAAGTTGAGAAGTACAGATCTACGGGGAGAATGGTGATATGCGGTGATTTCAACAGGAGATGTGGGGGCTTACTGGAGACTTCGAAGATGGAATGGGGTCGTCAGCACATGGATGAAGTGAAGAATGCCCAAGGGGAAGCGCTAATTGACTTCTTGAAAGACACGGGGTTAGTAATAGTGAATGGCAGAAAGGGAAAAGATGCATTCACCTGTGTATCCAGCAGAGGTCGATCAGTAGTGGACTACTGTGTGGTGCCCGCAGACTGCATGGAGGCAATTGACAACTTCAGAGTAGTAACAATGAGGGAATGCATAGAAGAGATGAGAGTACGAGGAGAGCCAAGACGGATACCTGACCACTCATGCCTAATGTGGGAAATCAAGACTGTTGTGAATGAGAATTTGCAAAGTGAGGAGAACGGATCAGAAGACAGAGAAGTGCCAAGGCTGAGGTATGAGATCCCAGAGAATTATTTAATGGAGGAGGTGGATAGCATCGATCTTCTGAGCAAGAGACTGCAGGGGGCACACATCAGCCAGGAGGAGATGGACTACATCTATCAGGACATTGTGGACATGATGAAAAGGAACCTGAAAGAGGTAGTTCAGAGGAGAGGGGCAGAGAAGAGGTGGGGTCAGGTTTGGTTTCACAGAGGGTTACAGAAATTGAGGAAAGCATTCAATAAGGCGGAGAAGCAGTGGCTGGAAAGTAGGAATGAGGAACAGAGGAAAGCACGCAGGGAGACCTACCTGAAGATCAGAAGGTCGTATAACAAAGCAGTGAGAAGAGCGAAGAGAGAGCATGAGGAAAAGTAAGAAAAGGTTACCAGCAAGAAAGTAGCACAGGTAGACATGAGCAGAGTTATTGGTGGAGAGGGGAAGATAAGAGAGGGAGACGGGGCAAGGAAGGTATGGAAGGCCCATTTTGAGCAGCTACTAAATGAGGGGGCAGCAGATGTTGGGGGCCAGAGGGAAACAGTAGTAAATGATGACATCAGAAATGAGCAGTTGGACAATGAGATCACAGCTGAGGAAGTGGCAGCAGCAATGGGGAAGATAAAGAGGAAAGCAGCACCCGGGAAAGATGGTCTGACAGCAGAGATGGTGGATAGGGACATACTAAGGAATCTGTGGGGAGCCCTATTTAATGCATGTTGGAGAACAGGAGTAGTCCCAAAGGCGTGGAAGGAGAGTGTGGTAGTCCCTGTACCGAAGAAGCCTAGGACAGGTCCCTGCATCCCAGATGATTTTAGAGGGATTGCTCTTATTTCTGTGGTCTACAAAGCTATGTGTACTGTCATAAAGGAGCGAGTGGTGAAAGTGGCAGAGGAAAAGGGGCTGGTGTCAGAGGAGCAATGTGGATTCAGGAAGGGGAGAGGATGCAGAGATCAGCTTCTGACTCTAATGCTACTGGGGAAGATGAAGATGACAGCTAAGAAGAGGGGAATGTTTGGGGCATTCATTGACCTAGCTGAAGAAGGCATATGACACCATCGACCAAGCAAAGCTATGGGCGCATCTGCAGAGCATGGGGCTAGGAGGAAAGCTGATAACATTTATGGAAGCAGCATACAAGGACGTGAAGTGTGAGGTCAGGGTTGGAGAAGCTATGTCGGAGGCATTTGAAGTAAGAGCAGGGCTGCGGCAAGGGTGTGTGTTGTCGCCTATTCTATTCTTGTTGTACATTGATGAGATTACAACAAGACTGAGGCAGAGAGGGATGGGGGTGACATGTGGGAACAGGCTGATACCAGCTCTGCTGTATGCAGACGATATGGTGCTTTTGGCAGAGGATGAGAAGGGGATGGGAGAAAGCTTGAAGGTGTTGCAAGAATGGTGTGTGGACTGGTCATTAAGGGTGAATGGAAGCAAGTGTGAGGTAATCCACTTCAGAAGGAAAGGAGAAGAGAAGAGTAAAGCATCGTTCAATGTTGGGCAAGAAGCAATAAGAATGGTACAAGAGTACAAGTATCTAGGATGTGTGGTGGACGAGTACTTGGGGTATAAGAACATGATCGAAGCAAGGGCAAAGGCAGGGATGAAGGCACTGTATGCATGGCTGCAAAAGTGTAGGGCGTGTGTGGGAGAGTTGAGAAGAGGAACATTTGGGAAACTATTGGAGATGTTGGTTGAGTCATGAGTGGTGATGTATGGAGCAGAGGTCTGGGGATGTTGCAGACAGCTTGGGGAGGTAGAGCAAGTGCAGTTGCGGGCCATGTGAATCTTCCTGGGAGTTGGAAGGCTGCACCCCAAAGTGTCGCTACTGGTGGAAATGGAGATGTTACCATTAGAGTGGGTAGCAAAACTGAAGTGTGTGGAATTCTGGTATAGGGTAATGAAACTAGGGGATGAAAGACTGGTGAAGCATGTGGCAGTGGAAGCTTGGCAGCAGAGAGAGATGAAGTGGATGAAGGACCTAAGGCAAAGCATACGAGAGATGGGATGGGGGGAGGTTAAGCTGGAGGATGTTGAGAAGCTGAGCAACTTCCAACTGATGGAGATGTTGAAGAGCTGTGCATGGAGAGAAATGAGGGCGTCCTGGGAGCAGGAGATGAGTGAGAAGCCGAAGCTGGAAGTGCTAAGGATGATTGTGGACAAAGACTGCAAGGGGAGGAGTGCACAAATTGAGAGCAAGGAAGTAAGGAGGATGGTCACTAAGCTAAGAGGAGGGACAGCACACCTGTGCATTGAAACCGGTATATGGAAAGGGGAAGGTAGAGAAGAGAGAAAATGTAAAGAATGCAGTGGGCAAGAAGTGGAGGATGCAAAGCACTTCCTTCTAAAGTGTGCAAGATGGCAGGATGAGAGAGAAGAACTGATAGGAAGAGTCATGCAAGAGCACCCAGAGAGGGAGGGAATTTGAAGCAGCGGATGAGGATGGGAAGTTGGCAATGATCTTGGATGGCGCGTGCAAGGAAAGAGGAGTGGGGATGGCGATCAGAAAGATGTGGAAGAAGAGATTTGTGTGACGGTCAACAATTCTTTGTAGCATCTCAGTAAACTTTTTGTGTTGTTTTTTCTTGAACAGTGCCTCATGGGGAGCAATCGCTAGTGCTTGTCTTGTACACTGCACGTGTGCACTCAAATATAATAATAATAATAATAATAATAATATATCACAGTGCTGCATGGGGCAGTGATGCCCTAGTGTACCTTGGCACATGGTGCACTTTAATAATAATATGATACATGATATGACATGATATATATATATATATATATATATATATATATATATATCTTCCATACTTCCTAGGCACACCTAGTGCATGCACGCGAGGGCCTCCAAATCCCCAGGACATTATTTATATTATTTTATTTATTTATTTAAATTAGTGGTGTATATTGTAACTTGCACTGTATATAATATATATAATACGTGAAGCTACGGTGGTATTCTTACACTGACATTTATATGGCAAGTACAGGCGAAGTATTGCGGGAGAAACATTTATATAGTCGGCCATTTGCATGCGTTCGTGAAGGGGAACGGCACGGAAAGGACTTCGTAAGTCACCCAGGTCGCCGTTGCTTTTGTTCTTGTCTACGGAATTGTGTTCTACGGCGTACAAACTCGAGGTTACGCGAATTACTGCCTTAGGCGAAGGACAAGAGCGACGCTGAACTCGGTGAGCGCACAATATTGTTTTCATCGTCTTCGTGTGACTTGTAGACGAGTGGTCTTCACCGCGCTGCCGAGGATGATTGACAGGAGCAACGACAAGCTTTGCGAAGACCGTGAATCGTCTACGCTAAGGTTATCCAGCTGTCTCTAGCGCAGGAATACGTGGCACCCACTGGAATCGTCTTCAGCACTGGCGCGCTGCGTTGCACTCGAGCGAATGGCCTTCTGACAGGACAAAAACATGGTATACCGTATACGCTTTAACTTTCGCGGGGTTAAACTTTCGCGGATCGCGGATTTTAGCAATTTTCGCGTTTTTATTTTCGCGGATGCAGGGTCTTAGTCTTTGATTCGTCGATTCGTCGTTTCCTCTGAATCCTTGTCGTATATTGATGTAATCAATTGCTTCGGTGGAGGTTCTTAGCTGCATATAGTTACCCTAGCGAATCGCCGCCATTTTTGCAGTTTTGTGACGCAATCGTACGGTGGTCTCCGGTGGTCTTCGATGGTCTCCGTAGGTCTCCGTAGTCTCCGGTGGACTCACTGTATGGAGACTCGTTGCCAGACAGGTCTAAATTTTTGCGGGATGAAACTTTCGCGGATGGCTGCTGATCCGCGAAAACCGCGAAAGTTTAACCCCGCGAAAGTTAAAGCGTATACGGTATACCATGTTTTTGTCCGGTCAGAAGGCCATTCGCTCGAGTGCAACGCAGCGCGCCAGTGCTGAAGACGATTCCAGTGGGTGCCACGTATTCCTGCGCTAGAGACAGCTGGATAACCTTAGCGTAGACGATTCACGGTCTTCGCAAAGCTTGTCGTTGCTCCTGTCAATCATCCTCGGCAGCGTATACTGCACATTTATGCTTCTGTGACCCGTATTTTCTCGTGTGTGTTTTCACTTTCTGTTGGTGAAGCTATTAAACTTTTTTTATAGCGTTCAAACAAGCATGTTTTAATTGTGCAGTGTCCTGTACAAACCTGCATGTGTGAATGCTGGTATTGTGTGCTTGTATACCATATGTTTGATTGCATGCACTAATAGACTGAGATGACATGGTCCTGGTGCACAAGTACCCTAACCAGCAATTGAGAGCTAGAGCAAGTAGTTCAAGTTGGGGCGGCAGCCCCACGAGTTTTTAAACTCGAAAATACTTGTTCCCACTCGATAGTTATCGGCGGCACGGTCTTTGCCTGTATCCTACACCCCTCGACCAGTTCGCCCAGCGCAGGTGTTCTTTAGGCTGAAACACGGCAACGCAACAGACACTAGCTTGATAATCAGCGCTTATTCTGTGACACCATCTCACACGCGCGCAAAAAGCTGCTGAGTCGGAGCTCAGCAGAACTGTTATATTGAAGGTAAAGCATTTGAAGCAGCTCACTGCTACTACAAACACGTTCCTGCAATTTCAAGCTACGTATAACTATACTTCAGAGAAATTGGTACGGACGGACTAGAGTTTGGTTCCATGGACAAAATTTCCCGGGACAGCTCCATATATGGAAGAGGTGGGGCATATGATAGAATTATTACTCCAGTCTATCAACGGCTGCTTGAAGAAAGAGAATTAGCCTGTATTTGGAGTGTTCAGCTTCTAGTACTGTAGAACTTCTTCTACTTCAGAGTAGACTTATAACAGGCCAGCGGCGTTAGCTAGTCCACGAGGCTAGGGATGAGGTTGTTCCTCGCTGCTCTCGTCCTGTGTCTTAGGTGAGCCATGCATGTGCGCGAGTGAATGAAAGGTCAGGAGAGGGCGACGGTTACAGCTTGTCCTTAGCACACAAGACAACACAAATCCCGCTCCTCCGTCCAAAATCGTATTTCTTGTCCGTCTCACTGCGGCATAGAGAGAGAGCGCGCGCTAGAAAATGCCTAATGGTCTTGCCACGCTAAGCACTAGCTATAGGCAGCTGCTGGGTATAGTAGTAAACAAGGAGCCATGAATGTTAGGATGATGTACTGTGTCTCTGAAACCACTTGTAGCTGGCTAAGCTAGCTAGCCTAATAATAATCATAATCATAATAATATAGCTAAATGGAAAAACTAACCTGTGGAAAATCTTCTGGAACAAGGAGGCATGAATGTAAGCTTTTAGGCTGCAGGTTCACAGCTCAGGAGAAAAAGAACTAGCAACCAAGCTCAAACCTGTGACCTACACTCTAAAGTGGTGCCACGGGAACCAATGCCGGAGGATAGCTGGACCCCCCAGTCCAAGTATCTGGCATATGAATGGGCACTCCCAGGGATGAATGAACTCCCCTATTTACCACAGGCCACTGGGCTGCTTTAGATACCGAACCACTGGCTGACCATTGTGCGCCGCATAGCAGCTAGCAGTGCTAGCCAACATGAGGGAGGACTAGGAGACCCCGCAAGTGATCGTCCTAGGACAGGAGGGCCCCCTGGATAATTGGAGCACTTTGTGAAGGATTCTCCTGGTTAGCTTTGTACACGATAGGAGATCTTTGCGCTTTGATCACCATGGGATAACTGCGTGAACTGTCCTAATTAGTCCTCAGAAAGGGTGTTGGCCACGTAACTCTTGCACGAGACCCTGAAGAATCTCCAACCACAGATACTCTGTGGTCCGACAAAGGAAGTCTTGGAAAGCAGCTCATACTTTGCCTTGCAGCATTCCTTGCAGGGTAGTACTCCTAAATGTGCACTGACTATGAGGGTTTAGAGCTTCTGTGCCATGCAATCTCATGGATATTTAGGTGTTCTAGGACGTCTAGGACTGTCTATGCGCAAGACTTACATGGCTAACACCCTTTCTGAGGATGAATCACGATTGTTCACACAATGTTTCCACAGTGATCAGAGCACAAAGATCTCTTATCGCATACAAAGCTGGCCAGGAGAACCCTTCACAAGAAGTCCAATCTTTCACGGGGGTGTTCATCTATCCCTACAAATTAATGATTTGGACCCCTTTGGGGACCAGGGGTTTGTTTATCGATAATAGTTGGGTGGGGATGAATAGTGGGACCAGGGGTCCAAATAGAAGGGTGTTCAAATATCCTGTGACACTGGTCACACTCCTTCATCTCTCATCAGCTCTATTGTGCAGCTCCAGGTCACAGGTGCGCCGCCAACTGCAACCGCATAGACCCGCGCCTCGAGATCGGCATTTGTGCTGTTGTACTATTGTACTATTAAACAATTGTACAGCAACCAAATGCAGGTAGCACAAGGGCAAGTTCTGGTTAGGTTTGTGCCCTTGTGCAAGCTGCAGTTGATTGCTGCATATTGCTCCTACTAGTGCCCAAGACGGTCTTGACACTAACAACTTGCGCCACGCCACTTGCACCACCAGTGCATGCGCTGGTGGTGTTTTTTCCAGTCATCAACTAGCACAAATACGTCACTTACACTTGTGGTGGTCATCACCTGCAACTTGCACTGGTGGTGTTACTTCTAGCAAACGGATGAATTACTTGAGCAGTATACGTAGCACAAAGGGGGTCAACTCAGTTAGTCTGGCTGACGAAGGCCTATGCGGCCGAAATGTCCTGGTATATTTGACTCCATTAGTGATACGTATACTGCTCAAGTAATTCATTCGTTTGCTATTAGTCACGTAGCAATGAGCCTCTACAACATTGTGTTACTTCTATGCCAACTGGCCCATTTACTAATGGCATGAACACATTAGTGCACTTTAATTTGCAACTTGCACTGTGTGCTGGTGGTATGCATATGTACGTGTGTGTGTGTGTATGTGTGTGTGTGTGTGTGTGTGTGTGTGTGTGTGTGTGTGTGTGTGTGTGTGTGTGTGTGTGTGTGTGTGTGTGTGTGTGTGTGTGTGTGTGTGTGTGTGTGTGTGTGTGTGTGTGTGTGTGTGTGTGTGTGTGTGTGTGTGTGTGTCTTCTCAGGGAAGCAGAGAAGACTAGGTGGGACACAGCTGAGGTGGATTGACGTTCTCAACAGAGACCTGGCTGAGCTACCCAACTGGCAAGATGCATGTGCTGTGAAGGACCAAGCCGAATGGCGAGCCTTCATACACCGCCCTCAATCTGTATCCTGTACCTAGTGCTCGCTCACCTAGATCCCGCCCAGTGTTCTTGATGGACAAGGTGTATCAAGGAGGAGTGTGTGTGTGTGTGTGTGTGTGTGTGTGTGTGTGTGTGTGTGTGTGTGTGTGTGTGTGTGTGTGTGTGTGTGTGCATGTGTGCGAATGCCTATACACTTAATTGTTGTGCACTGGCCGTTTCCAAGCATGTAATGAGTCTTTTGGTACCTTCTTCATATCTACAATCGTTGGAAAGCCAACCAGCTAGGGTCTAAAAAATGGACATATGGAGCATTACGCTCCATTTAGCCGTCCATATACCTTAGTAGTGCTGGAAGCTCCTCTGCACAGCATCTCAAGTAACAGCGAGTTCGGAAAACCGTCATTTGCCCTGAGAATCCATCTAGAAGACGGCCTGTATGGCGTGTGTTCGCCGTATTTTTGACTAACCTGCTTGCGCGGCCGGGTCTGACTGCCCTGGTGGAGAAGGCATCTCTACATGTCACACGATGTCACCATCTCCATATCGATTTCTTAGGGGCAGATCATTATGTATGTAGAAATTTCGATGAAGCATCACAAGTTAGTGATGTTTGATGATGTCAAACACCACATTTTGCCTTCTGATTCTGCCGAGGAAGGTTTAATTAACTACTTAAAACCTTAAATATTTCTGTACTTTAAGTACATACACTCAGTTGATCCCCCTTTAGTCTTTGTTACCAATTCACTGTTTACTGACCCAACAAACAAAAGTTGTTCACAAAGAGTTTCAAGAAGGCTAATGTTGCTTAGAAGCTTTAATAAATCTTGCAAGTTACAGCTCCAATTGTTACTGAGGCTAAATGGCCATTATGAACTTTTTTGCATGGGTTCTACACGTATATAACACGAAGACTACGCTTCAGCTGTTTGCTTCAGTGCTATCCTCTCATGTGAGATTTTAGATTATGGACAACAGCTATCAGTTTGTATAAATGGTATTAGTGAGGAGTAGGTAACTATCTAGCCCGCTGTTCCAAGTTCCTGGCAGGTATGCTCTCCCCAATTGTGGGCTTGACCAGCTCCCACGTAAGGAACTCCCGAGCCTTTGTTGAGTTCATGAGGTCCCAAACCAGCCTCAGCGTGAACAACATCACAGACCTCCTGTCGCTCTGTTTGGATGCAACCTTCCTATCCTTTCGAGGGAAGATGTACCAACAGGTACATGGCACCGCAATGGGGTCCCCCATGTCAGTGGTTGTTGCTAACCTAGTGATGGAGGACATCAAGGAAAGAGCACTGTCCACCTTCCACCCACCTCCCCATTTTTGGAAGCGCTACGTTGACGACACGTGTGCAGCTCTCTCGCTGGACCAGATCCCACCCTTCCTGGATCACTTGAACAGCATTGAGCTGTGTGTGCAGTTTACGGTGGAGGAAGAATCAGATGGCAGGTTGGCTTTCCTGTATGTCCAACTCAGTAGGAACGATGATGACACTGTCTGCACCTCGGTGTACTGCAGAGCTACTCACACCAACCAGTACCTTGCCTTTGAATCCCACCATCCAATTGCACACAAAGTGGCAATGGTGAAGACTCTGATGAGCCAAGCAGAAGCCTTGTCATGCTCAGGTGTGGAATGGGCGCAAGAAGAGAAGGAGGTAACTGGAGCACTGAAGGAGAATGGACACCAGTCCAGCTTCGTCTACAAGCACTCTAGCCCCAGCAGACCAAGGCCAGACAGAGAGGAGCAGAGACGTAAAACCACTCTTACTTTGCCTTACATCAACAACCTCTCATAAGCCATCAGACGGGTCCTCACACCACTGGACATCCAGGTGGTGTTTCGCCCTCTGGTGACCCTTCGCCAACTCCTGGTTCACCCCAAGGACCGAGTGCCAATGGATGAGCGATAGGGAGTAGTCTACTCCATTCCTTGCACGGAATGCCCAAAAGTGTACATTGGGCAGACTGGGAGATCCCTGAAGCACTGGCTGAAGGAGCATCGGCGTGCCCTCAGAAATGGTGACATGGCTGCTTCTGCACTGGCAGAACATACACTCACTGCAGGCCATGGCGTGGACGTCATTAAGGCAGAGGTGCTCGACAGCAACCCCTACACCGCAACACGGTGCATGCTTGAGAGTTGGCACATTCAGCGAAGTGAGAACAAGCTCAACAGAGAACGGGGTAACCTTCCTGAGGTGTACACGGCACTCCTGGACTGAAACATACCATTCTCAGACATTAGCCACCTCCCTGTATTCTCATGCACACTGTCTTAACATATACATACCCCCTTCCCCCCCCCACCCCTCCCCCTCCCCTTTCATCTTGGTTATGTCCAAAGTTGAATATTATTTTAATGTTATTCATAGTAGTGTTATTCACAGCCATCATCATCAGCTGTCACCCATCACGGCATGTCATCCCACATTATTTAAGCAGTGTAGAGTGCTTTCCTTGTCATTCACTGATGAAGGTAGCAGTCAACTACCAAAGTGTCTGAACAAGTGTTAATCTTTTGGCTAGTGTGCAACAAGTGACACATAGTTTATATCAGACACAGCCACATACGAGTTCATGGACAACCGTCTATCTCCCAAATTGCATAATTTCTCCATACAACCAAGATGGCACCTCGTAGTTAAGCATAGGTAAAACGTCGAAACCCCTCAATTTTGCAAGCTAACAATTGAAAAAGGGCCATCCAGAACACCCTCTGAACAGCCCTTAGTACTGTCAGTCGTGTCTGTTTCAGAGATGAGCTCAGACAAAAAATTGGCCTAGCTCCATTGTAATAAGATTAAGTGACCTAGCTTGGGCTCTGATGTGTATAGATTCTCTAACAGTACTCACTTCGAGCATTTCAGCTGCGGACTCTGTACCTTGACAATGATAGAACTACTCGATTGAACGTTTGCTCGTAAAATGAATAGCTTCAGTGCCCGCTTATCCTCGCATGCTGCCAAACCAGATGTGACATTTCATAGTAATCACACGAACATGACATGCAGTCCCATGCGTAGCCACAGAAACGCACAAGAATGTGACAAAACCTCAGGGTTCACCGCTATGTAAACTGAACTGCCTTGTCCCAAGTGCGGATGGCAGATAGAACAATGTCATCTGCAAAGTTGAAGTCTGTCATGTATTTGGCCAAGTGATGTCGAGATAGATGCTTTTGGATCATGAGCCCAGTATTATCGTCTATTATATAGCAACTCTGAGGACATAGCCCACAACAATAACAAACAGGTATATAGCTAGGGGGCTAGTGTGTCACCTTGTAGAACACCAGCTTCCACTTTAAACTCTGTACTGCACCTGTCAGCAATCACCACTATTGCAGTTGTGCATTAATTCATTGACATCACTGCAGCTACAATCTAGGTAGAAAGACTGTCCTTGTACAGCTGTCTTTCATCCTGGATCTCGAGATGGAGACAAATGCTTTTGAGAAGTCAATAAATGTAGCCACACACTGACAGTCTTTCCTCACTGTACATTTTCAATAATTCTCTGTAGAGCTAAGATATCCTGGGTGGTTGATCTGCCAACACGAAAACCATACTGGCTGGGTCGTAGAAGAAGTTCAATATGTGGTTGGATATATAGCAGCAATCACACTATGTCATCAAGTGAAATGGGACCCTCATCAACAGGCAGTATACCATTGTGTGCTTGCAGCAGCACTGGCAAAGCAATATCCGTTAACCTAGACGTTAGAAACTGCTTGAAATGGTCACTCCACAAACTCAGCCTCTCATGAGTATATGCTTCGGTACTGCAGACTTGTTTGTGTATACTCAGCAAAACAAGCGCATGCAAGGGTTCACCTTATCCAACTCGAAGTGGACAGTAGCTATCTTCCAGCAGTCTGAGGAAACATGTGATGTAGAGATGATTGTGCAAATTGCTACTTGCATGAAATCATCTGAAAGGCAGTGAGCATGGAAGGATACATTTCTTACTGGTGCTAAATGATAGTGTGTGATATTGCATGCTTGAAGCAGAAGTACATTCTTAAGAATAACACTTGGCTGGTTGCAACTGTGTTCTTGTGCAATAATATTAACAATCTTTGAAGCAGTGTTTCGGAGCTAATTCATGCACTTTCTGAAGTTCTTCTTTCATATTCGAAGAAGCATCAATAGTGCATGGAATATATCTAAAGCTCAGGAGATTCTAAAAGTTGACCCTGAACTCGCTACCTATCTGGCTCCATACAGGCTGCATTCAATTTATTTGTCCAGCTCCTAATAAAGATGTTGTTGCCAATTATGGATATCCTACTCTACAATGTAGGCAATGAGTGTTTCTTATACCCTGTGCCACTCACAGGGTATTGTACTATTAATGTTAGAAGAAATATGTAACATAAGGGTGTACATGCATGTTAGTATACTGTATTATGTATACACCAAATATATGTATTCATTTCTTTGTGTATACATGCAGGCCATGGCATGGAGTTGTTGCTTCATATATCAATGTTCCAAGAATCACCTTCGCTGGATTATATCGTGCGGACATCCTAACCGCAAACAACGACTTCTCCAGCTTTGCCTATGCAGCTGGTTACACTGACCATGAGTTCTTACCACGGTGGAATCCACAAGGATCAGGCGAGTTCTCCCTCATCAACTGCACTGTGAGGTCTGTCTCATACCTCAATGGATCCACCAGCAACAGTGATCCTGTGGTGGGGAGCACAATTGTCACAAACCGAGAATCATCTCCAGCTAAAATGATTGGCTTGGATCTTGAACCTCCTTTTCTTGACACGGTGTATGGAATGCAGCTAGCCTTACTGCGGGGTTCTGATTCAAATCCTGCATTCGTGGGAACCTCAGCTCCCTTTGTGATTGAGCAAGATGAATGGGAGAACATTCCCTGTGCACCAGCAGATAAGTGGTTCCTGTCCCGCCGTGCTGCACATGGTGTGACTGTTTTACAGAATGTCACCTGGTCTACCGACAGAAGCGAGATCCTGCAGCAAATGCAAGCCAATGGGACAGAGCTCTCTGTTGCACTCTCACTGTATTCACAGTGTCCAATTGACGTGCCTAATGAACAACTCACTGACTGTGAGAACACTGGTTACCTGGTGGGCACCATTGGTGTCATTCAGTCCGTCTCTAACCCTGCTGCATTCTCCACCTTTGGTACCAACCGCATCATGACTTTCAATGGAGTGGAGCAGCCTGAGTTAGCCTGGCCACTAGAGGATGCATGCAGTGACCCCCAGCAGCAGCTTCAGGGAGCACTGTGGATGTACAAGGCTCCTTTTGACATTGACACTATGAACAAGGCAGCAAGGGTGAACTTTGGCAATGCTTTCAGCAGAAATGCTGATGGCTTGACTTTGAAGGACTTTGGCTCTGAGCTGAGCCTTGCGATATTCGACGAGCAGCCTTATGGCCAATGTGTTCATGTGCTTGCAGATGGTGCCATTCCCTACCGCACACCAGGATGGTTGGAGAGCAGTGCAGGAATGTTTGATGCAAATTTGACAGAGGAAGAGCTACAGCTAGTGGCAGACAAACCACTGGTTGTAGTCAGACTGGTTCCACCTGGTGCAAACATATCAGTCATAGAATACACACCGTGTGCGAACAGTAGTGGGGAGAATCCCCGATACCAGTTGATGCTGAGGGAATCTCCCTACTTTATTCGTCCAAGTGGTGACTATGCCTTCCGATTGGAAGCAGGTGATAGTGTCAACACATCACTTTATGTCACACACTTTGGACAACCATCTGCTAACACAACCGTCATTCTGAAGCTGGACAGCCCAGTAGAGGGAACTCCTACCAGTGATGGTGTGGTGCCACTCCAGAAGGAGGGGGCAACTGATGAGCACGGATTAGTGCATTTCACCTTTGAAGCCAAGTCGTACAAGCATCTCCTACAATGTGGGATGCCCTTTCAGGCATACAAATTCATCTATAAAATCAAGGAGGATACTAGCAACTGCTTTGTTCCTTTGTTACATGGTGTGCACACTTGTATCAACCCATTGGGCTTCCTCCTGTGGAAGGATGATAGTGAGACATTCAAGCCACCTTACTCCTGGCAGGAGCATGTAGGCCCCATTTTCAAACAGTATGATATACTCTATCCGGTAATGAGGACCATCATGAATATGAGCAACTTCACAGATGTGACACAGCCGAAGAATATCCGTCTAACCCGCTATTCCATGACACTGGACGTAAACCACCCAAGCTACATGCCAGCTACCAGGGACCTCTCTCCCACAAAGCAAGCAGCCATCTTGCAGTGGCTGGATGATCCTCTGTACGAATCACCCATTTCCCTCTTGTCATCTGACATTATAGCCTTGTGCGGTGCTACCATCTTCTTTCACTCCACTAGCGAAGACACAGCCTCTTGCAGCAGTACCAACTTTGCTCTGCACCCCCACTTTGCTGAGTGTGCCCACTTTGACTGGTCTGCAAACCCCTCTGCACTGGCAGAATGGCAGAAAGATAGCCTTGCGGGATCCTGCACTCAGGCTGGACTAAGGAGACAGCTGCAGCAAGCCATTGAATTGGAGTTTGCTACCATCCCCCTCTACCTCACTGCCCTCTTCAGCATCAGGGAAGGCTACAACAGGGAGGTGTACAACATCATACGCACTGTGGTCTTGCAGGAGATGCTGCACCTTGCTCAGGCAGCCAACCTCCTGATTGCTGTTGGGGGCAACCCCCAAATTGACAATAACATGGCTGTTCCTCAATATCCTAGCAAGGGTCTTCCAGGCAATGTTCTTCCTAACCTGAACATCACCTTGCGAAGAGCATCACGTGAACACATTTACGAGGTATTTATGGCTCTGGAACACCCCCACCATTTTGCTGTGGCCAACAGCACCACCCACTCCAGCATTGGAGACTTTTACGATCAAATCCTGCACTGCGTGGAACACCTTAAGTCAAAGGGACGCCTTAAATTTCGGAAATCACGATCAAAGATGCAGATTCAGTGGCCATGGAAGGAGAATGACTATGGGCAACTCCATGTGGTCAATAGCCTAGGTGATGCTCGAGCAGCCATTTCTGCCATCCGTGAGCAGGGGGAGGGGTCAACACCTGTGGATCCAACATACTCGGGCTCGCATGACCTTGCGCACTTCTTTCTGTTTGAGCAGATTGTTTGTGGTAGGAGACTTGTCTATGACCAACCGTCCAATCGGTACAGCTTCGTTGGAGAACCAGTGGAGTTTGACGCAAAGGGGGTGTGGCCCATGAGAGACCATCCCAGCAAAATAGGGCTCATTCCTGGCACACGGCCCTACACAGTTGCTTGGGCCTTCCACCAACAATACCGCAGCTTACTGAGGCAGCTTCAGACTGTGTTTGATGGCAACCCAGAGGGAATCAAGGACACTGTGTCCACCATGGAGACACTGGTCGTCTTTGGAAAACGAGCCGCAGCTGAGAAAATGAACCCAGAACTATGTGATTCTGAGACGGCTGGTCCTGTGTGGGACTATGAGTGGGAGGAGTGAGCAAACGTTATCTGGTGGACTTGAGAGTTTAATTAGGCAGACATTCACAGTATGTATTTAGCTATGGTGGTGGTTGGTAGATATATACATAGGAGGTAATCTGTGGCCACTGTCCCATGGTGTGAGTTAGCACTATTAACTTGCTATCAGATTTGCTGTAATTTCAATTGTGTTGTTGAATTTGCAATGATTTACTGAATGGCATATATTTTATATACGCATGTTGCGGTACTGTGGTTCCGTAAACAGGGACCGTATATCCAGCTGTATGCAGATGTTATGCATGATGCAACATAATTATTATAAGATTTAAAATTTAATTGGCAATCCCATGAAATGTATAATATAATTTCGCAGAGGTTCGTTGCTGCGTAAGAAGAGCAGGAGTCTTCATCAGTTGTACAAAAACATAGGTAAGATGTGACACTGTTTACACAGAAACTAATGTACATGTGATCTGTTAGAAATAGGGCTAAGAGATGTATAACAGACGTGCAAGTGACATGATAATGCTTAAACACAGGGAGGGGTGAATTAAGTGAAGGTGTCATGATCAAGATTGTGGTAGGAGAAGGAACGAGACAGGATCAATGACTAGGCCACAGTCCATCTTCGTTGTGTGTGGTAGTATCTAGATGTACAAGACTTCCATTATCCGTCTGTCTGTGAGGTTTGTTTCCATCTCCCTAACTGTGGCTGACTCCCACTTTACTTTGGGTCCAGTCTCAGCTCACTGCCACTACATTCTCTACAAATGTGCCTGCAATTTCAAGCTATAACGCATACTTCAGAGAAATTGGTACGAATGGACTAGAGTTCGGTTCTAAGGACCAACTTTCCAGGGACAGCTCCATATATGGTAGGTGGGGCATATGATAGGAGCTATTACTAGGCGAATGCGCGGCATTGTGGAGTGAGCTTGAGCGAGCGCGACGTGCATGTGCAGTGAGTGTGGCCTACAGAGTGGGTGATAACAGGACGGACACACATGTATAAATCCAAATCATGAAGAATACCTTAGAAAAGCTTCATGAATCAAAATCATACCAGCCATAGACGTTTTTGACAGCCAATTGAAAGCACATACCAAGAGTGCAGCTGGGGGCTCCATTGAAAACCAACTGTTAAGTACATCTCACATTGAGATAACCGTCACAAAGAATGACAGTGTAGTAATATCTGCTAAGCTGGTGTAGACAGACATGTTAATTCATGCGTTTTGTCATTACAATCATGAATGTGTCAAATTACAATTATATGTTCTTGTGTTATGCAATTTATTAATTTGTGCCAATATATTCCAAATTGTTTGAGTTTAAGTGTGGTGATAGCTGCTGTGTGAACATACATGTAAATTCATGCATGTTTGCTCACTGGAAGCAGAATTGCATTTTATTAGATTTGTGTACTGTGGATATTACTTTTAACTTGCAATACACACACACACACTGTTTGCAAGGCACTGGCCAGGCTAAAGTTTGAATAGCACACATAGACAGACAACTACAACAGATGAGAAGCCGTGGTCGAAGCAAAGTCGAATAATTCCGACTCGCAGCTATTGGAATAAAACAGGCCCATGCTGAAAAGCACGCGATGGCAAGAGAACTCGCTTGATTTCATGCAGGACAGGCACCATGTTAGAAAGAACTCGCTTGTATATACGAGAACTGGTTTGACTTCACTCAGGCTTACCAGTGGACTGTTGACTGTAGCCACAGCTGGCACGACGCCTTTATTTCATGTGATTAACAGACGTTTTGAATATCTATGGCCAGAGAATGCCTGGTATTCCGGCTGTCTTTCCAATGGAGAGAGCGTTGGGCGTGGACCACGGCTGTTTCGCATAATACAAATGGCGGCAACTTAGTTTTGATTTGGAAACCGAGAACGAGGGATTTGAATTCCTCGAGGAACTCAACACGCAAAGTATTTAGCCTTTTTCTCTTCAGAGACTACAAGTAAGAGACAAGTAACAAGCCATGAAGGTAGAAATGATGCAAAGCAAGTGTGCTTTAGTCTAAAAACTAATCTTTATGCTCTCTCGGCAGCAAAATGCGTGTCTCTCTCTCTGCAAGTAATCGCTCCATAGCACACTTCTCCCAGTTTTCCAGCTAGTCTGCTACATATCAAAGGAAAGTCAGGTAAGCACAGAACATTGCCATATATGGCTCATTCTACTGCCCTTTCCGTAACTCGTGTTTTGAACGGGTTTATTTAAGCAACATCAATTGGTGTTTTAGCCTTTTTCTCTTTAGAGACTACAGGTAAGAGACAAGTAACAAGCCATTAATGTATAAATGATGCAAAGGATGTGTGCTTTAGTCTAAAAAGTAATCTTTATGCTCTCTCAGCAGCAAAATGAGTGTCTCTCTCTCTGCAAGTAATTGCTCCATAGCACACTTCTCCCAGTTTTCCAGCTAGTCTGCTACATATCAAAGGAAAGTCAGGTAAGCACAGAACATTGCCCTATATGGCTCACTCTACTGCCCTTTCTGTAACTGGTGTTTTGAACGAGTTTATTTAAGCAACATTAATTGGTGTTTTAGCCGTTTTCTCTTTGAAAACTACATGCAGTTAAGAGACAAGTAACAAGCCATTAATGTAGAAATGATACGAATCCAGTGTGCTTTAGTCTAAAAAAGTAAGCTTTATGCTATCTCGGCAGTTAAATGCGTTTCTCTCTCTCTGCAAGCAATCACTCCATAGTACTCTTCTCCCTGCAGTTTTTAGCTAGTGTGCTACATGTACACTAAAGTATACTTGCTTTGCATCACTTCTACGTTCATGCCTTGTTACTTGTCTCTTTTAACTGTAGTCTCTGAAGAAAAAGGCTGAAACATGAGTTAATGTTGCTAAAATAAACCCGTTCAAAACACGATTTACGAAAAGGGCAGTAGAATGAGGCATATAGGGTAATGTTCTGTGCTTACCTGACTTTCCTTTGATGTGTAGCACACTAGCTGGAAAACTGGGAGAGGTGTGCTATGGAGCGATTACTTGCAGAGAGAGAGACACGCATTTTGCTGCCAAGAGAGTATAAAGCATACTTTTTAGACTAAAGCACACTTGCCTGGTATCAGTTCTATGTCCAGGCTTGGTCAATTGTCTCTTGTTAAAGTCTTGGAAGAGAAAAATGGTAAAAACGAACATGTCTTCCAATGGCCCCAGTCTCGGTCCCGATCCCAATTCCGACTCGAGAAAACTAAGTTGCCGCTCCGAAACAGCCGTGGGACACGGTGGACAATGCACCTTTGTTTCATAAGGTCACGTTGGGTAACTCGTGGAATGGATAACTCTGTAATTTGACTTCCGAAAGCTGTGACCATAGATAAGGATAATTATACAGTCTCGTACCCAGTAGTCTCGTACCCATCCCCACTTCCGGCCGCCATTTTATAAGGCACGGAAGGTGGGTCTGGGACTATGTGCAGTTCAACCAACCCGGTATCTTTCGTATTATGGACGCATAGTTCAACCCAGTATCTTTCGTATTATGGACGCATAGCCATAGTGTACTCTAGCGCTATTATGGACACATAGCCATAACACCGTATGGGGTATGCGTCCATACTTCGCTATGGCTATGGCTATGCGTCCATATTTCCATACTTCGCTATGGGCTATGCGTCCATATTTGGGCCAAATGCAACTAGGCTATGCGTCCATATTACGAAAGATACCGGGTTGGTATATCAACACGCACAAAGTGTGAAATTGATAATGTGAAGGTGTGAACTAATCGTTACTGCCGCTAGACCGTCCCTCCCCTTCAGCGCCTCGGGCGTTTAAGTGGGACGGTCTAGCTAGCCAGACTACGCTAGCGCGGGCCGGGGCTGGCTCACCCTAATTACTCTAAATCTATCGACGGCTGCTTGAAGAAAGAATAGGGCTATATTCTTATACTTCAGTGTAGACTTATTACAGGCTAGCGGCGTTAGCTAGCTAATCCACGAGGCTAGGGATGAGGTTGTTCCTTGCTGCTCTCGTCCTGTGTCTCAGGTGAGCCATGCATGTGCGCGAGTGAATGAAAGGTCAGGAGAGGGCGACGGTTACAGCTTGTCCTTATCACACAAGACAACGCAAAGCCCACTCCTCCGTCCAAAATCGCTTTTAATAGATTGTATTTCTTGTCAGTCTCGCTGCGACATAGAGAGAGAGAGAGAGAGAGAGAAACGTGCCTGAAACCAACCACCTGTAGCTGGCTAAGCTAGCTATATAGCTAAATGGTACAACTAACCTTCTGGAACAAGGAGGGATGAGTGTAAGCTTGTAGGCAGCAGGACTTCACAGCTCAGGAGAAAAAAGACTAGCAACCAAGCTCAAACTTGTGACCTATGCTCTAAAGCAGTGCCAAATGAACCATGGAACCGGTGCCGGAGGATAGTTGGACACTTAGTTACATGTCCAACACCTTTTCTGAGGACGAATCACAATGGTTCACACAATTTTTCCACAGTGATCAGAGCACAAAAATCTCCTATCGCATACAAAGCCAGCTAGGAGAACCCTTCACAAGGGGCCCACCTATCCCTATATATGATGATTTGCAACCCCTCCAGGAACCGGGGGGTTGTTTATCCCAGGATAGTTGGACCAGGGGGTCCAAATAGTAGGGTGTTTAAATAACCTGTGACAACGGTCATGCCCCTTCATCTACTGAATCTTGTGCTGAACTCTGTGGTTTGTCACATATTCCAGTGTTTTTGTGGTAACGCATGACTGAATGTCTGTGTGATCTGTCAGAGAACCTGCACATCGTTGAGCCTGCAAGGGGTGAAGATTTTGTGAGAAAATGCCCTCTTGAATGAATAACACCATCCCCCAAGGCTTTCCAGGGACAAGTACTTGTAGAAATGATTGTGCAAATTGCTACTTGCAGGAAATCATCCGAAAGGCAGTGAACATGGAAGGATACATTTCTTACCGGTCCTAATGATAGTGTGTGATATGGCACGCTCGAAACAGAAGTGCATTCTTAGGAATAAGGCTCGGCTGCTTATACAAATGTGTTCTCGCACAAATATGTGCGTGCAAGTTAGTATACTGTATTATGTATACACCAAATATATGTATTCATTTCTTTGTGTACACATGCAGGCCATGGCATGGAGTTGATGCTTCGTATATCAATGTTCCAAGAATCACCTTCACTGGATTATATCGTGCAGACATCCTAACTGCAAACAACGACTTCTCCAGCTTTGCCTATGCAGCTGGTTACACTGACCATGAGTTCTTACCGCGGTGGAATCCACAAGGATCAGGCGAGTTCTCCCTCATCAACTGCACTGTGAGGTCTGTCTCATACCTCAATGGATCCACCAGCAACAGTGATCCTGTGGTGGGGAGCACAATTGTCACAAACCGAGAATCATCTCCAGCTAAAATGATGGGCTTGGATGTTGAACCTCCTTTCCTTGACGTGATATATGGAATGCAGCTAGCCTTACTGCGGGGTTCTGATTCAAATCCGGCATTCGTGGGAACCTCAGCTCCCTTTGTGATTGACCAAGATGAATGGGCAAACATTCCCTGTGCACCAGCAGATAAGTGGTTCCTGTCCCGCCGTGCTGCACATGGTGTGACTGTTTTACAGAATGTCACCTGGTCTACCGACAGAAGCGAGATCCTGCAGGAAATGCAAGCCAATGGGACAGAGCTCTCTGTCGCACTCTCACTGTATTCACAGTGTCCAATTGACGTGCCTAGTCAACAACTCACTGACTGTGAGAACACTGGTTACCTGGTGGGCACCATTAGTGTCATTCAGTCCGTCTCTAACCCTGCTGCTTTCTCCACCTTTGGTACCAACCGCATCATGACTTTCAATGGAGTGGAGCAGCCTGAGTTAGCCTGGCCACAAGAGGATGCATGCAGTGACCCCCAGCAGCTGATTCAGGGAGCACTGTGGATGTACAAGGCTCCTTTTGACATTGACGCTATGAACAAGGCAGCAAGGGTGGACTTTGGCAATGCTTTCAGCAAAAATGCTGATGGCTTGACTTTGAAGGACTTTGGCTCTGAGCTGAGCCTTGCGATACTCGACGAGCAGCCCTATGGCCATTGTGTTCATGTGCTTGCAGATGGTGCCATTCCCTACCGCACACCAGGATGGTTTGAGAGCAGTGCAGGAATGTTTGATGCAAATTTGACAAAGGAAGAACTACAGCTAGTGGTGGACAAACCACTGGTTGTAGTCAGACTGGTTCCACCTGGTGCAAACATATCAGTCATAGAATACACACCGTGTGCGAACAGTAGTGGGGAGAATCCCCGATACCAGTTGATGCTGAGAGAATCTCCCTACTTTGTTCGTCCAAGTGGCCACTATGCCTTTCGATTGGAAGCAGGTGATAGTGTCAACACATCACTTTACGTCACACACTTTGGACAACCATCTGCTAACACAACTGTCATTCTGAAGCTGGACAGCCCAGTAGAGGGAACGTCTACCAGTGATGGTGTGGTGCCACTCCAGAAGGAGGGGGCAACTGATGAGCACGGATTAGTGCATTTCACCTTTGAAGCCAAGTCGTACAAGCATCTCCTACAATGTGGGATGCCCTTTCAGGTATACAAATTCATCTATAAAATCAAGGAGGATACTAGCAACTGCTTTGTTTCTTCCTTTGGTGTGCACACTTGTATCAACCCATTGGGCGTCCTCCTGTGGAAGGATGATAGTGAGACATTCAAGCCCCCTTACTCCTGGCAGGAGCATGTAGGCCCCATTTTCAAACAGTATGATATACTCTATCCGGTAATGAGGACCATCATGAATATGAGCAACTTCACAGATGTGACACAGCCGAAGAATATCCGCCTAACCCGCTATTCCATGACACTGGACGTAAACCACCCAAGCTACATGCCAGCTACCAGGGACCTCTCTCCCACAAAGCGAACAGCCATCTTGCAGTGGCTGGATGATCCTCTGTACGAATCACCCATTTCCCTCTTGTCATCTGACATTATAGCCTTGTGCGGTGCTACCATCTTCTTTCACTCCACTAGCGAAGACACAGCCTCTTGCAGCAGTACCAACTTTGCTCTGCACCCCCACTTTGCTGAGTGTGCCCACTTTGACTGGTCTGCAAACCCCTCTGCACTGGCAGAATGGCAGAAAGATAGCCTTGCGGGATCCTGCACTCAGGCTGGACTAAGGAGACAGCTGCAGCAAGCCATTGAATTGGAGTTTGCTACCATCCCCCTCTACCTCACTGCCCTCTTCAGCATCAGGGAAGGCTACAACAGGGAGGTGTACAACATCATACGCACTGTGGTCTTGCAGGAGATGCTGCACCTTGCTCAGGCAGCCAACCTCCTGATTGCTGTTGGGGGCAACCCCCAAATTGACAATAACATGGCTGTTCCTCAATATCCTAGCAAGGGTCTTCCAGGCAATGTTCTTCCTAACCTGAACATCACCTTGCGAAGAGCATCACGTGAACACATTTACGAGGTATTTATGGCTCTGGAACACCCCCACCATTTTGCTGTGGCCAACAGCACCACCCACTCCAGCATTGGGGACTTTTACGATCAAATCCTACACTGCATGGAACACCTTAAGTCAAAGGGACGCCTTAAATTTCGGAAATCACGATCAAAGAGGCAGATTCAGTGGCCATGGAAGGAGAATGACTATGGGCAACTCCATGTGGTCAGTAGCCTAGGTGATGCTCGAGCAGCCATTTCTGCCATCCGTGAGCAGGGGGAGGGGTCAACACCTGTGGATCCAACATACTCGGGCTCGCATGACCTTGCACACTTCTTTCTGTTTGAGCAGATTGTTTGTGGTAGGAGACTTGTCTATGACCAACCGTCCAATCGGTACAGCTTCGTTGGAGAACCAGTGGAGTTTGACCCAAAGGGGGTGTGGCCCATGAGAGACCATCCCAGCAAAATAGGGCTCATTCCTGGCACACGGCCCTACACAGTTGCTTGGGCCTTCCACCAACAATACCGCAGCTTACTGAGGCAGCTTCAGACTGTGTTTGATGGCAACCCGGAGGGAATCAAGGACACTGTGTCCACCATGGAGACACTGGTCGTCTTTGGAAAACGAGCCGCAGCTGAGAAAATGAACCCAGAGCTGTGTGATTCTGAGACGGCTGGTCCTGTGTGGGACTATGAGTGGGAGGAGTAACTTATCTCTATCTAGCTATAGCATTAATTTGGTGAACTTCAATGTTGACACAATTAGTGCATGCAGTTAGCTACGCTGGTAGCTGGCAGAAAAGCACATAAACATAAGGTAGCTAGCTAAACTGTGGTAACTTTGCCATGGGGCGAGCTAGCACTATAGCTAGCTAGCTACCCGGTGAGTTGAATTTGCTTTAATTGTGTCACAGTATTTAATGAGCTACTGAATGGCATATGTGTAATTAAGCATGTTGCAATACTACTGTTCTGAAAGATACATTGTCCAAGTGGTATATCAAGGGTGGGTGCAACCTCCGAGTTCTCGTTCTGGTCCAATCTTTATACGTATACGTATTATATCATCTATGGTATTATATTATACTCGTGCAAATTTATATGGCAATCCCATGCTATATACGTATATAATTCCAAAGCGCATCATGTGAGCCAATCAGGTTTGCGTATTTGAATTCGAAGGAGGCACTGGATCGAATCGTGTGAGAGTGAAATCAAGGTATTCAAGGAGATTCGGATATTCAGCAGAATTGCTCACCGATCTGTATGATGTCAAAAACAAGCAAAACCCCATCCCGAAGCAAGAGACCTTCTCCTCACGCTTCTGTGGTAGCGGCACCTCAGCCCGCCAAAGATCCAGTAGAGGTATTTTGTCGAGTTCGTCCCCTCAATGATGATGAAGGAGAATCCTGTCACGAAATCATCTCAGATTCAGTCATCCAGATTGCTCCCCCGGAAAGCTCGTTGGCGTACAAAGCAGGCCACAGGAACGCGGTAAGATGGCCCAGTGCACTCAAGGACACGAGCGAACCCTGTGAGGCCATTTGTCTCTGAAGGCCGCCTCAAATGATGTGCGTGCGTGTGTCTGTGTGTGTGTGTGTACTTCTGGTGGCTTGCATTGCATTTATATCGGCTTGTAGGGCTGCGAACACACTGCAAGCATACAACCACCCTTCCAACACCTACGATTGATTCCTTGTAGACACGTACGTACGTACGTATATCCATCTTACCCTCCGCTTGTACTTGTGCACAGACCCAGCACACCTTCAAGCACGTCTTCAACGAAGCCGCTGGCCAACGCGAGGTCTATGACCGTGTGGCCCTGCCCCTGGTAGAGGGACTGCTTGGAGGTAGCAACGGCCTTCTCTTCACGTACGGCATCACCAACTCTGGCAAGACCTATACCATGTCTGGTGAGCCGGACAATGCAGGCATCCTACCTCGCTGTCTCGACATGGTCTTCAACTCCATTTCCAGTGTTCAGGCCCCAAGATGCGTGAGTGCTGGTGTTGCACCGTCTTTGATTGCACTGTACAACTCTGCTCACACACACGCATCACTGATCGTGATCAGCATGCGAAATCATTCTTCACTCAATCTCTTATCACCTTCCTTTACTGCCCATCGCCACCCACTCCTCTCCCTCCTCACAATCACCACCCACTCCACCACGTCCAGGTGTTC
Organism: Aplysina aerophoba; assembly: GCA_949841015.1. Taxonomy (NCBI): domain Eukaryota; kingdom Metazoa; phylum Porifera; class Demospongiae; order Verongiida; family Aplysinidae; genus Aplysina; species Aplysina aerophoba. Next base: position 4,566,619 of record OX465036.1, on the reverse strand, counting down.
AAACCAAACAAAGTGAATGGGTTTGACGTGCAGACAGAAGGAGAGGCAAGAGTTGAGGCTGGTAAACATAAGCCAAAGAAACTCACTGCCAAAGCCCGGTTAGTGCCTAATGGCTATAGTACACACAGACAGACAGACCGATGGACAGATTTGCCATCATACATGTACAGCACAACCTTGCATACAGACTCAGTGTGTCTCCACATGCGCATGCTTCTATGTTCATACTGAGAAAGTCTCCCAATGCATTATTAATTTTTAGAGGCATATACATAATTATATATAGGCTTACTTACATACGTAAATACGTAGATGCCCACTTACGTATGTGTCTCCCCCTCATCTGCATATTCTCCACCCCAGTGCTGAGAGGCCAGAGTACGGAGACATCTTGCGAGTTCCAGAGGTTCGCAAGGCAAGCACCAAAGTTGATGAGGACAGAAACTATGCTGTGTTTGTGTCTTACGTGGAATTCTACAACAACTCCATCTACGACCTCCTCGATGACAGCCCTCATGACACCAAATCAAGGTCAGCGAGTGTCTCTGTGCACACACACACACGTATTACGTACATACTGCGTGTGGTCACTGTGTGAATGATGCATTTCACCCTGCATGTTCAAGATACCATTCTACACACATTACATGCTATTACGTAGGTGTATACTTACATGTACATACGTATGTGCACTGCCCCTGCAGGGTCCCGCCCTCCAAGAACCTCAAAGGTAACGCTCAAAATCTGATGTTTGTTAATGATGTGACAGAGGTGGAGGTGAAGAGTGCAGACGAGGCATATGAGGTTCTTTGGAGAGGCCAGCGAAAGAGAACAGTTGCGCACACAAGTCTCAACGCAGAAAGCAGCCGGAGTCACAGTGTCTTCAACATCAGACTGGTGTCTGCACCGCTGGATTCCCATGGAGAAGAGGTAAGCTAGGCAACTATCAGAGAAATGCTGTAGAACTGTTATAAACCAAAGATTGAAATTTGGTTGTACACAATACATACGTACCAGAGACTTGTACTAACGTATGTACATATGTACATATGTACGTATGTACATATGTACGTATGTACGTATGTACTAACGTATGTACATATGTACGTATGTACTAACGTATGTACATATGTACGTATGTAGTAACGTATGTACATGCATCCCTCTCATGCCTGCAGGCTGTTCAGGACAAGCGGCAGCTAATAGTGTCGCAGCTGTCTCTGGTTGACCTTGCTGGGTCAGAGCGAGCCTCGCGAACAAGCAACAACGGGGAGCGTCTTCGTGAGGCCAACCACATCAACACAGCCCTAATGGTGCTGAGGAAGTGCATGGAAACGTTGAGAGACAATCAACTCAGTGCAGCGGGAAAGGTGAACTGTGGTGGCTGTATGCTGGGGAGGGGGTGGTCTATAGTAGGAGTCATGATGTGTGGTGGAATACATGTACGTACATACATACGTATGTACACGTTGACATACATGCATGATTCAAGTAAAAGAAGAAGTGAAAGGAAAACAGGGGGCAAGTGGACCAGAGCCAGCAACCTTCATATCTACGTGCGTGTGTATGGCTGACCTTGGGCTAGGGCCATAATGTACCTACGCTGGGGCTGACCGTGGCGCTCAGTTGCTAGAGGGTTGGCTGAATGTGCGAATGTGGATCTGGAGGTCTCTGGCTCTGCTCTGTTGACAGCTATTTATCTTATCCTTGTTTGCTCTTTACCACCTGTATGTACGTATGTACTTACGAACGTACATAATTTTCAAACATCTGCTTCATGTGCAGTACAATGGTACAAAGAACGTCTCCATTAGGACTCCCCTCTGTAGACAGGTGGTCTGGTAGCAGAAGTGCTTCAGCGTAGTGGAAACACGCTATTTATGCCTATTTTACGGGACTGATCTTTATATAAAGAGAATCTTGTAGCATAGTTGTTCATACGTATGTGTGGTGCAGTATACTGTGGCCGGATTGAGGGACTGACCTCTGTTAATGTGGTGCTTCTGTTCTGTCGTGCTACCCTCAGATTGTGCCATATCGCGACTCTAAGTTAACGCACCTCTTCAAGAACTACTTTGATGGTGACGGGATGGTCAAGATGGTTGTCTGTATTTGCCCCAAGACAGAAGACTATGATGAAACCATTGTGAGTGTTGCATCGCCAAAGAGTGTTTATTTTGACACGTGCACTTAGGTACGTCCGCACATGTAGTGTGGCAGTTGCAGTGATGACAGCAGAGAATGTTTCCTTATGTATCCTTAAAGTCATGCTTAAGAACTAAAGTTAATGCTTGAGAGAGAATATCACTTTCATATGTAAGAAGTGCTGGGGTATTTCACTAGGAGTGTACGTAGTTTCAAATGTGCTCCTGCTACCACTTATGTATGTACATACTGTATTCTGTGTGATCTTACGTACGTGTGTACTGTATATGTACGTACGTATGTACATAGCTTGCATTTGATCACGTCAGTTCTCTCACTCACATGGAGTCATATGGACAGACAGATTGACCTGAGAGTTTGACACATTGGTTGTTCTCTGCTCCTGAATGTTTTAGCATGTGATGCGCTTTGCTGAGGTGACACAAGAGGTCCAGACAGAGCGGCAGACGATAGCCACGCCCGCTGTGGGCCTCACACCTGGACGGAGGCGTGCCAACCTACTGTACAAAGCGGCATTGCAGAAGGGCGTGTCGGCAGAGGGGGCAGAGGGAAGCAGCGACCAGCCTGTTGTGCACCCCTACCACCTTGCACTGCCCCTCCTGTGTGTGGATAGGGTGAGCTGTGCAGTAGTCACTTCACTACAGTCACACACATGATGTGCACCTTGGAGGTATGTACGTACGTACGTATGTACATGTGCAGTCATACATATATGTATGTACATGCTATATACGACAGGAAGCTTCTACATGTGAGAATGTGCAAGACCATGCAGCATTGTGTACGTAACTGTATCTGGTTGTATTGCAACACAGTACATCTGTATTGCAACACAGTACATCTATATTGGAACCCAGTACATCTGTATTGCCACATTGTACACCTCTATGTTGGATGGGATCATCTGTCTCACCTTCTGCAGTTTTTGGGTCCTGATGCCTTCAGCCTGGCTGACTTCCGCAGCCTGTTGGAGAAGCGGGACCACAAACGTCGTCAGCTCCTGGAGGAGAGTGCGACCAAGGAGGCCCAAATTCGTGAGATGGTGGCAGCAATGGGCCAGGAGAACGAGAGTCTAAAGGCTCGTGTAGCTAGCCTAGAGGGGCAAGTACGGAAAGGCGACCAGGCCTATGTGCAGAGTCAGCAGCTGGCCAGTGTTGTTCGTGCCAAGGATGATGAGATTCGCCAACTGAGTGAGGAGGTGCAGCGGCTGCGAGCAGAGGCTGCTAAGCGAGAGACTGAGAGGGCCTCCCTGCAGGCAAAAGTGCAAAAGCTAATGAAACAGGTACAGTGTGTGTGTTATGCGATAGGGCTGTTTACTCTTAACGCTTACCTTAGTCACTTGTTAGTGCATTAGTGGCCTACTTGTTAACAAGTGAACTGATTTTGAGCAGTATTGTACAGTAGCAGAATCAATAAACAACTTGATCTCAAAATATTTTGTCCCTGTATGCCTTCATCAATCGCGTACAAGTACAACTAAAGATACTGTGGTGTGCTACAAGTATTATATGACACGCACTAGTTGTGTTTGCCATATACGTAATACTGCAATCAGTGCCTGTGGGTACTGCTACATGCATGCTGAAGGCCAATTCAACCATTTTCAGCAGTGTACAAGTATTAGTTATACCACTCTCAAGTGTGGTACATAAGTGATCCCCGAGGCCAAACATTGTACAATGAGCTACTATATCACTTACCTACGTACGTACGTATTTGCTGTCGTGTGCATGCATGTTTCATATTACATGTTTAAAGACTGTTCTGTTTTTCTCTTCATGATATGACATTTTGTCCCCAGAATGAGGAACTAGAGCAAGCTTTCAGTGTGTACCACAGCAACAAGGAGGTCCTCCTGAAAGAGGTGGAGGAGAGGGGCCAGCGACTGGAGCGAGAGCAGCAGGAGAAGGAGGACATAAAGAAGGTGAGATGGGGGACATGTGAGAGAGAAGGCAATGTTCTGTGCATACGTACGTACGAACGTACGGTAGGTGTGGGGTGTCAGTCACATATATGTACATATACGTATATGAGAGGTGTGGGGTGAGAGAGAAAAGGTACGTAGGTGTGGGGTGTCAGGGAGATTGCAGATGTGAAAGTACTTTGTATTGTTAAAGTACTGCAAAGTGCATTGTGTATGTACGTATATACATACGTAAAAGCAAAGTATGGCGGCCAGTGCTGTACAAGTCATTGACAACTATGTAACATACGTACGTACATACATAGCTTGAGATACACTGTGCTGTGGCCAAGCTGTCCATGGCACCTCCACACATGGTACAAGGCATCCTCCTGAAGTGTGAGATTGGTGTTTTGGAAGTTTGGGGGAGGGGGTGATGTTAAGTGCAGTAATGAGCTTCATATTCACACAAACCTTGCTCTCATGTGTACGTACGTATGTATGTACAGACCATGAAGGGTTTTGTGCACATGGAAAAGGAGAAGTTTGAGCGTTTGGCTCGCCAGAAGCAAGCCCAGGACGAGAAACTGCTCAAAGTGATGGAGATGGTAGCCGCTCCATCCCCAATGCGTACACCACTCGGAGAGAAGCAGACCACCAGAGATGTGAGCATCGCTGACATGTTTCACTCAGTTGTGCCATACTGGTGGGATACATACTGTGCATACGACATATGTACATGTACATACATTGTTGTCTCCACTGGGCCACTCCACTGGTGGTGGTGTCACCTGCATCATTAGTGTAGTCTGTAGTGATAGTGTTGGTCACTGTTCCCACACCTGTCACTTCAGAACCTCCCCTTGAGTGGCAAACACCGCAAGAGGTCCATCTCTGAGAACTACTTGGAACACAGACCGCCCAGCACTCTGGGAGGAGGTAAGGGCAGGGACAGCGTGTTGTGGGTCGGTCCTACGACCGCTTGCATCCATATGCGTATGTATACATACACACGTTGCAGGCTTACAACTTTGACCAACCATCACCAGCTTTGCTATTCCTCCCTCCACTACCACCCCTTCTCTCAGATACCGTCTACCAACCAAACCTGAAAAAGAAAAAGACAGTCTCAACCCCTAAGCCAAAGCACTTCAAGGACAAGCACGTATGTGTGATATCCAGCCATCCAGCATGTCCGCACACAGGGCTGGAGTCACTCACGCTTCTCTTTACTATGTTTGGCCTGGCTTGACCCCTTGTGTGTGTGTGTACCTCTTGTGCAGAGCAAGTACCTGCTCACTCATCAGGAGCAGGATGTGAAGGGGCGGACCAAAACCCGGCTCTACAAGGGTGACATTCTAGAGACGCGTGGAGGTGGGCACCAGGTGCGGTTCACAGGCGTGGAGTCACTGCGAGATGGGAACATGTCGACAACGTCACAGGAATCTAATGGCACCACTCGTCCCAGGTGCGAGCAGGGGGAGGAGCATGACAATGGGTGCTGGGGGTCCTTGGTTCCTGCAGAGTATACATACGTATAAACCTATGTCCTTGGTGACTTGGGCTCTCCTGGGTAATGTGAGGAGTGGGGCATTGGTACAGAGTACGTACATAGTGACATCTTGGTTAATCCCGAATGTATTTCATTTGCCATCATGCAGGCGTTCCACTCGTCTGGCCAGTAAGAGGGGGAGTGACAGCTCCTCCCACTCACTGGAGAGTAGCCATGCTTCAGCAGTGTCTGACCCTGGAGAGCACACAGACACAGAGACACGGGTGAGAGGTGATGTGGTGCCAGAGGGGAATACCCTGAGGAGTCCCAACCACTATGGTCATTTATACCAACCCAGTCATTATATTCTTTGATGATTCATTTTCACAGTCATTCATTGTGTCCCTCTTCCATTCTACCATCCACTTTAGTGTGCTGTAGGCATTGAAGGAAGGGCTGGAGCAATTCCTGCATATCAGCACATCTCAAAGTGAGTACACATACGTACGTACATACACACATGTGCATACATACGTACATGCGTATATACGTAGTAAGTGATCTGGTGGTCTGTGGAATACATCACCAAGGCTATTCCAACTGAGCATGTCATTCATTTGTCAATAGTGTACCACTTTACTATTCTCTGGGCCCAGATGTACAGGTACACACATACACACACGTAGAGTAGCTACGTACATAGCATGCCCCGACACAGGAGAAGGATCCTTTGTGGCTAGCAACAGACATGCTTTAACTACAACAGAACTTCACTAGCGAGTAACGGAAAATTTGGGGTAAAATGTGTTGACAACTACGAATTCCTTTGTCTGTGTCAGTGGCATGTACACAACCAGCGGGTGACTCGCTGATATGTATGGGCTACACTTTGCAAAATGCAGTGGTTTTGGAGAGTGAGTGACAGGAGGTAAATACAGTACATGCGTAGCTATATAGTATCGGCAAGTGAACAACAAAAAGAAAAGGCTAACAAGGAAATAATGAGTTGTAATCCGGAGCAATGTGTCATTGTCTCTGTTTAAGGAGTGGGTTTGTGCCAGCACATCTCACAACCATGTGCACAACTAACCACCCCTCATGACAGCGTACGTATGGAATGGGAATGTAGTGCTCAGTCAGTTATGTACATGTGTTTGTACTGTAGTCCCGGCGTCTTCACAGTTGGGATGTCAATGCATCTGATGCTGGGGACCCTGTGATTTTGATTGGTTGTTTTGCACAGGGTGAATGATGCATTACTCCTTCAGATCATCCCCCTTCCGTGTCAGACCTGGCCGATGCACCTGTACTACATACTTGTGGTGAAAACACAGTTTGCTTGCATGTTCTTATCCTTTTTTGTTTGTTTGTCTATGCAGGGCTTCTGCTGTGTGACCTCCTGGCTGTCAGTACTAAACAACACTTAAGGCATGTACTTTCCTTCCTTTTCTCATTTGTGTTAACTAGTCATCTCTGCTTGATACAACACACAACCCACTCACAACATGTACACAAGTCAAGCTGTTCGTTGCGATTGGTAATCAACTTGGTGTCAGTTCATTTGGTTGTAAAGCCTTCATTGTTCTAGTGCATGGCCTTGACTACTGGGCTAGTCTAGTGTGCTAGACCCTCTCTGCTGACGGGCCTTACACCACAGATGACTATGCTGTCTGTGATGTAAGAGCCTGACAGTGGGGAGGGTCTTTGTACGAGACTACGTACACCACGAGATATGCATGACTTAAGTTGCTTCAATAACTGTTGCTTGATGGCTCATACTGCATGCATACATCTGTATGTATATCAATCACAAGTATATAGGAGGTATATACAGTATAAGTGTAGATTATGTATATTGGAATATACATAAATATACACACAGTATGTACATATACATATCCATTAATGTCTACTTGTTTTGCACAAAACGAATTATTATGCACATGGCTGCGCTGCATGGTCCACACAAACTCTGTAGCAATAATTTTTATGCAAATGCAATAGTCAAAATAAACATATACGTACAATTAATATAGATCTAATTCTCAATCATATGAATATATATATAATTATGTAAATAATGTAAAGTATATAGACATGATGGCCTCATGTACGTACGTACATGTGCACATGCAGGCAGTAAAACTCATTATTATATATATATATCTGGAAACATATGTGATGTGCATGCCCAATAGAAGAGTATAGTATACAACTGAAAGTAACCTGTATAGACACACGTATATAATAATAGTATATAGTATATATATAATATTAGAAGTTAAGTTCTTGCATACTACCCATTCAACCCATAACATGCATGTCACGCAGCGCAAAGATAGAGAACAGAACATCTATATACTTGGAATGAGAAATGGGAATGGGATCAACCCATGCATGCAAAGCCAATCCACTGCTTCTCGGTCAGCCAGCAACCAAGGAGTCTTTGGGTCATGGATAAGGATAAAACTGGGAGGTAATTGGAGCCGGGCGGGATGGCATGTGGGGGTGGGGAGGCAAGACAGGCACTGCCCCAGGCATGGGAGGAGGGATGTAGCCACTGTGGGGCATGCTGGGGTATGGCAGTGCCATTTGAAGCCCTTGACTTGGGTGGTAGCTTGAGTGGGGAGCACTACGGTTGAGGAGGGTCACTGAATGTGGTGAGGAGGTGTACGCTCCCTGCAGGGGAGTGATGGGGATGGTCTCCTGCTGCTCTTCTGCAGGCCTGAGGGCAATTGGAGCGACCGGCTGGAGGAAAAGAAAATGGAAAGGAAGGAAGGAGGGTGAGGTATCCCTAAGACATAACCGGAGAAAGCAGTCTGTCACTACTAATAACACTGTAACACACAAGTTAAGTAAACCCAACAGGTCACAAGTGACATCACTTACCAAGTCTATTCACTGTGGTCATTGTTTCTCCAATTCCAACACACTTTTTCACACTAAATCATTATTACTAACGTTTCGACTATTATGACGAAGGCCACAGCATGTGGCCAAAACATTAGTAATAATGATTTAACATGAAAAGTGTGTTGGAATTGAAGAAATAATGACTACAATGTCAAATTGTCAAACAAGAACCCCACTTTGATATTACATACGTAAGTCTAATTATGGTGCAAAATCTTTACAAAGGAACAGATAGCACAGGGGCAGCATGAGCTAGTCACATGCACCAATCACAATGCTCCAAATAAATGTCATCACTGAGATCAGATGCACTGGAGTACATACTCCAATTGGTGTTGGTGAGCATCCATGTACATAATACATAACAGGTACATATAACGTAAATAGGTACGTAAGTACGTATGTACGTACGTACACACATACGCATGTATCTACGAAAGTACTAATTGAAAAGGTAAATTTGAGTGCACAAAAAGCCACTACACTGATTCCCTGCTGCCAGTAGTTCACAACTACTCTGCTACCCAACTGGTCAGGAATGACCTCCTAACCAACTGCACTCACCTGCACGGGCCACATGCGGACCAGCTGTGCTGCCCCACTGCCCATATCCATCAGGGCAAACTCAGACCGGACATTGTTGACAACTTGCCTAGCAACACGCCCACTAAACTCCACCCCTGCCCCCTCCACTGGGGAAATACGGTTTCTCTTCTTACGATGTCTGTGTTTCTGGATAACAAGGACAGTATATACATACATACGTACGTACATCATTTCCATATTCCTGTTGTGGAAAGCATGCACATGTACACAACAGCACAATGATGCCTACGTAGAAAAGTTGTTGGACTGACCCTCTCAGTGACTGTCACCGCTCCTACCTCCGCTGGGGAGACACGGTTCCGACTCTTGCGGTGTTTCTGAGAGAAGAGCACACAACGGACAGTCACGACATCTGACACATGCACGCCTGACTGCTTTAGCTCAGGAATGAACAAGTTTAAAGGAATAATTACATAGGCATTTTTACAACAGCAAACACAAATAGCACTGGCCACCTCATACCCTGTGTCACTCACTCATACACACACTGCAACATGGCTCAAACACACACACACAGACACACACACACGTGTGCGTACATACATATGTACACAAAGACATGTGTTACCTTTGCCACAGCAATGTGTGGTGGCTGTGTGTCTAGTGACGTAGTCATGTCCTTGTCACTTGTGTCAGTGGGTGACACACGGGAAGGAGCTCTCGCTGGTGACACAATAGACCTACATGTGTATGTACATAACGTACGTACCAAGATTTACACAAACAGCAACGTACACAACATCAACCAAACACAACTAGCACTTCCACAAATGGCATCAAAAAGTAGCATGCAACTTGCAGTCGGCAAAACATGCCCACCTTGGTTGGAGTGAAGGCAGGTCACCGAGGTGTGAAGAGAAGGGGTCAGTTTGCTCTCTGCTGCGTCTGTGGTCAGCCTGACGGGAGAGGAGCTGTCATCAGCACTTCACTTCATCCACAGGCACACACCACCACAGTACATATGTCACACACGCACCCAGTCCACCCTTAAACACAGTGCTACGTACGTATATACCTTCACACACTACCACGCCTTCACAAACTGCATCACACGAGCACACACCCTCACACACTGCATCGCACACCACCTCACACCCTCACACACTGCATTACACCCTAACACACTACCACACCCTCACAGTCTCACACACCCCATCTCACACCCTCACATTCTGCATCACACCGTACATACGACTTCATGCTCTCACACCCTCACACACCACATTGCACACTCACACCTCCACACACCATCCTCTGAGCTCTCTCCACTGCTCTTGCTAGAGCCTCCTGCTGTTGATGCTTGTGAGGTGACCCCCTAGCATGCTGCATCGCACGCTCACTCTCCACCCTTTCTTCCTTCTGGCGGCGAGAGTGTGAAGGAGTTAGGGCAGCTCGAGAGTGAATCTGCTCTGTAGTTCTCTGTAGGCCAGGGGCAAAGCACACTGGTAAAGTGCATCTCCTCACCTCACCTCACACACACACACACACACACACACACACACACACACACACACACCTGTCTTATCAGGGAAGTGTGACGATGCTCATCCAACTCCTCCTCCAGCTGTTTCAGAGCCTATACATACGTAGGTACATACGAACATGCAAACAAACAAACAAACATACATATGTACGTACATACATACGTACGCACATGCGTACGAACATACGTAGGTTATGCACATAAATAGCGATAAAATAACATCAGTCCCACTGAGAATAACATCAAACACCCCACAGCTACGTGTGTATGTACGTACATACGTACGTACATTAGAAAGCACATCACAAATTATCCTGGGTAAACCTCACACAATCTATACAAGGGTCTTACTCTTGTCAATTTCTTGTTCTCTTCCATCAGTTTCTCTGACTGCTCGGAGAGCTGCTGCTGGAGTACTGTGGTCTCATTGGGGAGAACCCTATCATCAGGCTCTGAAGGCATGTCCACAGCCTCCACTGCTTGTGCTTCTGTGATTTGCAGTCTGGCTTCCTGTGATTGTGGTGCAAACTGTTGGTGAACTTCCACTGCAACAACTTCCTGTGATGTCACTTCCTGTTCCCCCTGATTGTCATTTGCAATAGCATCAATAGAAAGGAGTCGAGACAGGCCTGTAATCAGCGGAGCAGTTCTGTAGCTCTCCATGTATGACCTGGGTACCACTTGAGCTGCTGGCGAATGGGACTGGAAACAGATAGAGCAACAGCGAATTATGTACTACACACATAAGTACGTACATATATGTGTGCATTATATATTTACTGTGTGCGTGTGTGTAAGACCCACCATCTCGCTGTCCCGGGTGGCGTCCACAGTACGGTGGGGGATGGGGGAAATGTACCGAGCAGCTGCTGCTGGTCTTCTGCTCCTCCTAGACTGAGCCAAACTGGAGCTATGCACATATGAATGACAGACAGTGTATGGGATGAAGAGGAGCTCACATACATACATGCATGCATACGTACATACATACGTACATACATACGTACGTACATACAAACATACATACATACATACATACATACATACATACATACATACATACGTATACGTACGTACGTACATATCCTCTAAATACATACGTACAACAGATCAAGCCATGTCACCCACCCTGCTGCCAAGTCAGCCATTGTGATCCTCGTCTTTCCTAGAGCTGATGCACCATGTTGAATGGCAGAGTCCTCAACCTGTGCACCAGGAGGGAAAGGGGTTCAGTGTGTGCATGGGAGGGGGTGGGGTCCATGAATTTGCGCACCTCTGGTCTGGTACTAAATGAGTGTCTGATGTCGTCAACAGTTAGTTTCTGCAGAAAGATGGATGTGTGTACTGCTTACACATGCATTGGTTACATGATACCTACCACTCACACCATGTGATTGTCACATTACACCCTAATGTCACGTGATGGTCACATGACACCCTAATGTCACGTGATGGTCACATGACACACTCACATCATGTGATGGTCACATGACACACTCACCACAGATTGTGACTTTTTCTTCTTCCATACAACAACAAACCCAACAATGACAACTGTTGTTATGGCAACCAAGACCACCCCACACACCACAACAGGTACAATAATCTCCACACGAGCAGAGGTGGTAGGGGTAGCCCCCTCATCAACATCGTTGAAGGCATAGACAGACACCGACTAAAGGAATGAAGACAAAGGAGGAAGCAACTACTTAACAAATACCAGTATACATAATATTATACATACATACATTTTTAAGCTGATGTTTGCAGTGTGCTTATGTACGTACAGATGTACGTACATACTTACGTACGTACGTAGTTATGTGAGGGAATATCTGATATACATACGTGCACAGTGCATGCCACAAGCAGAACATGCACAATACATTGGGAGACACAAGCTGTGTTGGCTGTGGAGACTGTTGTTTGCAGGCACAACCGACACTAGTTCAGCCTACTAGTCTCTCCGTACTTGAAGCTGGGCTAAGTGATTTGTTGATGTAAAATGAGTTATAAGCAGTTACACACAACGTATATACATATTTACGTAAATACATACGTAAATACATACATACGTACGTACACGACACACCAGGCTCTGATCCCACACCACTGCAGCCACATGCTATAACCTGTACTCAAGTGCACCAGTGGAGGCACACAGTAGAGGTGGGCTCGCTCACTAACAGGAACCAGATGAGTCATACACACACGTAGGACAGCAATGCACTGAGTTAATATACCAATACATTGAAATATTTGCAAAGAACATGCGTACTTCAGAAAACTACACACATATGTATGTAAATACATGTGACCACCCTCACCTGGTACCCTGTGATAGCTGTCAGTCGTTCGACTCCAACAGCGTTCAGAGCGGCAGTCACTTGGGGCTCTGACACCACTGTGCCAGTTGGAAGGTCTGTCACGTAGAATACCACCAAAGCAGTGTTCCCACTTGCACTTTCAGTGACGTTGATTATCTGAATGGGAGTTAAAACGACATCCAATCATTACATCAAACAGATGAAGGGATGTACGTATCACTCACGTGTAAGATGTTTCTAGGACAAGATTTACTATACTACGTAACTTACAAACAAAAACAATATTCATTGGCTATCTGAAGGCGAGTTGAAGGGTACAAACGTACGTATCTTCTAACTAGACATGATGCGTACAACCTGACCCCCTGATCTTCCCAACACTCACAGTAACTCTTGAGTAGCTGCCCATTAGCTGTCTCCTCCCCCTCCCAACCAATCTCTGCAGAAGAATCCGCACTCCTTCCTCATACAGTGCTGCTAGGTTACCAGCCAACTGACGTACAGCAGCTGACGAGAGGTTGGACAGCTCGGCAATCACTGTTGCATTGGCCTCTACCTCATACACCACCAGCTCAAAGAGAGCTGGCGGGGTCGCCATAGGTACTGCCATTGTCTCCGTGGGAACTATGGAAGATGGTGACTGGGTAGTGGCAACAGTGGAAGTGGCTGGCAATGACACGGCCGGAGTGGAGGACACGGTGTCTTGTGGGCTGAGGGAAGGTGTGGAGGGAGGAAGGGGCAGTGTGGTGAGGGGAACTGCTGTGGTGCCTTGGTTTGTTGAGCTGGTCTGTGTGCCCGGTGGTGAAGGAGAGGGAGATGCCAGGGGCAAGGTGGCAGGTGTCTCTGGTATAGCAGGGGTACTGGTCTCCAATCCAAATAGAGAAGTAGTTGTCCCCACTCCCACTTCAGGGATGCTGGTTGCACCTTCAAATCGAGGAGCACTGGTCCTTACTTCTATCTGTGCAGTACTGGATCTCATTCCCAATTCAGGGGTACTGGTTCCAACTTCGACTTGAGGGGTACTCATTCCAGTTATGATTTGAGGGACACTGCTGCTCATTCCCACTTGAGCAGTACTGGTTGTCACTCCTAGTTGAAGAGTGCTTGGTCCTATTCCAACTTCAGCACTTGTCCCGCCTCCAACTAGTACTTGAGTGCTACTGGTCACAACTCCCATTAGGGAGGTACTGGTCCGTGGTTCCAGCAGAGGGGTATCGGTACTCATTCCCAGTTCAGAAGTAACACCCACCAATGTGCTAGCATCACTAGGTGTGGGTTCAGCACTTGAAGAAGGCGTTTCGCTAGCCAACGAGACTGAAGAAGTGCTTAGTTCCGCACCAACTGACACTGACACCAGGTCTAGTGACGCAACAGAAGATGGTGACACTGAACTCAGAGACGAGCTGGATACTACTACAACGGGTGATGCTACTGTTGCAGTGGAGGGTGAAAGAGACACAGAAAGGGGGGAATCGCTGGTCTGAAGAGTCACCTCAACTACTGACTGAAAAAGGGGCACTGAGGACGTGTGTGTGTCAACGCTTGGAACCGATAGCAACAGGCTACTCACTGCAAGAATCATGACTTGTGATGTGGGCTCATTGCTCAACGATGGTGTCGCTACTTGTGACATAGTTTCACTGAACAATGGAGTCACTTCTTCTGATGTGGTTTGACTAATTAAAGGTGTCACGTCTTGTGACATAGTCTCGCTGAATGAAGGTCTCACGTCTTGTGAAGTAGGCACACTGCTCAAAAATGCAGTCTCTTGTGACGCTGTGTCACTAAACGAAGGTGTCAAATCTTGTGACGTGGCTTCACTGCTCAGAGATGGTGTCACTTCTTTTGATGTGGTGTCACTGCTTAAAGATGGAGTGACGTCTTGTGACATGGTAACACTGAATGAAGGTGTAACTTCTTCTGATGCGGTGACACTGAATGTAGGTGTCAAATCTTGTGACGTGGCTTCACTGCTCAGAGATAGTGTCACTTCTTCTGATGTGGTGTCACTGCTCAAAGACGGAGTGACTTCTTGTGACATGGTAACGCTGAACGAAGGTGTCACTTCTTCTGATGTGGTCAGACTGAATGAAGTTGTCAAATCTTGTGACGTGGCTTCACTGCTCAGAGATGGTGTCACTTCCTCTGATGTGGTTTCACTGCTTAAAGATGGAGTGACTTCTTGTGATGTTGTAACACTGAACGAAGGTGTCACTTCTTCTGATGTGGTCACACTGAATGTAGGTGTCAAATCTTGTGATGTGGCTTCACTGCTCAGAGATAGTGTCACTTCTTCTGACGTGGTGTCACTGCTTAAAGGCGGAGTGACTTCTTGTGACATGGTCACACTGAACGAAGGTGTCACTTCTTCTGATGTGGTCAGACTGAATGAAGTTATCAAATCTTGTGACGTGGCTTCACTGCTCAGAGATGGTGTCACTTCCTCTGATGTGGTTTCACTGCTTAAAGATGGAGTGACTTCTTGTGACGTTGTAACACTGAACGAAGGTGTCACTTCTTCTGATGTGGTCACACTGAATGTAGGTGTCAAATCTTGTGATGTGGCCTCACTGCTCAGAGATAGTGTCACTTCTTCTGATGTGGTGTCACTGCTCAAAGACGGAGTGACTTCTTGTGACATGGTAACACTGAACGAAGGTGTCACTTCTTCTGATGTGGTCAGACTGAACAAAGTTGTCAAATCTTGTGACGTGGCTTCACTGCTCAGAGATGGTGTCACTTCCTCTGATGTGGTTTCACTGCTTAAAGATGGAGTGACTTCTTGTGACGTTGTACCACTGAACGAAGGTGTCACTTCTTCTGATGTGGTCACACTGAATGTAGGTGTCAAATCTTGTGACGTGGCCTCACTGCTCAGAGATTGTGTCACTTCTTCTGATGTGGTGTCACTGCTCAAAGACGGAGTGACTTCTTGTGACATGGTAACACTGAACGAAGGTGTCACTTCTTCTGATGTGGTCAGGCTGAACGAAGTTGTCAAATCTTGTGACGTGGCTTCACTGCTCAGAGATGGTGTCACTTCCTCTGATGTGGTGTCACTGCTCAAAGAAGGAGTGACTTCTTGTGATGTTGTAACACTGAACGAAGGTGTCACTTCTTCTGATGTGGTGACACTGAACGAAGTTGTCAAATCTTGTGACGTTGCCTCACTGCTCAGAGATGGTGTCACTTCTTCTGATGTGGTCACACTGAATATAGGTGTTACTTCTTGTGATGTGCTCTCGCTACTCAACGATTGAGTGACTTCTTGTGACGTGGTCTCACTAAAAGAAGGTGTCGCTTCTTCTGATGTGGTCACACTGAACAAAGGTGTCACTTCTTCCGATGTGGTCACACTGAATGAAGTTGTCAAATCTTGTGACGTGGCTTCACTGCTCAGAGATGGTGTCACTTCCTCTGATGTGGTTTCACTGCTTAAAGATGGAGTGACTTCTTGTGACGTTGTAACACTGAACGAAGGTGTCACTTCTTGTGATGTGGTCACACTGAATGTAGGTGTCAAATCTTGTGACGTGACCTCACTGCTCAGAGATAGTGTCACTTCTTCTGATGTGGTGTCACTGCTTAAAGACGGAGTGACTTCTTGTGACATGGTAACACTGAATGAAGGTGTCACTTCTTCTGATGCGGTGACAATGAACGAAGTTGTCAAATCTTGTGACGTTGCCTCACTGCTCAGAGATGGTGTCACTTCTTCTGATGTGGTGTCACTGCTCAAAGATGGGGTCACTTCTTGTGACATGGTCACACTGAACAAAGGTGTCACTTCTTCCGATGTGGTCACACTGAACGAAGTTGTCAAATCTTGTGACGTGGCCTCACTGCTCAGAGATGGTGTCACTTCTTCTGATGTGGTGTCACTGCTCAAAGACGGAGTGACTTCTTGTGACGTTGTAACACTGAATGAAGGTGTCACTTCTTCTGATGTGGTGACACTGAACGAAGTTGTCAAATCTTGTGACGTTGCCTCACTGCTCAGAGATGGTGTCACTTCTTCTGATGTGGTGTCACTGCTCAAAGATGGGGTCACTTCTTGTGACATGATCACACTGAACAAAGGTGTCACTTCTTCCGATGTGGTGACACTGAACGAAGTTGTCAAATCTTGTGACGTGGCCTCACTGCTCAGAGATGGTGTCACTTCTTCTGATGTGGTGTCACTGCTCAAAGACGGAGTGACTTCTTGTGATGTTGTAACACTGAATGAAGGTGTCACTTCTTCTGATGTGGTGACACTGAACAAAGTTGTCAAATCTTGTGACGTTGCCTCACTGCTCAGAGATGGTGTCACTTCTTCTGATGTGGTGTCACTGCTCAAAGATGGGGTCACTTCTTGTGACATAGTCACACTGAACGAAGGTGTCAAATCTTGTGACGTGGCTTCAGTGCTCAGAGATGGTGTCACTTCTCTTGATGTGGTGTCACTGCTCAGAGATGATGTCACTTCTTGTGACGTTGTAACACTGAATGAAGGTGTCACTTCTTCTGATGTGGTGACACTGAACGAAGTTGTCAAATCTTGTGACGTGGCCTCACTGCTCAGAGATGGTGTCACTTCTTCGGATGTGGTGTCACTGCTCAAAGATGGGGTCACTTCTTGTGACATGGTCACACTGAATGAAGGTGTCAAATCTTGTGACGTGGCTTCAGTGCTCAGAGATAGTGTCACTTCTTCTGATGTGGTGTCACTGCTCAAAGATGGGGTCACTTCTTGTGACATGGTCACACTGAACGACGGTGTCACTTCTTGTGACATGGTCTCGCTGCTCAAAAATTGACTAACTTCTTGGGATGTGGTCTCACTGAACGTAGGTGATACTTCTTCTGATGTGGTCTCGCTACTCAGCAATAAAGTGACTTCTTGTGACGTGGTCTCACTGAACAAAGGTGTCACTTCTTGTGATGCGGTTTGACCACTCAAAGATGGGGTCACTTCTTGCGATGTGGTCTCACTGAATGAAGATGTCACTTCTTGTGACATGGTCTCAACACTCAGAGATGGAGTCATTTCTTGTGATGTGGTGTCACTGAATGAAGATGTCACTTCTTGTGTGGTTTCAACGCTCAGAGATGGAGTCACTTCTTGTGACTCGCTGTCACTGCTTAACGATGGAGTGACTTTTTGTAACGTGGTCACACTGAACGAAGATGTCCTTTCTTGTGATGTGGTCTCGCTGAATGAAGGTGCCACTTCTTGTGATGCCGTTTGACTGCTCAAAAATGGGGTCACTTCTTGTGACGTGGTCTCACTGGATGAAGGTGTCACTTCTTGTGATGCGGTTTGACCACTCAAAAATGGGGTAACTTCTTGTGATATGGTCTCACTGAATGAAGATGTCACTTTTTGTGACGTGGTCTCAACGCTCAAAGATGGAGACACTTCTTGTGATGTGGTGTCACTGCTTAAAGATAGAGTCACCTCTTGTGACACGCTGTCACTGCTTAACGATAGAGTGACTTCTTGTAACGTGGAAACACTGAATGAAGGTGTCACTTCCTGTGACGTGGTGTCACTGCTCAAAGATGGAGTAATCTCTTGTGACACAGTTTCACTGCTCAAGGATGGAGTGATTTCTTGTGACATGGTAACACTGAATGAAGGTGCTAAATCTCGTGGCACGGTCTCACTACTCAAAGATACAGTCACTTCTTGTGACGTGGTTGTGCTGCTCAAAGATGGAGTCTCTTCTTCCGATGGGGTGTCACTGATCAAAGAGGTAATCATTTCTTGTGACATGATCTCACTGCTGACTGAACCAGATTCTAAACAACAAATTGGAATAGATAATGTAAGTAAGTCTAGCAAGCAGAAGTAACCACTGAAGTGTTGCATGAACGGTAAAGAGTTCTTCTGTACCAGCTAAAGACGGACTGAAAACCTTGCCGACCTTTCGACCAGAATGCACTGGTCTTCTTCAGGGCGAAGATGGTAACTGGTCAAACTGGTAACTGGTACTGGTCTAGAACGTTTTTTTAACCAGTTACCATCTTCGCCCTGAAGAAGACCAGTGCATTCTGGTCGAAACGTCGGCAAGGTTTTCAGCCTGTTTCTAGTTGGTGCAGAAGAACTCTTTACCGTTCAGAAGTAACCACTGCCTAACAAGGCGATAGCAGCAAATACTGGATCTTAGGGAACAACTTTCAACAGAGTGTTCAGTGGATGTGAGGTGGAGAAGCAGCTGATGAATAGATCTTAATGAGCACATACGTCGCAGAATCAATCAAATAGAATCTGATTGCAGGACGTTTCGACTATTGATCGATTGATCTTACTACGTATATGCTCATCAAGATCCATTCACTAGTTGTCACGACGTAGCAATGAGCCTCTACAATTTCATTGATGGAGAGAAGCAGCGACGGCGCGATGACCCTTACCTGGAATGGCAATGATGAGGATGAGGATTAAGAGTGCACGATGCAGAAGCATCGGCCGCGCAGGCCTCTGAAGCGTCTTCAGTCTCGATGCCTTCATGTTCCTTCACGCCAATGTTGACCGATTACCAAGGAAGCCGATTTGGCACATTAGCAGACTTGAGGTGTGCCCCCACAAGGGCGCCATATTGTTGTGTTGCTATGCGGCACGCCCACTTTCCCACATCAAAAATGGCCGGGAGTTTGGGGGCAGCCGAGTCTCTCGCCGATAAAGAATTCTCTTACCTCGGTCGACCTATCATCCTCCTGGAAGTACCGTCAGATGATCAAGTCTGCCAGATATGTGGCGGACTATTGGACGAACCGCAGCAGGTCATATGCTGCGGGCACGATGTGTGTAAGACCTGTTTGAACAGTTGGCTGGAGAGGAACAACACCTGTCCCTTCTGTAGAAAGCCCGAGCCTGCATACTATCCTGACATGAGGAACGATCGGGCCGTGAAGAACCTCAGAGGCAAGTGTCCGTTTGTCGCCCAGGGCTGCAACTGGCAGGGGGAGTTGCGTAATCTCCCGGTTCACTTACGGGACTGTGTCCGTGGTATAGTCAAATGCCGGCAGTGTGGGGCTAAGGTGTCCAAGGGTGATCTGGACGAGCACAATAGCAACTCCTGCCCCAAACGCCCCTCGCGCTGTCACTATTGCAACGAGGAGGGCACGTACGAGAGAATACATGGAGAGCATGTGGAGAAATACTGCCCACGCTATCCCATCCTTTGCCCCAACATGTGTGAAGCCACAGCTTTTCCACGCCACGAACTGGAGCGCCACAAGCGTCGCTGTCCCCAGCAGCTCGTCCCATGCAAGTACGCTGACCTGGGATGTCCTGATGATGTCATTCGATGTGAGATGGAGGAACACTGCAAAGCAACCATGGCTAGGCACCTGGGTCTCTCATGTGACATGGTTGTGACTCTAGCCCAGAGGTTGCAGGACACAGAGAAGAGGTTGCAAGAAGCGGAGAAGAAACTGGTTGTGATGGAGCAGGGAAAGTCCCATGACATCCTCTCAGTGCCTTTATCATTTTGCATCGATTGGGAGAGATTGATCAATGCAAAGATGTGGCTGAGTCCCATCTTTTCGGCACCTGGGTGCTCATACCGATTCCAGCTTAGAGCATTTGCAGTGCAGCAGGGGAACTCTACCGCCTGTCAGGCGGACGAGCACGCCACGACTTTCTTCCTGTTGGTAGTGGACGAGGGGGGGAGCGGGAAGGTGTCTGGGATCAAGAGCACTGTCACTGTCTTGGATCAGTCAGGGGGTGATGATCACGTGAGCTCACAGAGCATGTCCACGCAGCTGAAAGTGAATGACAAACTGGCAACAGTCGAGGTCCTCATCAGCCGTACCGAGGAGAATGAGATGTATGGGACTACAGAGCACAGGCAGGACATGTTGGACATGTTGTTTGATGGCAGCAGCTACAGTGTGTCAAAGAGGTTTGAGTCGTATGTGAAAGAGGGACAGCTACTAGTGAAAGTAGAAATGGATCCGGTAGTTGTGTGCAACTGGTACACCCCCCCGACCTCCGCTATGCAGACATAGTGCATCTGACAAATGACAAAAGCTGCAATGAAACTTAGTGCACATCGAGACCTGATGCTTGAGTGTTTTTCACGTTTTGTACTGTACTCCGCTAAGTGCATTTAATTGTAGCTTTATCTTGCCACATTGTTGTCCACCATAGAGAGATCTAACCACGTGACCACAGTGATCAGCTGACGCCCGTCCCCGAGCAAATGGCTTCTAGCTTTTTCGTGTTTTGCTTGGCAGTAGCCGCCGGCAGCGAGGGATTGGTGTACACCACCTATCACTGGTATGTGAGCGGCACTGCGATATATATTCAGGTCGGCTCGCCTGCTTGCGGTGCGGTGCTCGGCGAGTGTCGCTGTGCAAGGTACTTGTCCCCGCCCCTTCGTCCCATCGCGACCGCAGGCACATGCAGCAGCCCACCTACTGGCCTGCTGTCCTCCCGAGCGACCATCAGACGTATCAGAAGGCGTATGACTCGCTGAGGCTTCAGTCGCAGCAGGGCGGGCACCCCAAGAGCGACATTGACGGCATTTTCGGCAAAGGTACGAACAAATTTACTCCATCCCCACTCCGTGGTTACATATTATACTGAGTGTACGTGTAATTACTATCTAATTACTACTCTGACACGGCCAATAAGTGCATGACCGATCGGCACACCACGCGTGGTTCCTGGTTACCTATAGTCAGCCAGTAGGGACCACGATAATTCGAAGTTTTGCTCCTGATTGCGTTCACAGTCCACTGAGGCTTCTACGTACGTATTTACAATACGTGTCTACAGCACTGGCTCTTCTAGCTGGCAGATGAGCATGAGCATGATTAGCCTTGTGTGCTGTGTTCACTAGCTGCAACCACTGAAGAGCAGTCCTGAATGGTATTCACCTGACACACGCCCCCCCCCCCCCCCCCCCCATGCTGCAGCTGACCGCATCAGTGACTACCAGCACTATGCCCTCGATGCAGTCCTCTCGTGTTCGCAGTACCCTGACATGGGGGCACAGGTGTGTGGGGTCCAAGACAACTTAGAGTACTGACAGTGCTTAGGTATAGTATAGTGTACGTACATATCACTGATTGTATCTATGGCTATATGCATTTGGAAGGCTGTTCCAATTGTTGTTAATACTATTGTCTTGGGGTTTCTAGTCCTATTTGCACACTGCTTAATGACCTCACTCTCGTGAGTTTAATTATGAATGGCAGAGTCTCACGTGCCATATGCCACTGGAGTTCACCTGGGGCTCCGCCCATCCAGTGCCTTTTCATGTAGTGTGATTGCAGTGTGCAGAGCACGAATGGGACGTGAAGCCCTGAAACGACTGTACTGATGTGTGTACGTCTGCTCCCTCCGTGACTGCAGGTCAGTTTCAGTGGCTGTCTCATTGAGAACTTGAACAACCTTGCCGATCACAACCACATCTATGCCCCAGAGTGGAACAGCACATACTCAAAGGCAATCAATACTTTGAAGACTTCCAGTGGACTACCCAAGCTTGACTTTGTGGCCTTTACCTACCACCATGTGATTGCCTCTCTGGTGGACCAGTACGTGAGGGATGAGGGAATATGTGATGTCTGGTTACACTGTAGAGCGCCACAAGTGTAAGAAGTGTGTGTGTGTGTGTGTGTGTGTGTGTGTGTGTGTTTGTGTGTATGTTTGCTTGTGTGTGTGTGTGTGTGTGTGTGTGTTTGTTTGTGTGTGTGTGTGTGTGCACTAGTTACCTAAATTCACTCGACTGCTTTGTCACGTCATGTAACTTTCCAGAAATGCATTGGACAAGGAGATTGGTATTCACCAGTTAATGTATGCCAAAACATGGAATGGCGCTCCTTACTCCAAAGGCTTCTTCCCAGCAGAGATGGTCTTCACTGAGAGAGCCATCCCCACCTTGGTCAAACACGGCATTGAGTGGGTGATAGTGGCCAACCACCACCTCTCTCGGGCTTGCAAAGTGGGTGTGTGGTTGTGAGGGGGTGCAGGTGTACGTAAGTAGGTGTGTTTGCATGGGTACGTGTGAGATAGTTTGCTGTTTGTTGCTCCAGGGATACCCGTACAGTCCCCATGGCGACAATAACAGTCCCCCAAATATGGCCGACCAGATCAACCCTCCTCAGGCCAACTACTTCAGAAGGGCCATTAGTGTCGGCTGCTCACCAAGCGAGGCCTACCCCTTCGCCTTCCAACCTCACTATATACAGCATGTGGACCCCAACACGGGCAGCGTGGCCAAGCTCATTGTGGTCCCCGCCGCTATGGTAGGAAACTGTACGGATTTGAATGTGTTTGTATGCTATGAAGTGTGGAGTGAGTGAGTGGGGAATGCCGCAGAAGTTTGCTCTCTATGTCAAACTTAATAGCCTCCAT
>OX465036.1:4523375-4538375 GCA_949841015.1 Aplysina aerophoba | reverse complement strand
TAGAAGTAGCCACAGTCAACCACTCAGCGTACATTAGTGACACTGAAATGCTTTCAAAAATAAGTGATGGCAAACAAGTACATTCATTGTAAATTTACTTTGAATTCTCAAAGGGTTGGTGACCTCCCCCACAACTGTGGTCCACGGCCTGCTATCTCCCTCTCTTCTTTGTCGTCCTTTGGACCTTATTATCTTCCAGCAAGTATTTGGCAGGAACTCCAAATGTCTCTATGCAACAGAGGAGGTGTAGGAGAGTTGCAAGTCAGCACAGAAGGGCAGCACAACGGCAGCACACTTACAATGCCACTTAGCAAAAGGACCACTTTAGCACACTGCACATGCACTGTAGTAGATAATGCCACCTCCATCCACTCATATACGTAGTTACAAACAGCACATGCACACAGCTGTCTGATAGTGCCTGTACAGTGGCCTACTCAATACTAGACCACTGGCTCTCACCTAGGAGTGTTCGGGTGACCAATTTGGCCACATTCCCCTGGACAAACACCTGTTTCGCACCAGGATGCACACTTGAGGCAGTTACTGCAGATCATATGCACACATGAGATCACATCAACATCACTAACACGTCTGCATCCAGAGCAGTCAACACACACACACGCACGCACGCACGCACGCACACACACACACACACACACGGTGCCGTTGCCATGATGTGCATGTGGGGTGGTCAAAGACCTGAAGCACTGGTGGCTGCCATTTTCTGCATATCTGAGGCAAACTTGTCCGGATCAATTCCATAAACCTCTAAATTATCCACCAGTGTTGCCTGCAAGATGGATGAAGTGATCATGTGACCATCATGTGACATGAAGAACATTATTGCCTACCTTCTTGTTACCAGATCGTTGGACCACAGTGAGTTTGACTGGAGGAGGCTTCCCTTTCCTAGAAGGAAGACCCACATGAAACAAATATACCAAAGGGAAGGGGGGCACAACAAACAAACATGCACACACACACACCACTAGTCCTGCATGGCAGACCTGATTCCTGCCTCCATTTGTACAAGCTGACAACATCAGTCAGCCGGCCATGCGATACTAGACCACACCTCCCCTCCCCCGCACATCACTAGCACCTCCCCTCCCCACCCACCTCACCAGCACCTCCCCTCTGTACCCACCTCACTAGCACCTCCCCTCCCCACCCACGTCACTAGCACCTCCCCTCGCCACCCACCTCACTAGCACCTCCCCTCCGCACCCACCTCACTAGCACCTCCCCTCCCCACCCACCTCACTAGCACCTCCCCTCCCCACCCACCTCACCAGGACCTCCCCTCCCCACCCACCTCACTAGCACCTCCCCTCCCCACCCACCTCACCAGGACCTCCCCTCCCCACCCACCTCACTAGCACCTCCCCTCCCCACCCACCTCACTAGCACCTCCCCTCCCCACCCACCTCACCAGGACCTCCCCTCCCCACCCACCTCACTAGCACCTCCCCTCCCCACCCACCTCACTAGCACCTCCCCTCCCCACCCACCTCACTAGCACCTCCCCTCCCCACCCACCTCACTAGCACCTTCCCTCCGCACCCACTTCACTAGCACCTCCCCTCCCCACCCACCTCACCAGGACCTCCCCTCCCCACCCACCTCACTAGCACCTCCCCTCCCCACCCACCTCACTAGCACCTCCCCTCCCCACCCACCTCACTAGCACCTCCCCTCGCCACCCACCTCACTAGCACCTCCCCTCCCCACCTACTTCACTAGCACCTCCCCTCCCCACCCACCTCACTAGCACCTCCCCTCCCCACCCACCTCACCAGGACCTCCCCTCCCCACCCACCTCACTAGCACCTCCCCTCCCCACCCACCTCACCAGGACCTCCCCTCCCCACCCACCTCACTAGCACCTCCCCTCCCCACCCACCTCACCAGGACCTCCCCTCCCCACCCACCTCACTAGCACCTCCCCTCCCCACCCACCTCACTAGCACCTCCCCTCGCCACCCACCTCACTAGCACCTCCCCTCCGCACCCACCTCACTAGCACCTCCCCTCCCCACCCACCTCACTAGCACCTCCCCTCCCCACCCACCTCACTAGCACCTCCCCTCCCCACCCACCTCACCAGGACCTCCCCTCCCCACCCACCTCACTAGCACCTCCCCTCCCCACCCACCTCACCAGGACCTCCCCTCCCCACCCACCTCACTAGCACCTCCCCTCCCCACCCACCTCACTAGCACCTCCCCTCCCCACCCACCTCACCAGGACCTCCCCTCCCCACCCACCTCACTAGCACCTCCCCTCCCCACCCACCTCACTAGCACCTCCCCTCCCCACCCACCTCACTAGCACCTTCCCTCCGCACCCACTTCACTAGCACCTCCCCTCCCCACCCACCTCACCAGGACCTCCCCTCCCCACCCACCTCACTAGCACCTCCCCTCCCCACCCACCTCACTAGCACCTCCCCTCGCCACCCACCTCACTAGCACCTCCCCTCCCCACCCACCTCACTAGCACCTCCCCTCCCCACCCACCTCACCAGGACCTCCCCTCCCCACCCACCTCACTAGCACCTCCCCTCCCCACCCACCTCACCAGGACCTCCCCTCCCCACCCACCTCACCAGGACCTCCCCTCCCCACCCACCTCACTAGCACCTCCCCTCCCCACCCACTTCACTAGCACCTCCCCTCCCCACCCACCTCACCAGGACCTCCCCTCTCCACCCACCTCACTAGCACCTCCCCTCCCCACCCACCTCACTAGCACCTCCCCTCCCCACCCACCTCACTAGCACCTCCCCTCCCGGGAGTGTCACTGTGTATGCTGGCCGCAAGTTCTCCATAAACCGGCTCATAAGCTCAT
Source organism: Aplysina aerophoba (assembly GCA_949841015.1). Classification (NCBI taxonomy): domain Eukaryota; kingdom Metazoa; phylum Porifera; class Demospongiae; order Verongiida; family Aplysinidae; genus Aplysina; species Aplysina aerophoba. Next base: position 4,535,522 of record OX465036.1, on the reverse strand, counting down.
TCCACGTCAGCTGCTCAGGGTCATCCCGGCCCTTGCGATGGAAGAGGGAGCTCAGTGTGGCATCCACCTGCACCTTTCTAGGAGTGGAGCGTGGAAGGTGAGCGAAGGGTGTGTGTAGGGTAGGAGGAAGTGTAGAGGGAAGAGGGGGTGTGGAGGGGAGGAGGGTGTGTGGAGGGGAGGAGGGGTGTGGAGGGGAGGAGTGAGTGTAGAGGGGAGGAGTGGATGTGGAGGGGAGGAGGGAGTGTGGATGGGAGGAGGGGGTGTGGAGGGGAGGAGGGGGCATGGAGGGGAGGAGGGGGTGTGGAGGGGAGAAGGGAGTGTGGATGGGAAAGAGGAGGTGCAGGTAAGGAGGGAGCATGGAGAGGAGTGTATGTGTAGGGGAGGAGGGGGTGCGTAGGGGAGGTGTGTAGAAGAGGGGGGGTGGATGGGAGGAGGGGGTTTGGAGGGGAGGAATGAGTGCGAGAGGGCAGGTCTGACTGAGAAGGTGGAGGTGTCCCAAGCTGCTAATGGTCCGCAACCAACCAGCCCACAACCAGGTGTCCTGACCTCTTGTCCTCAGCCAACACCAGTTCTTGGGACTTGACATACTCAGTCAACGCCTCCCTCACCTGGGATGGCTTCAGCAGGGACGACTTACTGTGGGGGTGGGGCAGGGGGTGGAGTGGAGTGGGTGGAGGCAGAGTAGGCAGGATGGAGTAGGAGGGGTGGGATGTGGTTCTTGTGTGTGGACTAAGTTGACACAAGAGAGGATGCACCACATTGCCTCACACCCTCCCCTCCCACTGGCACGTCCTCATGTCCCACTGGCACACCCTCACATCCCACTGACACCCCCCCTCCCACTGGCACACCCTCCCCTCTCACTGGCACACCCACCCCTCTCACTGGCACACCCTCATGTACCACTGACACCCTCCCCTCCCACTGACACATCCACCCCTCCCACTAATACCCTCCCCTCCCACTGGCACATCCTCCCCTCCCACTGACACCCTCCCCTCCCACTGACACACCCTCCCCTCCCACTGACACACCCTCACGTCCCACTGACATCCCCTCCCCTCCGTACAAGCCACTCACGAGTATCCCTGTCTGCGGAAGACAGGAAGGGAAGCTACTGAAGGCATGAACATCTCTTGAATACCCAGCTTCACCTCAGAGTGGTGGGCAGGACCAGGTAGGGGCATCCCCCCGTCACCCATGCTCCCTTCTTCACTAGCATCTGTGAGTCCATCTGGTGGGACATAGTGCCTAAGGCTGACAGACAACGGATGACACTGTTGTCACTCCACACAGCTCATGTCACGCACATGTCACACTCACAGAGACACACACGCACAAAACACTCGGGACAAAGAGAGACAAGCGCACATACAGAGCATCATGCATCACACACACACACACACACACACACACACACACACATTGGGTGCCTAAGCTCCACAGATGTAATGGCATCAACTCCACTGGACACCTCCTCAAGTTGCAACACCCCTTCTCCAGACATGGCCTCCAGGAAACTAGAGAGCTAGGAGGAGAGAGGGGAGGGACAGGGAGCCAGAAGGATAGACAGGACAGGGTGGGGAACATTGACAACGTTGAGTCAGCGTTAGGTCCATCTCACCTTCTTGTACGTAGTCTTCTTGATGTCCAGTTTGTAACCGGGAGGGCTGGAGAGAACAGCGAGGGAGGAGCAGCAGTACACAAACATCGCGCACGCACACATGCACGCGCGCACGCACGCACGCACACACACACACGTGCGCACACACGCACACATGCACACACACACACACACACACGCACGCACACACACACACGCATGCACGCACACACACACACACACACATGCATGCACGCACGCACGCACACACACATGCATGCACGCACGCACACACACACGCACGCACGCACACACACACACACCACACGCACACACACACATGCATGCACGCACGCACACACACACACACATGCACGCACGCACACACACGCACGCACGCACACACAAACGTGCGCACACACACGCACGCACACACGTGCGCACACACACGCACGCACACACACACACACACACACACACGCACGCACACACACGTGCGCACACACACGTGCGCACACACGCACGCACACACACACACACAGACACCACACGCACACACGCACGCACACACACACACACATACACACACGCACGCACACACACACACGCATGCACACACACCACACACATACGCACACACCACTCAGGTAGTATGCAGGCCCTGTAGAAATTGCTGGTGAGTACTGGCAACTGTTCCTTCCTCAGCCTCTTCTTCACACCACACACAAAGCAGTGCATCAGAAGAGTGTCCATTGACACTGCAGGTGAGAGGGGGGAGTGGAGGGGAGGGGAAGGAGACAACAGTAAAAGACATTGGACCTACGTAACTGCAACACTGCACATGGTGGTACTGTCTGGCATACAGCAACATTCATGCCCTGACGGCTACAGTGGTGAATGACTGGTATGATGCATGAGCATCTTGCTCTCCCCAACTCCTCTGCTGTCTCACCTTCCTCCGCCTCCTCCTCTTCCTCCTCCTCCTTCTTCTCTTCCTCCTCACCCACCTCCAACTCCTCCTCCTCCTTCTCTTCCTCCTCCCCCACCTCTAACTCCTCCTCCTCCTTCTCGTCCCTGTCAGTTTGAGCACTGTCAAGTGCCACGGCACCTTCTAGTGCTGGCCAGTCCTTACAGTTCACATCTGGCTCATCCTCAGGCTCATTCCCACTTTGAGATTCTGGAAGAGAACTCTGACCTAAGTCACCAACACTCTCCTCCTCTTCTTCTTCACAACTTCCTACAAGGACCAATCAAAGAGCTCACTTTGGTTCACTAATGAAGGCAGTTACCTTACTCACCATCCACTTTAACTTTAGAAACTTCTGGGAATGGAATTACTGGTAAATCAGTCTTGGAACCAGATTCCCTGTAATCAGAAAGGAAAGAAGCTAGAAGCTTGCGCTCAACTGGAAATATGTATAGTACTGAGTTTAACCCCACCAGGTGCACATGCTGGACTGTGCACTAGTTCAACAACAAGCTGTGTAGTTAGCGAACAAGTTACACACCAGCTTGCATAACACTCACTGACAAATAACAAACTTAAACAGTTTGTCCAGTCCTAATGACAACATACATACACAGGTACCGTTGAGTAGGACTAAGATGGCTGCATCCCAGACCGTTTGTCTCACTGTTAAACTACAGTTGCTTAAGGTTGCTTGTAAACTGTAAGGTGGTGGGTAAATAGCTTTACATACACTACAGGGCCGGAGCACAGGGCAGTCCAAAGCAGCAACGGCACCATATGTGCTGTAAGTGAGCACAGAACTAGTAAGGGCTGTATGCAGCTCTTTAAAGAGATTGTAACTGTAATACAAAGTTGGGTGCTGTATTGTTGTACACAATGTTGGGCCCTGCATTGTATATTGGGTGGTACAGTTTATCAAGTTTATAAAGAAACGGGTGTTGTAACGCAGACTGTTGGGGTCTGAGGGAGGACATGCTGGAGCTGGCTGCTTAGCCCCTGGCCAATTCCACCAGCACACTGTCTCGGTGTTGGGTCAATGCAGGTGTAAAAACTTACCAGAGGCCGTCCCTGACTGTGTGCAGGACAACGACCCCCTTTCCTCGCATTCCATGAGCCACCATCTCAGGTCCACTCATCAGGGTGATCCCGACTGCTACCGGACACCTGGGATAAACAGAGGGGAGGGGAGGAGAGGGGGAGGGGAGGGAAAGTTGGACAGGAAGGAGTAGAGGAGAGAGAGGTTGAAGAGATGGATGGACTGGTGGAACAGAGAAACAACATCAACTGCAGCTGCATGCAACGGACATTGGGCGGTGGTAAAGAGTAAGAGCAGCTTACATGTTCTTGAGGAGGTTGACAGCACACACCTGCCCTTTCTGTAGGGAGGCATAACTGGCCCCTCCCTGGGACACACCCACCACACCAGGTAGCATGAGATCTGGGCACACAGCCACACAGATATGTACGTAAAACATGCAAATAATCACACGACGGTCACATGACAGTCACATGACTTGTTCACCAGCTCCTCCAATCAGCTTTGATAAAACAGCAGGCCATGTTGTCATCATTGGTAGCAGGCTGGGGTTGCTCCACAAACAGTACACTACACACACAGTAGCAACAACAACATCACATTGCACAAGCCAAGATGGCAATGGTAGTAGCAGCATGGCAAACCACTGTCCTCACCGGTTGGATACCACTGACGGTTGTACTCAAAGAACAGGGGCTCCTTGTTCAGATAGTACACCGTGACGTTCACATCCACACGCCCGTCAACCGGGCAGTGAGGCACGCTGAGCACAGCCACCTCCAAGGAACCGCCCTTTGCAGGGAGCAAACGCTCTACCTCGTGCGGTGGCAGGTCATAAAGGCCCTGAATGAGAGCTCTGCACTTCTTCCTGCAGGTGCAGAGGCAGCATATGTACTGATGTGGTAGAGGCGGCTCATTACTACTCATTGTTGAACTAAAATGTGTGTGTGGGGGAGGGATCAATTAATGTAGAATGTAGTCTGTAACTGTCGGACAAACACAATGTTTTAGCCACATAGGCCAACTTCAGTTGAGACCGTGGCCAAAACCATCTGTTTATGAGACTGTCTACTACGTGAATTGCCCCCCCCATTTCTGCATATATGCTGGCCTGTGTGCTGAGGCCAGAGGGATGGATGGTCTCTGGCAATGAGGAATGGGTAGCACTTTCTATTGGAAGGGTAGACCAAGGAAATTTGGGATATAACTTCGAATTCACCATGGCAACTCTATCCTTGCACTGAACAAAATCTACGTATCAAGACTGACGTAAGCAGATTACACCAAAACACAAGAAGAGATCGCAATGTCTATGTTAATGTCACAAATATCCCTCCTGGATAGGATGCAGAATATGTGACGTCCTTTGTCAAATATTTATTTCTGTGTGATGTCCAGTCAAAACGAAATAAGCTACATATTAGCGGAGGTCAAAGTGCCTTTGACCAGCCACAACAGGGCACCGAGGTGGCATTTCGCAAGAGTGCATTATGGCAATGGTGTCTCTGAGGACCTCTTCAACAGCAAATCTAAGTGAGTGGGCTATTTCCAAACACCATATATAAAAGTTGCAGGTTTACTATGGAAAGGAGTGAAATTTTAGTGTCTGAAATGAGCTACATGTGTTTGGCTCGGCTACGCCCTTCATAGTCCACTTGCTTTCTGCATTAGTTGTAATATGCCAGGGATCATCGCGCACAGTATTCAAACTTCCCTGTACGTACATACGTACCAAATTAATCAATGACCAATATAATATAGCCTATTAGATTAAAAAAAAAAACAACCAGTGCCACCTGTATGTAGGGAGTGCTACCACAGGCTTTGCTGATGAAGCAGTCAGGAGACTACATACTATCTATAGCGCATCATGAGGACTTAGATGAGAGGAGAGCCTCGTACTGTTTGAAAGATTTTACCATGAGGTGAGGTTATCGTTGTGCTTACACCACTGATCCTTAAATCTATGGTTAACATTACAGAGATACTATCAGTGTAGAGTACGGTTTACATAGACGTACGATTCTCCGCACTGACCGTTCAGAGCTCTTTGCATTCGCGCGCGACTTTACTTTCAATTCCTTTCGAAACATAGACAGTCTTGAGCCTTCAACACATGCTCGCGCGTCACAATCAGCTGGTATGTTGCTCTGCAACCGAGTGCCAACCCACTGAATCAGACTACGTACTAGTACTGGGGCACACGGGTCCAGCAGCAGCGCCTTCGTGGTTGCGCAACACGGTACAATCACACGACATCGAGTGGTCACGAGCGACAGACCAGACTTGACCTGACACCTAACGTTATTGAGCAGAGTGTGCGACTGATACAAACATGTGTAGTTGGCTATGCTGAAATAGCAGCGGCATTCTTCAAGCAGCGCGACAGGAAGGTAGCAATGGCGCGGTAGACAAGTGTATATAGCAATCTGTGCATCTTCATCTGGTCAGCTATCCTTCTGCACTGGTTTGCATGGGATTTAGATAATTTAGGCTAGTGAATTATGGGCTAGCTATTGGCAACCACCAACTCTAGACATTATATTTATATGCTGGTGCATTTGCAAACCTAACGTCCCTGTTGCAAAACAGCCTACAGTTTCCTATTTCAATATCAATTTTCAGTGATGCAGAAGGGCCATGCACGGGTGTGTTTTAACTCGCACTCTCTGTGTGTCAGAATTTGAATTCTAAGAGAGGAAGAAAGGAGAGTAGGTCGACTGTGCAATGACCATGGCGCCCCGTATGCTGTAAGTGTCTTGTGTCATGGCATAATCGGTCTCCCTATGTATTTACAGTCCAGCCAAACTGCACATTACGGAGGAACAAATATTCCTGACAGGCACTTGTAATAAAGGGGACTGTATCCTTGCCCTAATTATAATAATAAAATAGCTATATACAAAAAGCAAATAATAATTACAGCACAGTTAGCAAAAGCTTGTAATAATTACAGCGTAATGGAGAAAGCAGCTGAAAACGAATTGTCCTCTAATGTCACTAATTATTAGAGAAGAAAGAGTGGTTCCTGTATCCCTGATTGGATGGGTCTAATGTCAGTCTTTTTGCCTCATCAATGTCTTTGTGAATGGCAACTACAAGTTCTTCTGCAAACAGAAGATGAAAATACCATGTCCCTAGACCAAACAAGTTTTGGTTGGTGAACAGAGTGCACAGCGACAAGGCTTGACAGGCACAGTGACAAGGCTTGACAGGCACAGTGACAAGGCTTGACAGGCACAGTGACAAGGCTTGACAGGCACAGTGACAAGGCCTGACAGGCACAGTGACAAGGCCTGACAGGCACAGTGACAAGGCCTGACAGGCACAGTGACAAGGCCTGACAGGGACACTCAACTACACTGGATATACTACACTCATGCATAAATATTATGAAAGAATGTTTTAATCTGATACACTTAAATGAGGGCTGAGGCAACGAAATCACTTGTCAGGAATGCAACAGTGCCACTCACCCTCATTGGGGAACTTCTTTTCTTCTCGCAGGAAACCTACAATGCACACTCGAAGCTCTTCTCCGTAAAAGTCCTCCGAAAAGACATGCAGCAGATGTGTCTCCTAACGCGACACAACATGACGTCAAAATGGTGGCAGTACCCCAGGCAGGTATCAAGTACAGTGATTTTACACAATTTGCAACCATCTCTAAAACCGTAGACTTCGTTACCTAAGATACGAATGTTTTATTAAATATTCGACATGCTGTGATGGAAACTGGCTAAAGACCATGTTCCAAACAGTCTCGCCTCCCTTAGACCTCACCAGCAGAGAGAAGAGATCCAAGAGGCAAGACTGTTCAGAACGAGATCTTCAGCCATCTTGCAGCACAGAGCGCCGAATATCAGCCACACCCTAGGTAACGAAGAAGTCCACGGCTTCAGAGGTTGCTGCAAGATGTGTAAATCACTGACACATGCCATACCAGAGTGAAGCACACGTCAAGTAACATTTACAAGGGTCAAGTGCAAGGTACACAAATGTATGTGTGTCCCTCAATGTACACTGACTTGACACACACACTTCACACACATACACTTGAGTACAAACACATCCATCACTACACACATACACACGCACACACATGCACGCACAGATGCACACACGCACACACACACACACAGACACAGGCACACAGACACACACACACAAGTGCATGACAAAACACCTACTCACCATACTTCTCTTCTCGTTGTTGTATGTAGGGTTCCATCCTATGCTCATCACCATGGCATATACAGGCCCCCCGGAGACACTGGCAAATCCATAGTACACACCGCTGGCTAGTTCGTTTGGCAGGTTTGCAACAACCTCCTCAGAGAAGTTAGCTAGAGAGAGGGAACCAGCACACGCACAAACGTGGAGAAACATAATTCTTGCTAGGTTACCCCCCAGGATGCCGGACACTCTGCGCCTTCTTCTTTACTACATCACATGCTGCACTTGCAAATGAAGGCCTTCCGTTCCCTCCCTAGTATGTACCTAGGTACGCACACGTATCTGAGGTAGCACTGACGTAGCACACGTATCTGAGGTAGCACTGACGTAGCACACGTATCTGAGGTAGCACTGACGTAGCACACGTATCTGAGGTAGCACTGACGTAGCACACGTATCTGAGGTAGCACTGACGTAGCACACGTATCTGAGGTAGCACTGACGTAGCACACGTATCTGAGGTAGCACTGACGTAGCACACGTATCTGAGGTAGCACTGACGTAGCACACGTATCTGAGGTAGCACTGACGCAGCACACGTATCTGAGGTAGCACTGACGCAGCACACGTATCTGAGGTAGCACTGAGGTAGCACACGTATCTGAGGTAGCACTGACGTAGCACACGTATCTGAGGTAGCACTGACGCAGCACACGTATCTGAGGTAGCACTAACGTAGCACACGTATCTGAGGTAGCACTAACGCAGCACACGTATCTGAGGTAGCACTAACGCAGCACACGTATCTGAGGTAGCACTGAGGTAGCACACGTATCTGAGGTAGCACTGACGTAGCACACGTATCTGAGGTAGCACTGACGCAGCACACGTATCTGAGGTAGCACTGACGTAGCACACGTATCTGAGGTAGCACTAACGTAGCACACGTATCTGAGGTAGCACTAACGTAGCACACGTATCTGAGGTAGCACTAACGCAGCACACGTATCTGAGGTAGCACTAACGCAGCACACGTATCTGAGGTAGCACTGAGGTAGCACACGTATCTGACGTAGCACTGAGGTAGCACACGTATCTGAGGTAGCACTGACGTAGCACACGTATCTGAGGTAGCACTGAGGTAGCACACGTATCTGAGGTAGCACTGACGCAGCACACGTATCTGAGGTAGCACTAACGCAGCACACGTATCTGAGGTAGCACTGAGGTAGCACACGTATCTGAGGTAGCACTGAGGTAGCACACGTATCTGAGGTAGCACTAACGCAGCACACGTATCTGAGGTAGCACTAACGTAGCAAGATACCCAACCAGTCTCCTGTGCTGTTCTAAAGTTCTGCATAACAGTCCTAGTAAAATAAATAATAATCCTATAGTGAGATAAAATAAAAACAGCCTTATGACAGCCTTATCAACAGAGATTCAGGTCCCTTGCCCCTGGTGTACAACCCTCTGATCCGCCATCAGAATCCCCGGTGTGACTAACATAGCTACTTGACTTAGAGTTTTCCATCTTTATTTCGTCTCACTATAGGATTGTTATTTATTTTCCTAAGAGTTATTCATTCCACAGCCCACCAGATTTCACATCCCCCCCTCATCCCGTCCCACCTGGCCACCTTTCCCGCCCTGCCCGTGCATACAAATGGGCCTGCCTTGTTTTTGTAATCGTTACTCACTGATGAAGACCCCTGGATTGGGGTCGAAACGTCTGTTTTTGGACCTTTATCTGTCCCCAAAAACGATTGGCTGGAGTTGTTTCCAGAGAGATTGTGCAATTCTTTACTCTTCGGCAAGAACGGGCTCTCAAAACGATTAATTTCTACTCTTCAACGCAAGCACCGTGTGCACTCCACCATCTCACCTGTAGGTATACCCAGTCGCTTGCTGCCCCTCCCAAAACCCAGCACGACAGTCCCCTTTTCGAAGTATGGAAGTATTCCATTCGCAGCCATTTTGATCCAACGCCCTCAATTAATTATTATCACTACCTTAATTAACTCAAAAGTGATTGGTCGGAGCAGGCGACAGACTTGCGCAAACGTGTATGCAGCAATGTTCACAGTGTGCTAGTGAAGGAAGAACAACTCTTCCAGCAGGTCCTTGTCTTGTACAGCATCAGTGCCGTAGAATGACTGCAGTGGAGTAGGATGGAGGGGTTGTGTACCATGACAGCATGTGACCACACCTCTCACAACACTCCTCTCTTGCAAGCAGTTGACAAAGACCTTTGGGTTGAAGCGTCCTGCTAGTGAGTATCATCAAAAGTTGTGATTTTGCTCATCAAAGAATTCACTATTAGTTCATCACAGCTATGATCCTCTACAATCGTGAGTGTCACTGCACCAAGAGTGACTCATGTGACCAGTGCTGTCTGCGTATGTGCACCATGTGTCAGCATAGTTGCACTTTACTGCAAGACTCACAACATCTGCTAGGACTACGTGTGTGTGTGTGTGTGTGTGTGTGTGTGTGTGTGTGTGTGTGTGTGTGTGTGTGTGTGTGTGTGTGTGTGTGTGTGTGTGTGTACATGACAGACTGCAATTTGTCACGGGCGCTATGTCTCTGTCTGTAGCATGCCACTAAGCTGTAGCAAACCTTGTGCGAGTCCCTATCCTCCCTCCTCCTTGTGACAGGGGTGGAGATGCCATGAGGCCCGCCGGCCCAGCTGGCCACTGTGTGGAGTGAGGTGTTGTTGAGGGCCTCGATGAGGTCGGCCTCCCACACGGGGCCTAGGTTTGGAAGGGGGCTGCAGTACAGAGAGAGAGGTTGGACTTTGAATACAGTTAATGCAGGCCCTTCTCAGCTCCACCCCAAGTCAGGATCTAGTAAAAACAGGTGTTGGCTGAAGACTGCAGAGTATTGACTCTGCAATGTCAAACATGGCTTTAACACCTTGGGCACGATGAACTGAGAATAAACCACACAAATGTGAACAAGCATACACGCACACACACACACACAGGCACACACACACACACACACACACACACACACACACACACACACACACACACACACACACACACACACACACACACACACACACACACACACATACACACACACACACACACACACACACACACACACACACACACACCACACACACACACACACACACACACACACACCACACACACACACACACACACACACACACACACACACAGGCACACACACACACACACAGGCACAGGCACACACACACACACACACACACACACACACACCACACACACACACACACACACACACACACACACACACACACACACACACACACACACACACACACACACACACACACACACACACACACACACACACACACACACACACACACACACACACACAGCACATCTGACCGCCTCTCCAATGCCACAATAAGAAACACACAAACCTCTTGTTAAGTGCCTCCATATTTGGCTGTTCCACCAACTCATGGGTTCCAAGAGTACTTTGTGCAGTCTGCAGTGCTGTAGCCAGCATAGCCCCCCACTGCTGATTCTCCTCCACTTGGAGTGAGGAGGGCTGGTGCACAGCTGTGTGGAGCGAGGTGGGCTGGTTCACAGCTGTGTGGAGTGAGGTGGGCTGGTGCACAGCTGTGTGGAGCGAGGAGGGCTGGTGCACAGCTGTGTGGAGCGAGGTGGGCTGGTTCACAGCTGTGTGGAGCGAGGTGGGCTGGTTCACAGCTGTGTGGAGTGAGGTGGGCTGGTTCACAGCTGTGTGGAGTGAGGAGGGCTGGTTCACAGCTGTGTGGAGTGAGTAGGGCTGGTTCACAGCTATGTGGAGCGAGGAGGGCTGGTTCACAGCTGTGTGGAGCGCGGAGGGCTGGTTCACAGCTGTGTGGAGCGAGGAGGGCTGGTTCACAGCTGTGTGGAGCGCGGAGGGCTGGTTCACAGCTGTGGGGAGCAAGGTGGGCTGGTTCACACTGAACATGTGTTGGGAAGGTCCTTCTTCTAGCTGGCTAGTGCGAGAGTAATTACTGTCTCTTTGACCCATCGGAGGTTGAGCCAAGGTAGCTGGTACCGCAGAGTATGCAGGTTGCGAGGATGAACAGGGCTGCGGCATCAGGCAAGTGGCCAAGTCAGGCTGGTTAGTTCCCTCTCCTCTGGGAGACACTGTCTGGGTTCCCACGCTGCACGATGTTTGTGTGGTCACACTAACACAGGACGTTGCCACCTGGCTCACCAGTGGGGGAGTACCTGTTCTGGGCACGTCAGGACTGACTGTTCCAGTACCCACATCACGGGTTTGGGGTGAAGGGGGGTGGGTGGGAGGTGGCAGGGGGGTGGGTGGGAGTCCTTTCTTCGTTGAGCCACCCTCCTGTCTTGCACG
>OX465036.1:4465875-4518375 GCA_949841015.1 Aplysina aerophoba | reverse complement strand
CACTTCATTGGCATCCAGCCAGAACAGCTCCAGCGGTGGCTCTGAATCGCCTTTGCAAGTGAGCATGTGGCCAATAAATATGTACAAGCACATGATTCGCTACAAGAATGGCAAGGACGCACACGAATGACTGCATCGTCTAGTCAGCTAGTGATAGAAGGGCTGGCGAATGAGACTGCAAAGGAGACAAAAGCACTGAACAGTGAGTAGGACATGGCAATGTGCCAAGTATGTACGTAGTCCACATGATGTGTCAGTGCGATGTTGAGAGAGTGGTCAGACAGGTAGTCAGATAGACTCTTTTCACACGGGCACTTTTGAAACTGGTGGCGAACCCAGTTTCACACCTTTGAGCTGTGGAATGGCGATTTACAAACTGGGTCGAACCCGATTCGCCTGACCCAGCTGCGGAGGTAGTTTCGACCAGGTTATAACTGGGTCCAAGGTGTCAAAAAATTGACGGAACAAGGAAACCTGGTCGGATGCTCTTGCAGCAGAAACAGCAACACTGGTCAAAGCATGGAGCAAGAACACCGTTCACAGCCATCTGTTTGGGATCAAAGAGGAACACGAAAGCTTTCGAAAAGATTGCAGAGGCTCTGGCAGCAGGTGTGGACACACCAGGTTCAAAAGGGCTGCATTTACGTACCTTCTATTAAAAAATCTTCACCTTCAAAGTCTGAGGTCAAAGTTTAGAGGTGAGCCCTTTCTGATTAACCTCTACTTACACACATACGTATTTCCAACAACATGGAGCTGATCACACACACAGATACGCCACACAAGCCATTACAGGGCTGCACCATACACACACAGGCATGATAACACTTGTGTCAGCTGATTTCATGCCTGCCTCAGCAACCCCCCAGCTCCCCCTAGTGACTGCACAGTCACAGAGGCCACACTCATTCACACAGCAGAGCATTACCACATAGACAGGCACTGTCAGCACTTGAGGTGCCAGCCCTGCCTCCGCATGCCTGCAGGCCTGGCCCAGCAGCTTCCCCTATAAGACCAGGACAAGGTACAGCAGGACACAGTGGCCACCCACCCGCTACATGTGACGCACGCACACACACACACACACACACACACACAGAGGCTGTGCAGTCAAACCCATGGCCACTAAAGTGTGGCATACAGCACAGTGTACTTGGTCCCACACATGACCCAACCCCGCCCTGCCCGCTGCAAGTGAGCAGTTAGACATATTCCACACCACTATTACATCACAAGGACAACCCACACACTGGCCCAGTGGGACACAGGGCTTCATCTGTGTGCGTGCAGGGACTATCGCCATCAAGGCTACACAACCCTTCACTTTCATTCTGTAAGACTTGTGTTGTGTGCTGCATGTGTAGGCACGTAGACCAGAGCATGGCAATAAACACATACATGCCTATCCTAGAGCAGCCCTAGAGACCAGAGTGAAACCAAAGGGGAGATTATTACCAACACACACACTATCACTACGTAGTGACTATAAAATATTTATTCAGACTTGAGACTGGCTGCCTCACACCAGCTTAGGAGGTATGACATCAAAGCACAGTTGGTTCCAGTGCTGGAAGCAATGACATATCCATTTTTATAAACGTTCTCTCCTTTTCTCCTTGGGTTACATAAGACCCCGCCCACCTACGAAACCACGCCCACCCACCTGTTCCTTGAGTCCAAAGCCCTCCCTGCAGATGGCACAAGGCATGTCAGAGTCCTTCCTGGCCTGAGACTTTCCCTTGACACACGCCCACTCAGCCTCAGTTAGCAGCAGAGCATGGGACACAGAGACTAGGCCCAGTCTCTGTGCTGCACAGGGTGGGACCACACATACAGTATATTATGTATGTACACTCAAAAACTGCACCTACCAAGTGGAAGTCTACCCACACACCTGGCACTGGCACTATAATAATGACTTTAATGTGGTTAACCAAGAATGCTGTCGCCACCACACCAGAAAACCAGAAAGCAGACAAAAATTTCTGCTGGAATATTCTGGCTGCTCACAGCTTAGCCTACATACATACATGCATACCTGGGCAGTCTATCTGCACGTGCTCTGCGCAAATCACTGATGATGCATTCACTCGGGCATTGTGTGCATGTGTGCATTAAATGTGAGACCACATCATAGTCTTGTTGGCCATGTGCGTGTTGCCCTGTCACTGAGGGGCACTGACCCAATGTTAGAGGGGGCGGCTGGTGGTCCAAGACACGCTCCCGTTTCTCTTTCTGCCAGGAAAATTGTGCAACACCTTCCACTGGACGGTCTCTCTCATCCATCCAACAGTCAACCACATGTCTACTCTTTGACTTTCTTGCTGCACGTACGAATACAGACAGACAGACAGACAGACAGACAGACAGACAGACAGACAGACAGACACACGTACGGACAGTGCACCATGCACACGCACTTGGCACCAGGGTGAAGCGCCGACGCTGCAAACAACAAGTGTCTAGTTACATGCTTTACATTTTCCCGTCGAAAGCCCATCACTCAAAGCCGGTGGTAGGGTCCTTCTTCTGTCGTTGCTAGGCAAGTGACCGCACCGCGAACACGTAGCAGCTGAGGCCTTGCAGGAAGGGAGAGGGTGACTCAGCTTGTAAGAGCGGCTGATGTGGTCCTGTAGGGCAACAGAAGCGAGAACTAGGCCCCTCCCATCATCCTTTTTGGGCCTCTTCGGGAGGAGCATAGCATGGTCGGGGCAATTCAACGGGCTGCGTCACGGTCCGACCAATAGCCTCACTCGATAGGTGACAGACATTGTGTTACTATTTTTGTATTTCGGGGTAGGTTTTCCAAATATGGCGATGTTGGCTGCTGATTGTAGAGTGACGTCGGTCAGTGCGCCAATGGTCATCATTTCCCGGGTCGGATGTAAACAAGGGGACACCATCAAAGGGACGACACAACGGTCATCGGGGCATTTTTGCGGTTAACGACAGTTTCGAGTCAATACAGGGTAGAGGGGAGGATATCCCAGAGAGCGAGTTCTAAACGAAGGCCAGTGGCTACTAACCATCACAGGAAGACACACGCACACAACCATTTCGCGCCGAGTATTTCAGAAGTTGACAGGAGTGAGTATAGTTCGCAGATGGAACACAGCGACAGCCAACCCAGCACTCAACAGCCCAGCCAGTCGGCTCAGTGCCTAAACGGCTGTGGGTTTTTCGGCAGCGCTGCCACGGAAGGGTTCTGTTCAAAGTGCTATCGAGAGCGCGTCCTCAGACAGCAAGAAGAGGCAATGGCGTCGCAAACGACCACTGGCCACTCGTTTCACGCGAGAAAGAGTCAAGAGACGAGTCACACGCAAGCAAGTAAGTAGTTCGCCTGTGTCCAGAGGGTATTTCTGTGTGTGCGTATGTCAGTGCGTAGTATTCGGCCGGGCCGGACTCAGTTCGAAGGGGCACCTCCTTGTGGTGTGATAGAGAGTGACAATGGGATACTTTACGCCTGTCCGGGCTAATTGCGTACACCCTATTAGAACCGTCTGTCGTTGCCTTTGAGAAAGTTCAAGTTAGAAAGTGATGACTTGCTTGTTTGTGTGAGAGGACAGCAAACAGTTTTCTGGCCACCCCGAGTGTAGGTGAAACAAGCAAGTCACATGACTGTGATGTGGTCGCAGTGCCAAGTCTGACTCGATGTAGCTACCTTTTCTGAGTTGGCAACTCTGTCAGGAGTAACTCAAACCATTTGATGTGATCACAATGTCAAGAATGGTTCACACCCTCTTGGTGATGGCAGTGGCGGTGTGTATGTGTATGTGTGTGTGTGGGGGGGGGGGGAGGATGTTCCTTCCCCTTTGGAACTAGGGCATGTCAGTCTGTCCGTCTGTTTGACTTTTGTGTGGCTCAATGGCTAATATGGCAATAGCCACACACACAATACCTTCATCACTCCTTGTGACACAATGTAGCCCCTTCAGTGGTTGCTGTGACCATGGAGATGAAGCCTTGTGGATACAGACAGGCCCACAGTCATGACCATGTGATGTCATGTGACATCACTGCCTCTGGGGTCATGTGACCTTGATGATGCCACATCTTTGTTATGTGTTGCCCATACAGATGGTCTCTCCATCATACCTTGTTTACATTGATGAGTATGCAGTGTGTGTGTGTGTGTGTGTGTGTGTGTGTGTGTGTGTGTGTGTGTGTGTGTGTGTGTGTGTGTGTGTGTGTGTGTGTGTGTGTGTGTGTGTGTGTGTGTGTGTGTGTGTGTGTGTGTGTGTGTGTGTGTGTGTGTGTGTGTGTGTGTGTGTGTGTGTGTGTGTGTGTGTGTGTGTGTGTGTGTGTGTGTGTGTGTGTGTGTGTGTGTGTGTGCCAGTAAAGCTAACCTTAGATGCGTTTGACTACTGATGGGAGGATACAGCACTGATATCCTATTGCTAGGTAGCTTGATTGCTGTACGTCTGTATGTGTTCAGTGCAGACTGTACTGTTTTCAATAATAATTGTTTGCAACAAGAGCATTAATGTTGATAGTTGTATAGTGTACATTGTAAGATATTTGGCTGAATTGACACCAGGTCTGTTGTTGGCTCAATTCTTACATTACACTAGGATAGACACTGTATTTTCCCACTCAACCCAACCTGCTGTGGACTGTTATGTCTTGCTGTGATAGATGTAACAGACCTGTTAATGTGTGAACTCCTCCTTGCCCCTCTCACAGTTGCCACTTCCCTGGATGTGTCACTAAATGAAGCAACAGGTAGCACCGAGGTGACGGGACCACTGCCCCCTGTGCTGGAGTTGAAGCAGAAGACACCAAAGAGAAACAGATGTACAGTCTGTAGGAAAAAAGTGGGACTCACAGGTAAGTGGGTGGGAGGAGGAGTGGAAGATAACTGGGTGGGAGGAAGAGTGGCAGAGAACTGGGTGGGAGGAAGAGTGGCAGAGAACTGGGTGGGAGGAGGAGTGGAAGAGAAGTGGGTGGGAGGAGGAGTGGAAGAGAAGTGGGTGGGAGGAGGAGTGGGTGGGAGGAGGAGTGGAAGAGAAGTGGGTGGGAGGAGGAGTGGAAGAGAAGTGGGTGGGAGGAGGAGTGGAAGAGAAGTGGGTGGGAGGAGGAGTGGAAGAGAAGTGGGTGGGAGGAGGAGTGAAAGAGAGAGGGTGTATGTCACGTGCTGTATTCCACTTGAATTCATGTGAGATCCTGCCATTCAAATGCTGTATTTGTGGTGTGTCTACTGTGGAGTTAGAAGTCAAAACTTGTGTACAGAAGTGTGTTTTAAGCAGTAAGAATTTTTTGCTACAAAAACCAGACCTATGTATCCCTGCTCCCACTATGAAACTGCTTTTGTATTTGAAAGTGCTGAGGTAGTCAATTGTCTGATTCCTAAAATGAACCAGAAAACCTAAAACTGTCTACCAAAATTGCAGTGAAACTTGAATAGGATTTTAACACTGACCTTATGGTGAAGGGTAGTCACTGAAGAGATGGCCGCCCCCTACCCCACCCCTTCCCCACCCCCTTCCCCTTTCCCAGGTTTCAGCTGCCGCTGCGGAGGCCTGTTCTGTTCAACCCACAGATACTCGGACAAGCACGAGTGCTCCTTTGACTACAAGAAGGCAGGTCGGGAGGAGATAGAGCGCAACAATCCTGTAGTGGTGGCACCCAAGATCCAGAAGCTCTGATGTGTGCCTCTTTGTCCATCTGTCGCAGCATGCTCTCATGATTTTGTGTTACTTACTGAACTTGTGCTAAACCAGTATTTTATGAGTTTTATGCTTGGCTTCATTGATTGATTAATTTCTTGTTGTCATAAGTAACTAATTACTGACTGCTCTTTCTTGGATTGGCATCTAGCCATTGAGTTCAATACTGCACCAGCTGCAGTTACATAACAGTGCCGAACGAGACCCGGCCTGTGGCTGGCACATAATACCCTAATAACTATAGTTCACATTAATAATTATTGGTAGGGAGGATCATCAGCAGAGTGTTAACGTTTATGTGCGTATACACCCTATAACTGCTTTACAGTGCCCGTGAAATGGGTATACATGTGATGTTGCGGTGTTTGCGATAATGCTGCAAATATATAATATTACACAGATCCTGTAAACACAGTTACGGTACATTAACCCAGCAGCTATACCCGTATCGAGATCCCAGGGGACTCCTTAATTATAGCTTTATAGGTTTAACAGTCCTGGCAGCTGTGCCTTAGCCCATTACTTCCGATTCAGATGTGCAGTGATGGTGCATCTTTCTCCGGCCCTTTATAATTGCACCTGGTAGGGGATCAAGATGCACAATGTCATGCATTAATTGGAAGTCTGCACCGGTCAGGCCTGACATATCGCAGCTAGGTGAGAGGGCTGGTGCATATACCAGTGTTTTTATTGTCATGTGCTGGTCATGGTGTGTTAGGTAGGAGCATGTTCATCAATTAAGGAAGATTGGTGTGTGGGCATGGTTGTTACATAATATATACACTGTAACAACGTATGTTTACATACTGTTGACGCTAATGGACATCACACTTGATCCATCATACATTAGCCCTAATGCCAACCAGTAATGATACATAATTTACACACAATACATACAACAGTACGTATATTATCCTTACACAAGCACATTACACAAGTGTCTTAAATTTGGCATCATCTCCCTTCACCACAAAAAGAGCTCTAGCACCAAAACTGAATGAATGCAGAGCTAAACTCATTTAAATTGGCTAGTCCATGCACGCTGGTGATTAGCTCAAGCATTCACAGTATGCGTATGCAAAATTATAGTGTGTGTGTGCTGCTGAGATATGAATACATCAGTACTGTCACTATAATATATAAACATAGCTACAGATCCTTGTATACTACCGTACAGACGCACTGTACAGTGAACTGAGTGGCACAGTAGACTCCAGTTAGTCTAGTGGTGTGGAAGAGGCAGTGATTGTGGGCGAGGGCAACGTTGTCATCATACTTTCATTGGACAGGGCACAGGAGAGGTGCCTTGCAACCCTTCTGATCATCCCCGGCGAAACATCGGCAGTGACGAACGCACTGGGAAGGAGTGCCAGGAGTGACTTCCTCTTGTGCTGCTGTGCCCTGACACGGGCACCGATGAGGTAACGCACACCCTTGTCCAACCGGATGCAACCATCTGTCCACTTTGTGCAGTTCTCACGTGGAAACTGTATATTGATTCTCAGCTTGCCGTTAACTGTGTTGTTGAAGAGACGACTCCCTTTGAGTATCCTGTAAGCAGTCATGCGGTAGGTGCAGGATTGGGGGAAGCGTTTGCGCATGCTGGCCAGCATCACTGTGCGTGATAGGTGAGATGGGAAGTGTTGGGGAGAAGAAAGAAAAGATCACTACTAGATGGGTACTTATGAACACTAGCATACCATTAATGCTTGTATGTATGTAAGCACTTATGTACGTACACACACATGAACAAACAAATCTCTCTCTACAACACACACACGCACTCACGCGCACACACACACACACACACACACACACACACACACACACATCCGGAGATCCACTTACCAACATCATTGCTCAGACACGCCTCCCTAGCAGTGGGTGTCCTGTTGTAGCAGGTGCCATCAACTGGTGGACACGTGGGATGTGCTGTGGGTACAGAGGTTGCCATGGGAACAATGGGTCATCGTGTAGGAGTTGGAGCAGCTATAGGCAACAGCCAGTGACATACAATGGGATATCACAGTGGTACATGTCACTGTGACAGTGACATCACCTAGTGCTGCATGTCACTGTGACAGTAATATCACACAGTATGACCGGTGTATGCCAACAGGGATGGTTCCTGCCCTATGTATGTATGTGACATGCGCCTCAGTGAATAGGTAAATTACATCATGTGACATCATGTGACATCATGTGACACCATGAGACTAACTTGGCTTTGTCTGCTGACTCAGCACCACTCGTGCCACGCTTGGTGCAACAAAGGTCACACCAGTCAACTCTGAACGGCTGCCCTCACAGCTCTGTAGAGAAGCATAGAACTCCACGCTTCCTTCAATGTACTCGTGAACAACAGGAATCCGAACTAGAGCTGACCGAGTGCCTTCAAAGATCACAATGTTGTAAGTCCCAGATTGATAGTGGGTGGAGCCTGTATGATTCAAGCGTCGTCATTATGACATGCACCTTCTACCTGACTGTACACCTACCACTGGCTACAGTGTGGCACTCACTGATGGCCGAGCCATCCCGAGTCACAACTCTCACACACAGGTCTTCCAGGGCAGTGGAGTTGAGAGCAATGTCAAGGACAGCAACAGCTGGTTGTGGTCCCAGCAGCACAAAGGTGTCTCGGGCAAATTGGACTGAGACATGGTGTTGGAATGGTTTAGGGGTGGATGAGGGAGAGGGGGAAGGGGCAGGGGAACGGCCCATATCGGAACTTGTCTTCCCACCGTTGGTTGACACAGAGGTAGGGACACTGGGACGAATTGGGACACCTAAAGGAGAGGAAATATACATACATCACATGACCTGCATGTGATATACACATCACATGACCTGCATGTGACCTACCACATCACATGACTTGCATGAGACATACCACATCACATGACCACGCTGCTGAAACACATACCTCCGTCTCCTATCACCTGCAGCGTACCATCGATGATCACAACCTGTTTGCACATCTTGTTGGAGCTCTGCAGAGAGAGGGGCAGGAAGACCAGTCGTTCCCCTTGCTGCAGAGGGGAACTGAAGGTCTGTGACTTGGACTGTCTAGGCAGGAAGGTGAGTACAGTGGCCTCGCTTTGGTTGATGTCTGTGGTGGGGGAGGGGACGGGGGGAAGACGGGAAGGGCAGACGAAAGACAAGAGTTATCGTGAAGAATGACAATGCGTGCATTTCGCATACATAACATGTTTGGTGCCGATGAACATGAGGCAGGCAGGCAGGCAGGCAGGCAGGCAGCAGGCAGGCAGGCAGGCAGGCAGGCAGGCAGGCAGGCAGGCAGGGAAGCAGGCAGGGAGGGAGGCAGGGAGGGAGGCAGGCAGGCAGGCAGGCAGGCAGGCAGGCAGGCAGGCAGGGAAGCAGGCAGGGAGGGAGGCAGGGAGGGAGGCAGGCAGGCAGGCAGGCAGGCAGGCAGACAGGCAGGCAGGCAGGCAGGCAGGCAGGCAGGCAGGCAGGCAGGCAGGCAGGCAGGCAGGCAGGCAGGCAGGGAGGCAGGCAGGGAGGGAGGCAGGCAGGCAGGCAGGCAGGGAGGCAGGCAGGCAGGCAGGCAGGGAGGCAGGCAGGCAGGCAGGCAGGCAGGCAGGGAGGCAGTCAGGGAGGGAAGGAGGCAGGCAGGCAGGCAGGGAGGCAGGCAGGCAGGCAGGCAGGCAGGCAGGCAGGCAGGCAGGCAGGCAGGCAGGGAGGGAGGCAGGGAGGCAGGCAGGCAGGCAGGCAGGGAGGGAGGCAGGCAGGCAGGCAGGCAGGCAGGCAGGCAGGCAGGCAGGGAGGCAGGCAGGGAGGCAGGCAGGCAGGCAGGGAGGGAGGCAGGCAGGCAGGCAGGCAGGCAGGCAGGCAGGCAGGGAGGCAGGCAGGCAGGGAGGCAGGCAGGGAGGCAGGCAGGCAGGGAGGCAGGCAGGGAGGCAGGCAGGGAGGCACACACAGCAGTATGTACTATGTTGCAGCAACAAATGCACTGCTGAAGGAGGACAACCCGTGATGGTCTGTCTGGTGTACCCCAAGCAGTGCCCTCTGCTGGTGCACTCACTCTTGGACGAGCGTGTGTCCTGAGCAAACAGGAACACTTGGACAGGTGATTGGAATCTCCCCACTGCCTCAAGTGTCCCCGAAGCAACATTCTGTCTAGTGTCAACGCAGTAACTGTCCTCCACCAGTTGGAAACTAATACCTGAGAAGGGATGGGAAAGGGGAGGGAAGAGGGGAGGGTTCTTCTACAGTCTCTTAACCTCTCTATAGAGACCAGTCTCTTAACCTCTCTACAGAGACCAGTCTCATAACCTCTCCACAGAGACCAGCACTGTGGCACTCACAATCATTGTCAGAGACACTGATGACTGCCTCATTCCTAGGCCCAGGAGTGACGGCTGAGGAGCTGTTGGTTTCAATCCTGGCAGTGAAATGTTCAGGCCCTTCATACCAATCGTCATCAATGATTGGGATACTGACAGTCACTCTTGTGGACCCCCTTGGTATGACAACAATGTAGGGGCCTGAATCAAAGTCTACACCACCTGAAGAGAGACGTGAAGAAGTGAGACAAAAAATCACCGAGGCTTCAAAGCACAAATCTCTGGACATGCATGGAATTGACAGGATAACAGGATGACAGGATGACAGAATGAGTATAGCCACAGTGACAGAGGAACATGATGTCAAAGGATGACATTAACCTGATGTCACAGTGACAGTATGAAAGTGGCACCTGAATTCAGTGTGACTGTGACTGTGACTGTACATACGTATGTGCTGACAGATAAACAACACACTTGTATGTAGCTTACTGTACACAACAACACTTGGCAAACCTGTGGCATTCCCAGTGTTGGTCTGTATTGTCACCACGCCGTCCCTAATGACCACACTACTGGTCACTAGAGTGAGCTCCACCACACCACCAGCCTCTCCCACACGGTACTCCACAGGGTCAAACTCAACCGAGACAGCGTCATTGTCTGCAATTTGGATCTGTCTTGCAGCACTCAAAGCGCTCACACCACACTCAGTGAATGCCTCCGGCACAGAAATGGAAACAAAGAAGCTTTCAGTGACTTCCGGCTCAGTGTCATCATCAATGGAGACTTGGGCTGCTTTCTTCATCTCTCCTGGTTCAAATTCAATGTCATATGGCCCTTTTTTGTAGTCCAAACCGCCTACAGTAGGATACATCCATGTGACTGTCACATGATAAACATGTGATAATTGCATCATAGTCATGTGACTGTCACATGATAAACATGTGATAATTGCATCATAGTCATGTGACTGTCACATGATAAACATGTGATAATTGCATCATAGTCATGTGACTGTCACATGATAAACGTGATAATTGCATCATAGTCATGTGACTGTCACATGACCCACCTGTAGTACTGTTGTCAGTTGTCTGCACCTGAACCATGAACATGTTGGATGAAATACCCGAGCAGGACACAGAGATACGGACAGCACCAACACCCTCATCAACCTTCACAGTGCTGTCACTTTCGTCCACAGAGCAGATGACACCATCATTGTCACGAATGTCAACAGTGACCATGTGAGGGTCTCCTCTGACCACGCCCAGTCCCTTGGAGGGCTCAGGGACGTCAAGGTGGGCTAGGAATCGCTCAGGGCATTCTGCGTACTCGTCATCCGTGACGGTAAAGGTGACCATTCTTGCTCTCTCACCAGGTTGGAAGGTGACTGTGATAACGCCACCAATGTAGTCACTGGGGTCTGTGCATACAAACAAGAGATGACGCTCATTAATAAATTGACGCACACTATGCACCTATCAGAGTCCTGACAACACCACGCACTTGCTTGGTAATATAAAGCATGTATGCAGGTTTAAAACATGTTAAAGTGAGCTAATTGCAAACATGCATAGTATGCATGTATGCTTGTTCATACATTCAAACTGGGAAACAAACTCATTTGATAGTCAACAACTGTGTTTGAAAAACAAAGTGCACTTGTAGCACGCAATGACAAACAAAGCTTACCTTCCGCAGAATCTGCTTCTGGAGTTACTGTGACATTGAATGGAACAGCGAAGTTGCCATCGACAACCACTGTCATGGTAACATTCCCTGCTTCCTCTGTGGTAACATAAGTACTTGAATCACAATACACTGTCATTCTGTCATTGTCCATGATGGTGACATTGGCCGTGCTGTCAAACCAAGAAGTGACACCAAGACCAGCCGTGTCCTGAGGCACAACCAGACTAGCGGTGAACCATTCCATCCCTGCAGATATACGTAGGGTCACATGACATGAGAGGTCACATGACATGTCACATGACAAGGTGCAGCCCACTATGTAGTACCACTGTGGTGCTGCATAAATTTATACACTCACAGCTGCTACATGATAGATGCCATACGATATGAAGGTCACATGATGGTCACATGACAGTCCTCACACAAAACATATACAAAACACATACCAACAGTCTTTCACACAAACCTTCCAGAATGTTATCCTGCAGTATTGGAATCGTCACTGCTACCACAGTCTCTCCGGCTGGGAAGGTCACTGTGTATGGCCCATCCTGGAAATCAGCAGGGGCTGGAGGGATAGGTAATCACATGACAGTCACATGACACAACACCATACGTACAAGGTGAGGTGATGATTGGTTTGTTTCTTGAAGACACTATTTCAATGTTGGGCTCATGATGCATGACTGAAGTGCATGACCCGACTGTCAAAATGAGTGCTATCACATACGTAGCATGTGGATGAGGTTTGCACAGGTCTACATTTCACAAACTGCTGGTTAATGTGAAAAAACAATTTGTGTCTAGTGGAGTTTCCACAATTCTCAGTGCACAACGTAGCCACACAGAAGCGTTCCAGGTTAGGACATGATTAGCAAACTAACCCACATGCCACCTGACCGCCAGTCAGATGACAAGCAGTTTGTCACTCTGCTGTCACTCTACTGTCACACTACTCTCACACTACTGTCACTCTACCGTCACTCTGTCCTATCATTAATTGGATGAAAATCATCCCTAGAGCTGCAATCAGTTTATACAATGTACGTGCGTAGTTTCACCACACAATACACGACACAAAAACATGCATTAGTCTGATTCATAAAATATGCTGTGTGCTCTGATTGGACAGCTCCATCACCTGCCTAATGGTTGAGCTGTGGTTGGATTAGACACAACCACTTGCAAGAGTGGAAGAAAAGTAGAGTCTAGCACAATGTGTGCACAAAGGGGCATTTATTGGTTTAGTAACACAGAACAATACCAGCTAAGATTTGCTTGGCATTCTAAGAAGATGCCACTAATGAACTGAAAATGAACAAGAATTTGGGACATTTGGGACAAGAATTGGGTCATCAAAGTCAACCACTCCAGACACACACACACACCACTTTGGTGTTAAAATAAGTGCGCCTGTCGCTACAGTGAAAGTGTACAGAGCATTCTCATTCTCAACTGACACAGTTTGAAAATAACAGATCTTACTAGGCCCTACTTTTGTGACTCACCTCCCGCTGTGCCGTTGGCTGTTGTCACATGGACGTGGTAGCTGCACTGTGAGGGGATGCTGCCTGTCACGTCCAGCTTCACCGCCCCTTCCCCCTCGCCCACATTAGGCTGCTTGTTGATGAAATCCACATACAATACTACACAAGGATACAGGAATGGGAGATCATGGAGGTTTGTGGACTGCAGGCACGGTACACAGGCAGTCCCATCACAGGAGTACACCAGCAGATGTCACACTTCATAGCTGAGGTCAGGTCATAAGATGTTACTACTGAGCATACACAAGATGCATACCGAAGCCAGAGCGTGTGCTACACACACACACACACACTCTCTCTCTCTCTCTCTCACACACACACGCACACACACACACACAGACACACACACACACACACACACAAGCACACGCACACAGAGACAGACACACACACACACACACACATACACACACACACACACACACACACACACACACACACACATAAGCACACACACACACATACACACACACACACACACACACATACATGCGCGCACCATCATTCTCAATGACATTTATTTTGAGCTGTGTCGGGCCATGAGTGGCCTTGGAGATGCTGAGGGGACCATCCAGGATTGAGAAGTTGACGATGAAGCACTCGTCCTTCTCTTGCAGATCATCATCATTGAGAGGAACCTCAACGCAGGCTGTCCTGGTGCCAACTTCAAACACAACCTCAGACTCTGTGTCGTCATAGTCTTCACCACCTGCAACATGTGTGAGGTGACAGGGGAGGGAGAAGGGGGAGGGAGAGGGGAGGGGAGGGGAAGGGAAGGAGAGGGGAGGGGAGGGGAGGAGAAGAGAGGAGAGGGCAGGAAAGAGAGGAAGAGGGTGGGAGGGGAGGGGAGAGGGAAGGGAGGGTACGATGAGGGAGGTGTTGGCTGTCACTCTCAAGTTTCATTCACACTTCATAAACTCAAAGGTCCCTATCAGACAGTGCACAACACACCAGGTTCTTGCAGCCTATTGAAAGTTCCACTATATTATGCTGATTCAATCATAACCATGGAAACAACTACACTCACAGAAACAAATATTGTTGTTGTTAGGTGATATAGTTCAACTGCAACTGGTTATTCATGCCAGCTGAAATTACATCTGGTCTGAGGCAGGGCCACCCAAACCACCAGCGGGGTTGGTGGTTGGAGGACTCACCTAAACACACCCAGAACTATGCCAGGTGCAAGTTAGCACTGCCCGGCACCTGAACTCATAGCCTACGCCCTAACGCCGCGGAGCTTCAGCCATGCAAACTCCGTGTTAGGGCATAGGCTATGAGTTCAGACACCGGGTTGTGGCTCTTTTTCTCCAGTCGCCACTTTCAAGCTGTGTAGTTAACGAACTTGTACAAGTCAAGTTACACACCAGCTTGCATAACACTTACTGACAAGTTAGCACTGGCAAACATGAAGGAGACTGTGAGCCAAGGTGGCAGTGCATCTTGGACGCAAGGCAGACGTTGTCCCATTAGCATGGAGTTGTGTGAGGTGTGGTAGCCACCCACGTACGTAGGCTCCGCTCACACTGCACTGCACGCACACCTATGGACTGCGTCCTCCACCTGCTTCACTCAGCAGTCGGCATAGCACAAACACTTAATGATTGGCTAGTGCTGTAGGCTCTACCAGTGAGCTAACAAGACAGGTTGGCTGCAGGTAGTGGGGGGAGGGGGGTCAGCCTCTTCTCAAGGTGGTGCCCTCATACCGAGTTGCCTCAGCCAGCAACATGCTTCAGAATCACACTCCTTCCCCTCTTCTTCCTCCTCACCCTTGCCCTTCCTTCTTCAACACTTTCTTCTTCAACCCCTCCCTCTCATCCACCTCCTCCCCTCTCCTATCCTCCTCTTCTCTTCAACCCCTCCCTCTCATCCACCTCCTCTCCTCTCCTCTCCTCCTCCCCTCTCCTCTCCTCCTCCCCTCCCCTCTCCTCCATCTTCCCCTCCCTCTCCTCCCTCCTCCCCTCCTCTCTCCTCCCTCCTCCCCTCCCTCTCCTCCCTCCTCCCCTCCCCTCTCCTCCCTCCTCCCCTCCCCTTTCCTCCCTCCTCCCCTCCCCTTTCCTCCCTCCTCTCTTCCCCTCTCCTCCCTCCTCCCCTCCCCTCTCCTCCCTCCTTCCTCTCCCTCCTCCCTCCTTCCTCCCCCTCCTCCCCTTCCCCTCCTCCTTCTCTCCCTCTCTCCATCACTCCCTCCCCCTCCTCCCTCACCCCTCACCCTCCTCCCCTTCGCTCACCAGTTGCTGCTCGGTCCCACTCGCCGCACTGATCTCCGCTGCAGCCAGAGAAGGACACTGGAAGGATCGTGTACTCAGGGAAGGGCTCGCTGCTCCTCAGGCACAGCTCCACCAGACCATCTCCCTCGTTCACGTTCAACTCATCCACCTCAAACATGATGAATATCTCTGCAAGCAAGAAGTGAGCAATTCCTCCAGTACAGTTTTCAGAACATATCATAACATACAGACATGTACGTACATACCACAACGCATGCATGTATACACATACGTAACACACACCACACACAACATGTACACACACACAACACACAACATGTACACACACCACACACAACATGTACACACACCATACACAACATGTACACACACACCACACACAACATGTACACACACCACACACAACATGTACACACACCACACACAACATGTACACACACCACACACAACATGTACACACACCACACACAACATGTACACACACCACACACAACATGTACACACACACCACACACAACATGTACACACACCACACACAACATGTACACACATCACACACAACGTGTACACACACAAATGACCCACAATCTACCACACCACACACACGTATGTAAGTATACAACATTGTGCACATACACCAAACAACATGCACACATGCACACACCTTTGTCGTCATCCTCAATGCAAACTGTTGCATTAACTGGTGACCCAAACACCACAGTACTATGCGCTCCCTCATCCCCAGACACCACCGCCACTCCAAAGCACTCTTCTTGCTCCACACGTCTGTCATCAATGATAGGCCAGCGCACACAGAAATGGTCGGTAGTGCTGGCACCAGTTGGTGGCTGCAGAGTAAGGGGTACCAGGTTTGACCCGTAATCTTGCCCAGCCATGGCAGTCCCTGTGGGTTGGGTGGGTGGGGAGGGACAGTAACAGCACTGACACCAATCACTGACTGCTGCTTTCTGATGAAGAAACACTTGCCATCTCTTGCACAATAGGCGAATTGATCTTGACCATGTATGTACGTAGCGGAATTAATATGTAACAACTTGATTGTAGGACAGTTTAGCCTCATGCACCTTCGATCATTAGCTGTGTTACATAATAATGCTACATGAGTGTATGTATGCTCAAGATCAGCTTGCCTGTATGCTACAGTGTGGCGATGTGCCTGTATGCTACAGTGTGGGGGTGTGCCTGTATGCTACAGTGTGGGGATGTGCCTGTATGCTACAGTGTGGGGATGAGCCTGTATGCTACAGTGTGGGGATGTGCCTGTATGCTACAGTGTGGCGATGTGCCTGTATGCTACAGTGTGGGGATGTGCCTGTATGCTACAGTGTGGGAATGAGCCTTTATGTTTGACAGAGGTAGGAATTAACCACTAAAGCATGTTGATAGTGGCGGTGGTCTAGCAAGCATAGACGACAAAGTTCTTCACTGGGTGTGTAGACTTGCATCAGCAGCCATGTCTCACCCATGCATTCAGTGCATCCATCGAACAGAGAGAAACAGTGAGCAGCTGATGTCAACCCCCAAACCAGAAATTTTTGCAGAAATCATGTATGTGCATGTGTACTGTATGTGTGTTCACATGTACAATGCGAGGCTCGGAGGGCTAGGAAATTCATCTCAAATTTTATCAAGGAGCAACTGCCTTCTGTGCCCTGAGGTATGCAGGAACACCTCAGACAGCACTGCTAGGTGTTGTAGGGCATCTGAACGGTGTACAGCACTTTACCTCCCCACCCACATGCCCTAGGGCACACATATTGTGTATAATCAAATTATGATTGTAGGCCCTGCCAATGTGACAGTCAAGCTAAATACATTGAAATACGTGCCTCGCTTATCAACTCGACCACAGGGTGATATGTAATTATAAGCATCACTGTAGTATGGCAGACGTGCGCAAAATCACTAATACTCATTACTTAAGATCAGGTTACACTCAGCTCCCTCCTCCCACCTCTCCCTACTGTGCTCCCTCCTCCCACCTCTCCCTACTGTGCTCCCTCCTCCCACCTCTCCCTACTGTGCTCACTCCTCCCACCACTCCATACTGTACTCCCTCCTCTCACCACTCCATACTGTACTCCCTCCTCCCACTTCTCCATACTGTGCTCCCTCCTCCCACCTCTCCATACTGTACTCCCTCCTCCCACCACTCCATACTGTACTCCCTCCTCTCACCACTCCATACTGCACTCCCTCCTCCCACTTCTCCATACTGTACTCCCTCCTCTCACCACTCCATACTGTACTCCCTCCTCCCACCTCTCTCTACTGTGCTCCCTCCTCCCACCTCTCCATACTGTGCTCCCTCCTCCCACTTCTCCATACTGTACTCCCTCCTCCCACCACTCCATACTGTACTCCCTCCTCTCACCACTCCATACTGCACTCCCTCCTCCCACTTCTCCATACTGTACTCCCTCCTCCCACCTCTCCATACTGTACTCCCTCCTCCCACTTCTCCATACTGTACTCCCTCCTCCCACTTCTCCATACTGTGCTCCCTCCTCCCACTTCTCCATACTGTGCTCACTCCTCCCACCTCTCCCTACTGTGCTCCCTCCTCCCACCTCTCCCTACTGTGCTCACTCCTCCCACCTCTCCCTACTGTGCTCCCTCCTCCCACCTCTCCCTACTGTACTCCCTTCTCCCACCACTCCATACTGTACTCCCTCCTCTCACCACTCCATACTGCACTCCCTCCTCCCACTTCTCCATACTGTACTCCCTCCTCCCACCTCTCCATACTGTACTCCCTCCTCCCACTTCTCCATACTGTACTCCCTCCTCCCACTTCTCCATACTGTGCTCCCTCCTCCCACTTCTCCATACTGTACTCCCTCCTCCCATTTCTCCCTACTGTGCTCCCTCCTCCCACCTCTCCCTACTGTGCTCCCTCCTCCCACTTCTCCATACTGTGCTCCCTCCTCTCACCACTCCCTACTGTACTCCCCCCTCCCACCTCTCCATACTGTGCTCCCTCCTCCCACTTCTCCATACTGTGCTCCCTCCTCCCACTTCTCCATACTGTGCTCCCTCCTCCCATCTCTCCCTACTGTGCTCCCTCCTCCCATCTCTCCCTACTGTGCTCCCTCCTCCCACCTCTCCATACTACGCTCCCTCCTCCCACTTATTACTGGTATCTTCTAACGCTAATTGGTTGCCATGGTAACAATGTATCAATAGGCGGTTCCCTATCAGTTAGGGTAGGTTGCTATGGTAGCTACAGTTAATGCAGCACTTCCTCTGCCTTCCGTGCACACTTACCGTCTGTTGCCACCAACGCAATGGAGATAGGGTCAGTGTACCCGCACCCTGTCACTGTCACACAAACAGACAGTGGCCCAGCATCCTCACTGGTGTGGTAGTGGTTCTTCTCCAAGCTCACTTGAACCACTGACAGGTGTGTGTGTGTGTGTGCGTGTGTGTGTGTGTGTGTGTGTGTGTGTGTGTGTGTGTGTGTGTGTGTGTGTGTGTGGAAACGGATATGGAAGGACAGGTGAAAGAGAGGAAGTATCGAGGTGGAAGGAAGGATAAAGGAGATGTGGAGAATAAGAGGGAGAGAGCAAAGTGCAATGCTAAACACTAAGACCATGTGTATGTATTGCATTGCATACACGCACATTCCACACTAGTTTCCAAGGTGAACTCACCATCATTATCTTTAATAGTTACCGTGGCAACATCATTGCAAACAATCTGATCTGAGTTTGGAATTAGCTTGGCCGTAAACATCTCATCCTCTTCACAATCTTGGTCATCAATCAGAGGTACCTCACAAAGGGTTTCACTGTCCTGAGCAGCAAAGCAGCACGCCTTGCTGACATAGGTATAGTCCCTTCCAGCTGCACAAGAGAAGCAGGGTGAGGAATGGAGGAGGGAGGGGCAGAGGGGGAAGGGCAGAGGAGGGAGGAACAGCAGAGGGGAGGAGTGAAGGAGTGTGGAGTAGAGGGGTGAGGGGCAGAGGTGGAGGGGTGGAGATGGAGGGGTGGAGGGGTGGAGGGGGGGAGTGGAAGGGTAGAGGCAGAAGGGGAGGGGTGGAGGGTGGAAGAAGCACATTCACTGACCAACAGCAGTGGCATTTTTGGTCTCCATGGTGATACAAGCAGCTTCTTTAGGTGAGCCAGTTCGTTGGATGCGAACTCTAGCCACTCCTTCTTCCTCCACTGCTTCAAAGGTGGTAACACTGAAGCAGAACGTGGTGACTGTGTGGTGGGTGGGTGCATGTGGCACGGGATGGTAAAGGTGGTGTGTGTTAGAAGCAAGCATGAACGGGGAGATGCACATACATATATAATATTATGTCATTGGCTGTAGCTACGTATATAAATAGACTTGAATATATAACTGGCAAATTGACACTCAGTTGTTTTTATTAATTCTTGATATTTGCCACACGTACGTATATGCCAAAGATCAATGAGCCTTTACAACATCATTGACACTTGAATATCAGCCTTGCTTTAGCCAGTGATTGGTCAACAAAATGCAAAGCATGCAACAAAACTGCATGAGTGACGGACCATGGTGGCACCTTCCACCCACACAACACAGTACGTAGCTTCATACAATTTCTCCTTCTGACTCCACCACATGCACACTGCATTCAATCACATTATTTTGTGCTGGAACAGTGGAATCTCACAGGAAATTCTGCATTTCCAGCAACAAATGATGTGTTGATTGAGTGCAATGCAGTTAGGACTGCAATTAGAATCTGCTACCATACTGTTTCATCAAAGAGGTGACACCTCACACTCGACACCTACCTGACAGCGGGTTTAGCTCCAGTCCACCAAGGTAACCATATGCGCTCTCCTGCTCAAATCCATACACCACCGTTGCCAAGGCTGCCCTAGGGTCGGTGTGCCACACTGTGTGAGACCCAAGTCCAATCTCAGACTTATATCGAATAATGTAGGCCTTGACCTCACCACTTTGGTCCGGAACACTGGCTGTGTGAATGGTTCCAGGAAGACTACCAATAGTCACATTGTCCACCAAGATGCTGTCAGGCTGGTAATACTGCCGAGGCACCACTAGTGTGAGGTAGGGCTGATATCTCAGCCTTTCACCGAGGTTGTTGGTCTGTTCACTCTCAATAAAGACCAGTGTGTAGTTGTTGGAGTACTGCCCCATGGGGGGTACCATGGTGGCAAACGGACCAGACGTGACCTGAGAGTCATAGGTGTGCCCCAAGCCGTAGTGCATCACCAGAACGGGGGCATCAGCCTCGACATAGCAGAATCCTCTCCTGGTGGGAATGATTCTCTGGACAAACTCTCCTTCATCCAGGCTGATAATTTCGCTGCCTTGCTGCATGCCTTCCTCATTGTTGCATGTCACATTGATGAGTGCATTGTCACTACTTGCCAGGAAACGATAGCCATCGCCACCCCTCTCAAGAAGAGGAGCCAGCACAAAACGGAACCCCCAGTTTTCCACCGGTGGGATGTGTTCCACCATGTGGTTGCATGCCGGTGTGTTGGGCGGCACATGACCACATTGGTGCCCGCTAAGGACAGTGATAGGTTTGTCAGAGACAATCTTGCTGCCTGTCAAGTCCTCCTGTGCAGTCCAAGCAGCTACATGACCCTTGTTAGGTAAGGTGCACGTCGTGAAGCCACCACGTTGGACCTGGCTCGGCTGGCAGAATAAAGGGTAGGAAACGGTTGTGGTGGGTGTTATAGTTATGGTGGTGTTAACTTGGGTTGTCACTATCACAAAATAGCTGAGGACGGTGGTCAGAGTTACGTTGATGGGAGCGGGTGCACACACAGCAAAGTAGACGTATGTGTTGGTGGAGGAGTAGTAGATAGGTAGCGCCAAAAGAGAATCTGTGGAGGCAGTGTCCTCGTTGATAACAAAAACAACGACTTTCTTCCCTGGAGCTGCCTTAATGTGGACTGCTGCATCACGCTGTCCCAACACCAAGTTGGCAGACACTCTAAGACTGTTTGAGTTCGGAAGAATCACAGTTTCTACTGTGCCTTTGGTAGCAGTAATGTTCTTGCTGCATCTCCCTGGGCCAGTGACGCACTTGAACCTAACCACCACATCTACAGGGACGTCCTCTTCAGTAGCAATAAACAGGGTGCATACAGTGTTGCCGGGCACCCTGTTGGGGGTACAGGCGGTGTAGAACTCATTGCCATGGTTAGTAATCCTGGTTGTCTGGGCAACTGTGTCATGCAAAAGGCAGGAGAAGAGAGTGAGGTAAGCATGTGACATAGTCTAGCATGCTATCCCATACTTCCTGTCCGCTGTGACACGCCCCCTGCATATAATTATCATGGCGGTCAGGAGGTAGAGGGTAGCATGCTGGGGAGTACATGTGACAGTGAGGAGACAACTGCAGAGAAAGGAACAGGTCCAAATAGAGTACACATGTGAAGGAGGTTTGAAGGAGCACTACTGAATAGCAGAGTGCTATATACGTAGCTGATCAACAATGCGAAACATGCAGAAATGCGCATGCACCAAATACAGCCATGAACACAAGGAGGTATGGGCAGTGCTGACTGTACACTAAAGGCTATAGGCTAGCCACTTCCTGTACTTCTGCACAGCCACTAAGGAGTACCAACATGTCTGTACACCTCACAAGAAGAAGTAGCTACCCCGCCTTCGCACCGAACACTACAAGGAGTAGCCACAGTTGAGTATATGAAGTATAGCTGACTCCTCTTAACACCCCAACATCTTACAAGTTGTAGTTGTAGTCCAGAATGCAAGGAGAGCTACACCAGAGACGAGCTGCCCCAAGGTCAGTGTCATCCTGGTCCAGCACAGCTTTTCTCCACTGTGAGCACTACACATTGAGCCCCCTCCTCTTATACCACACAGTGTGGTCACTCAGGCCACAACCTATCATCTTCACAGTAAGTGTATCTCTGTGGTGGTGGTGTCTGTGGCCAACTGCATTTGCTGATGTCACCTTGGTGATCACCTGATACCTACCCCAGCACCATTATCAACCCAGATGAATTAAAGTTGTACACTCTGTGCTCAAACATACAGACAGCAATACAGTGTGCTTGCTAACAACAGCTCAGCTGTGCACAGATGCTGTTGGCAGATGAACTGAACTTCACCAGCATCACTAACATTCTCTGTAGTGAGCAGTGCTGTGCTGTTGATCGTCTGACATGCAATGTCATTAGACAGACGACTTGCAGGTGCCCATCAAGCAGTTGGAACAAATTTGCAGATTACTGCAAGTAGCAAAACAGACAGCAGTCAAAACATATGTACAGTAGTTAGTGTGGTCAGTCCATACAAGACAATGCCATGCACTGATGCAGTTGCAATTGCTGCAAGCACAAGCCAGTAGGGTGATCACTAAGCAAGAGAGCGTCAGCATCAGACTACAGCTACAGCAAGGTTCTGGTTAGGGAGTGGTTGGGTAGGACCAACGACAAACTATGTACCTACTTCAGCTGTTGTGATACTGTCAATAATTAAGGGTTATGAGAGTCAAGAATGTTGTTTCATAGCCAAAATCTGCTTCTGAATCAAGGATCACTTATGATTGAATACCACACAAAGTGGACCTAGCAAATCTACCTATATACAGTATAGCACAGATGGCAGCACCCTTCCTGCCAGAGACCACCTGCAGATCCTTCTGCTCATCAGTAGTCTGGCGTGCTATAGCCCCACTTCTTGCCCATCTGATAAATGCACGGGGGGGGGGGGGGGGGGGGGGGAGCACCTTAAACTACTGGCATCCCCAATTAGGTACCCATTTACTGGTGTGAAAATCGGTAGTCACAAAGTGATTGGTTGAGACAAAGTGTGGCATTTACATTTCTGCTAGACCCTACTCTCTTGCCCTTGGGAGGGGAGTATAGGGGACAGCACACAACTAGCTCATCAGTCACAAAGAGATGTGCTAACAAGAAGATAGCACTGATAAAGCAATGGCAGCTGGAAGACTGATTTGATGGATATGAACACCTGCACTTCCTGTGTCCACAGAAGCAAAAGCTCTTTGATGTGTGCACACATCAGCACAAACAAGTCCTTCATTTAATGAATCAAACACCTCTCTGTAATGTCACCTAATTCATACTTACACTTGTGAAGGACCCCTCCCATTGCAAGTCAACAGACAGACAAAACAATGGAAGGACGCTGTTGAGTTTCACTCCTTAACCCAAAAGGTTATACGTACCTATGTATCATAAATTATTATTAATAATAGAATTTTCCTCAGAATACTATAAAATAGTCAGGAAATTTATGAAAGTGACTACAAAACTTGACCAGAAAGCAGTGACAAGTGCAAACCTGGCTCGGTCTGAAATTGCAAGCATGCAGCTCCAGATTCAATTACCAGTCATCGATTGGAAGGAGGCCAAGGTGATGGGGACCCATGCACACTACCACCAGAGATTTTTAATTGAGCCATGCCACACCAAGTCAACATCACCATGATGATGAACAGGGATTGATGGCAACTTGCCATCGGCTCACAACCCCGGCCCTTCTCAGCTACGTACTGTACGTACAGGCCCTACACTGAAGCACAGCATTATCCTGCAAGCATTTACAGTACGTCCCACATTTACTAGCCCATCATCATTCTCTTCAATTTTTATTCCACCAATACTTTCTGTTCATCTGCCATCTGCATTGGTTTGAAAACAACACGGCCAAGCAATCACTGCATACCCGCCCACACATCCCCCTGTTGTAAACAAGTCACCATGCTATGTATGTATATACAGTACTGGCTGTACACTACCACTGATGAAGGCTCTAGATTCGGCCAAAATGACTGGTAGTTTGGGCAATGATAATATATCTGCATTGATGCATGCTTGATTTCTGGCCAATGTGGCTACTCAGTCAGGATGCATACTGTAATTTACAATTGAGCAATTAAGGAGTCAGTTTTCAGTGCTGTCCATACCAATTATGCTATATATACAATAATTATATTGCAATAACCTTTCACACACATTGCACGGTAAGGCCCTGGGTTGGATGCCCAGCAGTTCCACTTTTGTTTGGAACATGTTTGCACATTGCACAGCCCTTTCAAAGGCCTAGAGATAGTAATGGCCAAATCAGATCTTCCATCAGACTTTGACAAATTAGTCCTAAAGGTAGATTAATTGCACTCCAGACTATCGGACTGTCTGCTCAGTACACTACAAGGTCACCTCATACTGTTCACTGCAAGTTCATTATCCTTTGGTACGCACTAGCCCACATTTTCACAATAATTCAGACATTTTGGTGACTATACAGCCACCTTCATCAGTGAAATACACCAGTGTCAACCAAACTTTTGTTCACAAACTGCTATCACATAAAGAGGACTGAAGTGTCTGTACACATTGAATATGAGTCCCTGTTGCATGGTATCACAAGACATGTGCCAGATGTAGTACAAAAAGCAGAACAAACAGAAGTTCCCCAGCATATTATTGTGATTATAGCTGCCAAGTACCTCTTACATGACAATATACCTTACAGAACTGTAGTATAAAATGCATACCAAACAAGAGCAAAGTGTTTGTTTCACAAATATAAGGAGCAGCAAGCGGTTGTCTAGCAACAGATACATACGTATGTTTTGTGGCAATAACCTGAGGTGAGGTGCGGTGCGGGAGTTGCTTTTAAATAACACTCAATCAACCCACCGGCTGGCACATGAGACCCGTTTCTCACCAATCTCAATATGATCACACATTAATCATCACACGAGAGCATGCACATTACTTGGAAGTGGACTGCCATGTCATTTCTCCACAGTGCATGCACATTGTATACTCATATTTATCTTGACGAATCACGACCCAGTCACATGAGAGCTGGCCTTCCAATGTGCAGCTGGCTTGCACGATCATGAGCCAACAGGGAGGAGTGTACGATATAGACCTGAGTGGCTAGGAAGACTCATATCGATCGATTCCTTGCGCTAGCCAGAACACTGAAACAGGTAGGTGGCCTCCAGGCAGAGTTGGAGAAGGGAGCAGATGTCATCCACGGTGAGGCTTATGTTATGTGATGTTACAGTATGTATTAGGTAATGTTATGTATTTAGTTAAACTCGCGCGTTACCTCACGTGATCACATCATCGTCTGACTGCCCTTTTGTATTTTTACTGTTTCAGTGTTCTGGCTAGCGCAACGAATCGATCGATAAGGGAGGAATGTGTTGTACAGGACTCCATTGTGCTGTGATCCTTCAAAAACAACTACTAACACAGCAATCACATGCATCTCGTAAACGTGCACACAGGAAATACTACTGTATATGACATTAATTTTTTGAGGCACTGCATTTGCAATATAAAATTTTATGTGATTAAAGGCAATAGACCGTCATGACACTATTGTGTACACTACTGCTTAAAGTGCATCTTAACACACCCAACATTCTAAACTATTGCCCTTCACACAGCTACGTACGCGCACATGTACATGAGTCACTCACGAGTGGGCCCTCCCCCTCAGAAGAGGAGAGATCGGTCCTGTTGCACTGCCACTGAAGCCAGCTGGGCTGTTCCCATTGGTGCAAGTTTCAATCTCTGCACAGGGATGCACTGCGACACACAGTACACATTAGCAATTGACATCAGATCAGACTACCCTTACTGACAAAGCAATGAATTTGACAGATTAACTCAGCCACGTACGTCAGTGACAACAGAGGTACAAAAAACAACAACAATACTTTAGTATGTAAATCTTATACTTCTCTATGTATAATAGTGAGCGAAGAAGCTGCAAATGACAGAATCAAGATATCTGAGTAAGGTTGAAGGTGTGTAATGAGAATGCTTAAGACATGATGACATACACAGGAGAGTGTGTCCAATTCCAAATGATGACATCTGCCTATCTTTGATCTGTTGACTGCGTGTTTTCAATTCTGACTGAGTCTGATCACTAAAATTGCTACACTGCCCAGCCATATATACCGTAGGTGTAAGCCAAGTTACGTAGGAAGGTCCCGGAGCAGTGTATCTTTGTAGCATGCATTCGAGAGGGCAGTGTGTTTTAGGATGGAAGGCTCATTGCTGCTTAGCTGTGGGGGTGGGGGTGACTCTGGGAAAGTGACTTAATTAATTGATTTATGTGCAATATTATTACAGTGCATGTTGCAATTTACATTATATACGAATGGATATACACACAGCTAGTAGCAAGTCCAGTATCAGCTAACAGAGTGCTGTGTATGCAATCGCCAGCTATATACCTCCAAGGCAAAAAGGTATTTGACTGATTGCATGATTGAGCAATAACCAAGAGAGGGTGACAATCAATCATTAAACACAAAATTTATGCAATGCAGGCAGCTGGAAGGCTCACCGACAAAGTGGGAAGAGATTGTATATAATGATAATATTATAGTGTGGCCCCGCCCTCCTTAAGAGATAACCCTCTGTGCCGATTGATTAATTAAACGTAGGCAGCTCACCAAGGAATGCCTACCACACTAGGTCATACACAACAGCTCTTGTAATATTATTATTAATACAATACTGAACTCCTAGTTGTGTGTGTGTGTACCACATGTGACCTGTTCTGCTGTGTACACACCCACCCACTGTGTGTACATTAGCACCATTAGATGTGCTGGGACTGCTTTGATCTGTGTACACACGTGGCCCCTTGATCGGCACCGACAAGCCATGTGAAAGCGCACTTACTCCACACACAGACACAGAAGGTGACTGTGCATGAAATGAATCAAGCAGACAGCATGCCAGCATGCCAGCATGCCAGACTGAGGACTGAACATAAAAACACTTTTAATGATCAAAGACATTGCGTGCTCAAGTATCCATGGACTTAAGTGTTCATGTTGTCACAACATCAGCAGGATTGGTCTAGCAAGTAGAACTAGCCCAACTGGGCACCAAGAGGTGAGAAGGCACCTAGAAGGAGTGGTCTAAATGCTCTAGCCATATCCTGATGTGACAGAGTCTGCATCGCTCTGTCGCTTATTAATAAGTTTTGTCCCTCACTGTAATGTACAATATTAAACATGTCTAGACCCCATTTAATGCAATTTTTAGGAACGCCACATCACATGCACTAGCTATGGGCACTGCACAGAACAACATTTGTTTTCCAGGCCTGCAAAAATATAGTGGTTTGGTCAAATATTGATTGGCCATACATGTCACGTGGCAATTGAAAGGTCTTGGCCAATCGAATTACTCTAGTACTCATGTGACATCAAAAGACCAATCAGAGCGATGTGGTAGCGAGTATCAAAACAATCTGACTGGCGGCTGCGTATCAGATAGCATCAAACACATGATTGGTGTAATCTCATCCCCAAGAATATGATTGGTGCATGATTCCTGATCCCGCCTAAAACTCTGATCAAATAGCACACAGCTAGCTAAGAATGCGTCCAGAGAATTAGGCATGGTCAGTAGTACACCCACCCGTCGCCATTTTCTCGTTTCACGGCAATTTCGCGTGACAACACGTTTCTTAACGCCGAAAAATGTCAGACAGGCGTTTGCGGCCGGCGCGGGATCCTTGGGCACGTTTTGAGGCGTGGAGGAACGCTCCAGGCATCAATAAGAGTGCAAACCTTAGGAGGATGTTTCCAGGGCTGGGATGGGGTATTGCAGCGTTTCTTGTTTTGACAGCGATTGAGGAACTTTACTGGAAACCCAAGCACGGCTCGTCTGCAGGCGACCATCACCACTAGCGACTCGAACTGCTGCTCATCTTGTGAAGTGAGTCCTGCTTTTGGTAGTTGCGTGGATGTAATTAAATGGTTTAATGTACTAGAATATGTATGCATTCTATATTGCATTGTCCCACCTCACCCCCTACCCCCACCCTGTAAACTCCCACCTCCACCCTTTCCCCAAAACACATCCCATGCATGCCTATAATTAGAGGCTTGCCAGACACCTTTCAGTCATACTGACTGAGTGGGTGTGCCTGTGTCCGAGCCCTGCATGTATGTACAGTCATGTTGTAATAATGGCGTCTGTCCCCCCCCTCCCCCCCAATGCTTTTTTAAAGTTAGGTGTGTGTGTGTGTGTGTGTGTGTGTGTGTGTGCACGCGCGCGTGTGTGTAGCATGTGTGTAGGAATGAGCTGTGTAGAGCTGCTATCAGATTCGTTAATGACCCTCAAGTAGCATCTCCTGTGTTGGTCAGGGCACACCTTAGCCAAGTGTATGTTAGTGGTGTAGTGTTACAGTGACGGCACTCGCTGGACAAGATGAGTGTTTATAGAACCAGAGAAATATTGAGCTTACACGTAGCAATACTTCCAAGGAATAAGGCGTTTCGACCGCGAAGGTCTTCGTCAGTTACAAAACTGTTTTGTAACTGACAAAGACCTTCGCGGTCGAAACGTCTTACTCTTTGGAAGTATTGCTACGTGTAAGCTCAATATCTCTCTGGTTCTATGTATTCCGTAGCATGAGCCTCTACGACATCAAGATGAGTGTTCCAAGCAAATACATGTCATTGGGTTAAAACTGTCTAGTGTTCTGAGAAACTTGTTAGGTGAATGTACTTGTATTGGTACAGTTGATTTCAGGTTGATTGTCCTATTTTTGCAAAGCCAAAAACCAAACTGACCAATCAGTTTCTCACCATATCTAACATTGCAGTGTAGTGTGCTTTTGTCTCTGGTTTGATTTGCCACTTTACACCTATTTTTACTGGCTGGTACTGGTACAAGCTGACTCTAACCTGCTGTGACCTCTGTTGATCTGACTGTGTAGTGTGACAGTCAAATTAATCTGAGAGTTGGATGTGAGTCAATTGCTGTTAAGCGATGAAGGTGCTGTAGACGACATGTCTAGCCTCGCTGGAAGTGTCTGCAGGTATTCTAAGCACAGCGGCTATAGTAATATATAGTACAGTGGTACGTTGGTCATACGCACTAGCCAACCCAACACGTTGTTTTCTATCAGCTAGTGTGTACGTATGAACATAGTTTTTCAATTGTGATTATGTTCAATTCAATTCATTACTAAAGTGCACCGTGCCATATATTGGCACTAGGACTCACATGGGGTCCATATTGGCACTAGGACTCACATGGGGTCCATATTGGCACTAGGACTCACATGGGGTCCATATTGGCACTAGGACTCACATGGGGTCCATATTGGCACTAGGACTCACATGGGGTCCATATTGGCACTAGGACTCACATGGGGTCCATATTGGCACTAGGACTCGCATGGGGTCCAGTAAAACACTACACAGCAAACACTATACAGCAAAAACAAGAAAGGCAGATATACTGGGGAAAGTAAATAAGAACAGATAACGTGTATAAGTAAGTAGGTATCTAATAAGAAGGAGCAAACAGCAAAGCAGTATACTGATTGTCAGCAGACGAGATACTTGAAAGACAACAAGTGCAGGC
This sequence comes from Aplysina aerophoba, assembly GCA_949841015.1. Lineage (NCBI taxonomy): Eukaryota > Metazoa > Porifera > Demospongiae > Verongiida > Aplysinidae > Aplysina > Aplysina aerophoba. The sequence continues at coordinate 4,488,533 of OX465036.1, read as the reverse complement.
ATTCCTAATTAGTGGCTGTCTAAGCGAGCATTCCCATTATATATAATATGTAGTTAATTAAATGTTGACTAACTAATCACTCTCTTCAGCCAGACAGTGTTCTGTTGGAGTGATGTACCACTTTGTGTTACTGAATGGCACGATAGCTTGTCAGTGAACTGCCCACCCCACCCCACCCCCCTGAGTGCGGCACAAACAAATAGCATGAAGATGCAGGCTCCCTTTCCTGTCTGTGTTGAGTTCTTGCAGTCCCAGTGTGAGAGTTGAACCATTACAGTACAGGTCATTGCCTATCTTATACATCACTCCAATGGTAAATAGGGCACCACTCACATGCTTGGGCATACATATATATCTGCTGACAAATGTTCAAGAAAGGCTCCCTAATTTTGCTTCTGTCAGTGATGACATGCAAAGATCTGCTGCAATTACAGACTTGGCATGTGAAGACCGCCGGACTGCCCGATTGATTTACTCAATGTGGACTGCAAGATTTGGATGATTCAAAATGACTGTATGACTACGTATGTAGACTTGATCTGTGATCCATGTTTTTTATGTACTCATAACAGTGCCTCATTGGGCTTGTTCCCTAGTGCTCCTGCACGTGTGCACTCTAATATTGATATTGATTGATTGATATACAGCAGATTTATGCAATCTTGCAACAAGCTTCGAAACCGTAGACTTCATTACCTAGGAAACAAATGACCTTTTTTAAAATATTCTGGGCACAGTGCTGAATGGCTGAAGATTAGGAGGCAGCTCCAGCCAGAGTCGATATCATGTTCCCGAAGGGTCTTTGTACTAAGTCTGCTGTATAAGCCTCTAATAACTTAATTATAATGAGGGCAAGGCCTAATGACTTAAATAGCGGCCCAAAGGGGTCAAAGTTCAGAGGTAATTTGTGTCACAAGATGCTTGTGATAACCATTTTGCAAGCTGTGTTAGTGCCCATTAGAGAATGACAGGAATGAGGTTGTCGTGCTGTCCTGTGGGACTGTACCTGCATGTTATGGGGGTGGCCATGCAGGGAGTGTGGGTGAGGAACAACACAATACTGTCCCATACAGTTGGGAAGTGGGATGAGCCCACTGGTGATCAAAAGTCACGTAGAAGTTAATTTGGCATGCTATCCCCTACTTCCCGCCTGCTACGATAATTGTGCGGCCTCCAGGCTACGTAGAAGTACGTACAAGCCAGTCACTGTGTGGATGTGTGTACAAGCCAGTCACTGTGCGGATGTGTGTACAAGCCAGTCACTGTGCGGATGTGTGTGCAAGCCAGTCACTGTGTGGGTGTGTGCAAGTGAGTCACTGTGCGGATGTGTGCAGCTTGTCCTGCTGTTGTGCAATAGTTTATTGGACAATGCCACTTCTCTCTCTCACCTGCAGGCACAGCATTCCTCTGCCATATGTCACTGTCGGTGTGGAATTATGATTGTGTTATTATTCTTAGTAACATTATGATATCATGTATGTTGTAATGTCATGTGCTGCTAAAAATGGTACCATACAGTGGAAATGAGATGTGTCATAGGACCAGGTGCACACATGCTGAAGCATTCCACCAAATGTGGGCAAGGATGAATGTGTGTTACATCAGACAATTAGGTTGGTCTGGTACGTACATACATACATATGTATGTACTGTATATATTGCATACAGGTCATACAAGCCCTAACAGATAAAGGTGATATATATGAATTGTAGCATCCTGTACCTCATTGAAGTTGATGCTGTTCATTAAGCTCTGAAAATTACCAGTAAGTTAGTGAGATTATACAAAAGGCCCATAGGACCTTTCTGTGTGTGCACTACTGCTGTAGTGCTAATGTGCTTTGGCAAACCTAGTCGTGGTTGGCATGTGAATAGCTAATGGTACAGTCGTGTGGTGTCTTCAGAGCGAGAGTGTGTTCGTATATTGTTGTTACCAACACGTTGCTATGGGTGCATGGTCTGCGTCATCGCACTCGCCGCCCACTACCTGGCGTTGATGCTTCCGTTATGTGTACTCGCATGTGGTGAGCAGATGGACCCCTTTTCGTTGGCTCAACTGCATCCTGGGTAGGCACGGCCAGTGCTCTCTGCCCCGTGTGATACTGGGGTACAATGGGAAGCGCGTGTGCATGCGTATGCCCAGGAGACCTGCTGGTCACTTCTTCCGTTTGTATTGACTATAATAAAGTGAATGCATTATGAGCACTTATGAGACTGCGAGGAGTGTGGAGAGCCAGTGATGTGGCATGGGAAGGGGGCATGGGAACACCAAAGGGCACTACATGTGTCCGTTAGAATTAAGAGCTAGGGAAAGAGAGAGAGGGGTGATTCATGTAAGGAGCTGTCCTGTAGGAATAATGGACTGCACACCCGATGTGTTGTAAGGTGCTGTGCTGTTGAACACACCCTGTGTGTTGTAAGGTGCTGTGCTGCTGAATACACCCTGTGTGTTGTAAGGTGCTGTGCTGCTGAATACACCCTGTGTGTTGTAAGGTGCTGTGCTGCTGAATACACCCTGTGTGTTGTAAGGTGCTGTGCTGCTGAATACACCCTGTGTGTTGTAAGGTGCTGTGCTGCTGAATGCACCCTGTGTGTTGTAAGGTGCTGTGCTGCTGAATGCACCCTGTGTGTTGTAAGGTGCTGTGCTGCTGAATTCACCCTGTGTGTTGTAAGGTGCTGTGCTGCTGAATACACCCTGTGTGTTGTAAGGTGCTGTGCTGCTGAATACACCCTGTGTGTTGTAAGGTGCTGTGCTGTTGAATACACCCTGTGTGTTGTAAGGTGCTGTGCTGCTGAATTCACCCTGTGTGTTGTAAGGTGCTGTGCTGCTGAATACACCCTATGTGTTGTAAGGTGCTGTGCTGCTGAATACACCCTGTGTGTTGTAAGGTGCTGTGCTGCTGAATACACCCTGTGTGTTGTAAGGTGCTCTGCTGCTGAATACACCCTGTGTGTTGTAAGGTGCTCTGCTGCTGCTGAATGCACCCTGTGTGTTGTAAGGTGCTGTGCTGCCACTACCTACCACATGGATCTAAAATCCTGCCTCAAAAGACCACCTGGTCACTGCCTCTTCCTAGAAGTATATAGGATCATAAGATCTGCTACATATATGCAGCGAGAGTAGGAAGTGGAGAGAGCTTGGTTGACATAGCAACCCTCTCATACGTATATACATATATAGGTACTCTTGTTTACACATTCAGTGCATATACGCAACATCATGCCTTACTCTGTAAAAGGAAGAGATTATTTGAGGCAGGGTGCGTGACTGGTGTGCCCCCTGGGTGTCCTGTGACAACAGAAATCACCTGATGTCTGTAGGTGAGTCATGCAGTTTGCAGGAGTGAGAGGGTATGCTTGGAATGTCCGGACGTGTGATTGTGCAGAGACACAGTCTCATAGTGAATAGGTGTGTGCTTGGGAACTAGTGTTGTAAGTTACATCACGCTTCACTTGAGAAAATAGATTCTTGGAATCTCTACGTGTGTGGCTTATGAGACTGCCTGATAGTCTCCACACCTGTTTCCATGGCAACCACGAGTGTCTATTACTTATTTCCATGTGCACTGTGTGTTGATAACCAGATTTGCATGATGCATGCTTGCATGTTTAGCTACACACACTCATCACACACACACACACACACACGCACAGACACTCGCACACACACACACGCACACACACACACACACACACGTACACACACATGTCCCTATACATGAATACGTACATTAGGCTGTTCTGTCTGACATGAGCTAGTGATCCCTGCATCGGCTTCCACGAGAAGATTGCCTCTAGCTCTTCTCTCTACACCATACATGAGTAAACAACGCCTACAATCACTATGCAGACATGCAGTGCATTCAATCTATAATGGTCATTGTGCTAATGCACTTCAGCACTGAAACTGCAGCATACTGTGCTATGAGGAATGACTGGTACGTATATAGGAAGTCCACAGTGACCATGTAGGTCATATGGGAGTAACTTCTGTGAAGTCCACAGCGCATAGCTGCACCACACACCCATGCACATGCATGCAGTGTCTACTCATTACAATTCCCCCGTTGTGTACGTAGGAGCTGCCGGTATGATCGATCCTTGCCTCTCCCTCATTCCAAGCATTTCTTGCCCTGTATGTACAATACATCAAACCATGAAGAAAGAGCTATAGTGAACTGACCAAAACTTCGGCAAGATTGCTAGCAGTCTAATGCTGGTACCTCAAGAATCGCCCTCTTTTCGTGCCCAAACCAGAGAAGCCCCAGTGCACTTCACATCACTTTATGTACATTGCAATCATGGCTGGCATACAACTTGCAATTCAACTGGACCACAGCACACACCACAGCTGCTCAAAGCATCATCATAGTAAAATGCGGAGATGTATACAGAGCTTGCAAAATTTGTACATTCAAAAGAAAACAATTACAAACAGTATGTCTGTCCTTGAAAGCAATATAATAAGGATAAGAATTTCAACCAGTAGAGTAGTGATACACACAACCTACCTAGAGTCTCATTATATGACGGATAAAAACACACCGGTTCAAAAAGTAATAAAGTGTAGCCAAATTTGCACACACGCACACAATATTAGATGAAATAAAAGCACACTTTTTATAGAGGAGGAAAACCTGTGTTGAGTGCAATACAATTAATTTCTACAGTGCTATGTATTAATGCATATTCACACAAAAAATGGTAGTACAAATACTGTACATACCAACCAGGCTGGAATGCCTATAAAGTGTAAAATCATGAAGGCTGCTAAGTAATAAGATATGAAAACATTTCATGATGTAAAAAGAGGCAAAATTGTGTGCATAGCTAAAACAGCCAGTTAAAAATAGCAGAGGAATATCACAAGACAAAACGAACAATAGATTGAATTGAAAACTGCGAGAAAAGCCAAAAAATAGGAAAAACAAAACAAAACCACTCCTGATTCACGGATCCCAGTGATCAAAAATTTCTTGTTGCTTTGGAGCCACGAGTGAGTGGCCGGTGGTGCTGGAACCCGTCGTTGGAGTGCTGCCACTGCCAGCAGCTTCGACAGAAGTACTTGAAGCACGTGAAGTCGCGGCAGAAGTACGGTCCAACCACGCGCTGGCAGATGGTGCACAGGGAGTCCTCAAGATACGGATCAATTTGAACCTATGGAGAGGGGAGGGGACAGGGGAGGAGGGAAAATGAAGCATGAGAGGTTGAGATAGAACGAGTCAACACACATTCACGGGTTGCAAGTAGCAAGTCCACTCTAAAGTTTGGCTTTGTACTTTTTTCGGTAGACACGTAAGCATGTCCCATTCTTCAACGTGCGAGTGCTGTGAATCGCTCAACCTCCATCGATCAGTATTACTACCTAAGATGGCACACAACAGACTTAGGAGGAAGCACGGGGTACAGGCGAGACCTGTAGCAACTTCCTACTCCATTCAATTCATCACGGAGCATTCGGGCATTGTTTGCGTCTAGTACTCCTCTTGATAAACCCCCTAGTGCTGACAGCTATGTGCTACTGCCTGTGAGGGGTCTGATAGCAGCTCCTGACACTCCAGCTATGCTGGCACCTGCACTACACATGGCTTCACACAAAAGGATCGCATCACAGGTTGTTGTCACCACGGGTTAGATAAGATGGGACCACTCCATCATGGCCTTCACATAGGGTTCTGAGCCAAACAATTATGGACTACACTGCACCACACTCCCCCACAACATATGTATGGCCCTCTACCTCTCAACACACTCACACCTACACACACACCCAGACAGACAAGACAATACACATACGCTTGCTTGCACTCATGCGCGCGCGCACACACACACACATGCACATGGACCACCTCAACATACCTTCTTGGTGAACTTGGATGTCTTGATCTCCATAAATCCAGACTGAACTGCTTTCAAAAAACTCTTGGGATTGCCAAATGTCACTCTCCCTGAGCCTACAGACACACAGGTGCACACACAATATTAATACCTGAGACTCAAAAACATCTGCACCACACCACACAGTTTACTACATCACCCCACCCCCACAGGTTAATTCACCCCCACCCCCACAGGTCACTTCACCCTCACCGCCACAGGTCATGCAAGTGCAAGTCACAGAAAGCACAAATATAGCAAAGGTGACGGACGATGGGTCACATTATTACAGCACGCCCAAATAAAGGGATCTTGTGTAAACACCCCACCCTGGTCATGCCTGACATGGCCCTTGCTCACCTATGGGGTACTTGTAGCGGTCAGTGTCGATGCCAGCGTACACCACACCTCCAAAGAGGTCATTCATGATGCTAGCAAGGGCATCTGGAGGGGGAAGGGGAGGAGGTGAAGACCAGAGGAGAGTGAGGGATAAGGAGTGGGGAGGGGACCAATGTGGAAGGACAGCGTAGCATACAGAGGGTTAATCAGCCAAGGCTCCAGACAGGTGTGTTGTGTGTACTGGAGTTAATAGCCTAACTGTCTCTCATTACATGCACAAAGTCACATCTCCAGTGGGCTCTGTAGGCATGCTGTCTGGCTACAGTCTAACGTGGAGGACTGTACTAGGACTCACCAGCGTTGATCAGTCCATGCAGGCCACCGACAAAGACGGTCCTTGTTGGGTCCAGACGTGGGGATGGGCATCTAATAGAGTTGCTGTCCGAAAGAGCCCATGGAATCACTTGCACCTACATACGAGGAGTGGGACAACAGTTGGTCATTCAGTGTGGGTCACTTCATTCACTTGGCAATTAGGGCACAATAAAGTGCTTTGGTACCGTCAATAACTTATTTGGTGAAGCAGAAGACTAAAGAAGCTTCACTGACTTCATTAGAGGAAGGCAATTCACAGAGCTCTTTAGTGGGGAACTCTTAGAACTAAGGTCCCTTTTCCACATTGAAGGCAAGCCATTCCTACTTGAATTCACGCATACACCCTTTCTGAGCTGCTCATATGCATCACTGACTGGCAGATTGCCTGCAAAGCTACTCCTACAAGTGGTACCATCCATACAGACGTGACGTGACCACCCACACAGTTTGCACACACCCGACAACAGTGTACACACACTGCCACACAACACAGCACAACACTTGTGAACCCCTCCACACAACATTCATCCCCTCCCATACAACACCTCTCCCCCACCCATTACAAACACTCACACCCCCACACCACACCCACCTCCTTGCTCCTCATCCTCTTGCTGGACACCTGGTAGTACCACTGGCCACCCTCGCTGGGGTCAAAGCGACACATCTGAAGAAGAGCTCTCACTGACTTTTCGTTTTCAAATGTCACATACACATAACCTGAGACACGTAGAAAACAAGCCACAAAGTGACTACGCACTCTTGGGCTACTGTGGACGCAGTAGTTACCATGGCAACCAAGACTCCCAGCCCGCTACAGATCAACACATTAATACATGACATCCAGTACGAACGGCCTTTCTCAACTCAACCCTCCTTCCTTCCCACTCCACTCCACCGTTTGAGCTCACTACACAGCCACACAGGCACTTGATGGGCTGGCTGAATGCCACCTGTGTAACTTTAAGCTACCTCCCCATACACACCTCTCCCACACTTCTCACCTTTTGGTGGGTGTCGGTTGTGCTTGCCCTCCTTGCCAGGCCAATCCACAGACAGGTTGCCAAAGGGACGGAAACCTGCGATGAGGCTAGCCTCGGTGATGTCCCAAGGGACTCCCCCCAAGAATACCCTGGGGCTGTAGGTCGGGTTCTTGTGCCTTTTAGGTGGAAGCTGGCCACTCCAAGTGCAAATCACCTCGGCTAAGGGGGCGGGGAGGAGGAGGGGCACGATGGGAGGCACTATCAACAACAATTGTCACAGAACACATTTGTGTTACATGAACCAGGGACAAGAATGTCCCTCCCGCCTAAAGGGGATCAAGTGCTCTAAACAAGCCAGGATCAAGTTACACTGGACCCCAACATGGCACTGACGCAAACTCTCCTCCGAAGCTAGCAGAAAGGGGACAAGGTTTCACCAGCATTGTATTGCAAGGCCCTCTTCCACAATACCAGACACTTCATGTCAACCCGATCCCCCATAGGCCACCACAAAGTGTAAAGTACAAAGCTATACAGAAAACAAGGCTCCACCTGTCAACAGAGGTACATCTTCTAGCAACGGAGGCATGTCTCCTAGCAACAATGATGTGCATATCTTCTAGTAACAGGAGTAGCTCTCTTATCAAGAAGACCCCCATAACAACAGATAGGCCACAGTAAGTAGAGTGTGGTCACATGACCTACTACGTGTCGTATGATTGGTAGACACTCACGGTGAACAGGTCCAGAGACAGAAACCCGAGTCTGAAGGGGGCGTGACATCAAAGGTGGCTGGGAGGAGGTTAGGTCAACAGAGTAGGATCGACCCGGAGGCAGAACAGGCGCTGGGATCTGCCCCATGCCCTGCAGGCTGCTTCCAGAGAAGTTCCACTTCTTGTCACTGAAGAAGTCCCCGAGTGAAGCATCCGAGGAGTCTGATGAAGTTGATTCAAAGGCATCTTGTTCGCCGTCTGAGCCAACCGAGGAGACAGAGGTGAAGAGGGAGCGCTGAAGGTCTCCGGACTTGGAAGTGGGTGTCTCGGCAATGGACATTGCATCCTACAGGCACAGACACGTTTACACAGTAAAAATAGTAAATGCACACATACTGTAAACACACACAGACAGCATTGCTAACATCCAGTGCTTGTATAGCCCTGCACATAATAAACCCTTTACAAACACGTGACAGATGACAGACATAATAGAATAATAGAATTCACACCACTTCATGCACACATACAGCATTGAAGAAGCATAACCAACTTATCAGCCAATGAATGTCATTATACTAGCCAGCTGTCTTGGCCTCCAGCTTCCAAACATTCAACAAGAATGGCCATACACAAACACCAACACCCCCACAGGCCCCCTACACACCAACACCCCCACAGGCCCCCCTACACACCAACACCCCACAGGCCCCCCTACACACCAACACCCACACACCATGCAAAAGCACACACACACACACACACCACACTGAGGCACTAGTGAAACCAACGTCAAAGCAAAACGAAGTGCTATGTTGAAATTAGCTATACTGTTTGCTAAATCTCTCCATTCACGCTGTGCACATACTGTGTCCACACACACACACTGACACACACACACACACACACACACACACACACACACACACACACACACACACACACACACACACACACACACACACACACACACACACACACACACACACACACACACACACAGCCAGCCAGCCGCATTCTGTCAACTAACCAGCATGGAGGACAGGCTGTTGGTGACTGTAGCGCTCACAGACGTCGGAACGCTGGTTGTGAAGTACGCTTCATGTTCTTTCCCGTTAGTTCCCTCCAAGTTAAAGTCGAATACAACCGGGTCGCCGACGTCAGCGGGCGTGCACGCGGGCTTGAGTAGTGGCGAGTGCATGGGGTAGCCATACGTCCAAGGGGATTGTGTGGAGGGGAGGTCACCTACGGAGGGGGGGGGGGAGGAGGGGGGAGGGAGGGGGGCTGATCGTACGTGGATGAACTGCACAGCCGCACGCACTCGTGATGACGGCCCGTAGCAACCCCACCTCGCACACTCACAAGCGTTCAGTCAACTTACCTTCACGCTCTTCGGGTGTCCCAATGCCTGAGTCCGATCCGTTTTTCATCTCTCCCGCAAGACGCGAGTCCACGGAAATAGGTGACCCTCGCTGAAACTCCTTCAGTTGCAGGAGAGAGCGTAGACAAACGAGTAACCACTACATACCGCTGCACGCACTGTGCTCGCTCTACAGCCGGTCATGCGGATCTGCAGTCTCAACACTTGCGCACACTACCTACCTGGCTCGGCTCTTCGATCACCGGCATTGTTGACTACACACGGTCAAAGTGTTGCCGAGCCGTCAAAGCTAAAAACTACCAGACCTGTTTCTGTAAAAAGACGAAGAGTTTCGTCCAGCCGATTTCACAACGGCTCGGTTAAAAACGCACGTCTCTAGCGAGACTCGACTCCTTTTAGTATGTCGCACTTCCTCATGGCAAGCTAATGACGCCCAGTGACCACAGACGAATCAGCTGATCACGAATACGTAGGAGGAAGGGCGTGGCACACATCAAATGTATGCAATCGTATTGTAGCATTACTTAGTATTGTGTAGTAAACGCACTCAACGGTGAAGTGTAAACAACGCGCCGAGTCGAGGTATTTCCACACAAAAGGTCGCTTTAAAGATTAAACTTCTAGCTAATTGGCGGTTCCTTTCAAAGTTCTTAGATGTCCTTTGCACATGTCAATAATACCTTGACTAGAGCTAGCAGTGAGTAATTGTGCTTGCCACACAAGCAAGACAAGATTACAGCCTTTCGCACTGTGAGTTGTATTCCTAAGCAGACAGCTACTCCGTCCATTCATGTTTGTGACTCTCCTGCACTTGCTCCCCCTTCCCCACTCTTCCCCACCATCTCCCAAACCCCTCCCCCTCTCCCATTTGGCATGCATTTACTAACATACTGTTGTCATTACCTTCTAAAGGATGTCATAAATAAGAATAGCTATAGCTCACTAATGCAAGTACACACATGCAAACTTGTTGTCTTCTTTGTCACCCTTTGCTCATACCCATGCGTGCAGGCTGCACTGTGTGCACACTCAAGCACACACACTCAATCATTACAGTATCACAGCTGTGAACCCCACCATATCAGGAGTGACTCAGTGCCTGTGACTTCAACCACACCACTTTTATGTAAGACAAAAATGTATATAGTCCAAGAGAGCTCTATAATAATATATATACCATGCCCCAAATGAGATTTGTGGCGGTATGATGTCATTGGACGGGTTGCTGACTTCCTGCACTACTGAGATTGCAGGGCTCGCTGCAAACCACAAACACATTCCGCATTACTGTCCAGCATAAATATATTTTCTTCTATTCCAGGAAGTTCCATAGAGGAGGTTCCAAGGGCAAGCAGCTACTTCCATGTGTTTTTCTGTTCCGGACCGCAACAACTTCACACAACCCATGCATGGCTCTGTACCGCTATATGTGCGTGTGCACTCACATATTGCGTCATCAGGCACAGCACAGCGCAAAATGGGGCGTGACATACTGTAGTTACCCACAGCTTTTGCAGCAGCCCAGTCTCTTTTCCTCTCTGTCTCTGGTGCGTACATACATACACAAAACACAGCTACATACATATGTACACACATTCTGTTGACCTTTACACACATACACATGCGTGTACAAACACACCTGTACAGGTGTATGCACACATCCACACTGCCCACATGGCAGCAATGAACATGTCCTTTAGTGGTGCTACATTTCCAGTGATACATTTTGTGCCCTTGATTCCATGTTCTCCAAGTGCAAAGGACAACAAGATACAAGGCATGCCTGTGCAAGTGTAAATGTCACTGTCACTTCAGACAATTGGCACCCTGGGTTGGTGGCTTGCTAGAATTCAGCTGTGTTAGCAGCAAACAGGACACAAAGAAGGAAGCAGATGATATTACTGGCGGGGTGACAATAGAATAGGGTCTAATTCAGCCATTTGTTATTGAGCAGGCTAGAGAGTAAACAGGAGAAGGAAACGAGTGCTAATGCACTCTCTGTTGGCACAATGTGAAAGGAAGCGTTATCTGATTGTGAATGTGAACGTGTTTTCAATTGCCATTTGAGTAAAGTCTTCATTTACACACAATGCACGTGCGCACATGGGTACACACCTACATATGTACATACACACCTACACTCATGTGTGCACTCGCCACATAGATAATACGTACATATACTTCCTCCTCCTCCTCCTCTTGTCACCTTGCCAGTAAAGGGCATAGGGCATGACCCAGGCAGTAGTGCTGCATGCGTCCTGTTCCTGCCCTATGTATACACGTACATACACACTTGCACCTGCACACACACAAACATACACACACTGCCTATAATGGCAATGACTGAATGACTGCTGACTAATGACTGAAAGTATCTGTTGTCCACGCAGGTGTCACATTTCCAGTCTAGCCTCAGAGTCTGGGTGATTGCATACCAGCAGTGCTCCACTGGTCTCTCCCATGCTCTCCACACACCAGTACACTGCTATCGTCCTCACTCCCCAGATACCTGACATTGGCTATAACCATGCAGCTCAGACATGCCTAGAGGTGTGAGCTGTGTGCAGTGTGAGATAAGTCATACCATATGGCACACTGGGCACTGGAGGTTTTCCTGCTCAAATTACCTTATATTTTATGGGCTTAGGCCTCATTAGGCAGGTGGTCTGAATAGAGAGGTGGCTACATGGTATATAGAGGGTAGTCTATAGCGTACATGTAGTGGGGCTCTGTCTAGTGCTCGGCAAGTGGCTGCAAGGGGTGTGGTTAGTAGGCGGCTGCAAGGGGTGTGGTTAGTAGGCGGCTGCAAGGGGTGTGGTTAGTAGGCGGCTGCAAGGGGTGTGGTTAGTAGGCGGCTGCAAGGGGTGTGGTTAGTAGGCGGCTGCAAGGGTGTGGTAATCTGTCATTGTAGTTGGTTATGAACCACTCTCTCCTCCACAATGACAGTGCACCTGTGCCTCCTGCTACGTAAATATAGTAACACTGTAAGTTGCAAACAGTGTATCTTATTCAATTCATGTACACACAAATGTGCAGTAGTACACACAGCTTAGTGATCAACTTCAATCCATTCTGTTCTATACAGCAGAGCCTCACAACCAACCATCCCTTGCCTGAAGTTGGTCTACGCACCTGTGAGGGGAAACAGGAACATCCTGTCTGTGACAAGGACTCATCATCACACGCAGGTGAGGCATGGCGCAAAACTGCTGTTGTCACAAAATTCAGCAACAGTTGTAACAGTTCAGAAAGGCACCACCACACATTGGCATCCTAGTGCTTGAAAGAATGTGTGGAAAGTACAGGTGAAGAGAGAGCAATGCACAAGCAGCAGGCAGTACTTTGTACTTTGCTTTCCACCACACATACACACACACACATACCCACAGGCCAATGCCTGCCAGTATTTTTAGATACAATTATTGTAGTGACTGGCTCTACTCTGTGGAGGGACTAGCAGGCTAGACCAGGCTCCAGTGACAACTGAACATGTCTGTGCAACTCTGATGTGATGTCAACAAGAATGCTACTGCAGAGTGCAGCTCTTGCACACAACAGCAGACTCATCGGTGCCATGAAGCCGGGGCTTCATAATTCACTTTAGCACCCCCTCCATGTCAGCACAGCCAACACCATAAAGTGTGTTCCCCCCTGTGTGTGGACACGCCGGCAATGTCAGCACAGCTATTACCATAAAGTGTGTTTCCTGTGTGTGGACACGCCGGCAATGTCAGCACAGCCAACACCATAAAGTGTGTTCCCCCTGTGTGTGGACACGCCGGCAATGTCAGCACAGCCAACACCATAAAGTGTGTTCCCCCCTGTGTGTGGACACGCTGGCAAATTACAGAGTTGAAATAGGGCATCCAGATTGGCACACACACACACACACACACACACACACACGCACACACACAGACAGGCTGAGGCAGACGAAACGCACTCCCACACACCACACCCATACAAATACACACACACACATGCTTGCACACAGACAGCACCCTTGTAAGCACAATAACAACTTCAAATGCTGATCCATTGGTGATGTATAGCCATTCAAATAACTGTTTCCTAACATGGAAGAGTGCAGGAAGCAGAAACACATCCATGGCCTGTGCTCACTGGAGGAGGACACACCGGGTCTTGTGACATTGGCCGAGAGAGAAATTCCATTCACTGCAGAACCGAGTGGCTTCTGGTCATTGTCTTCCTTCACACAAAGTAACTTGGTTAGCCCTGGGAGGTGAAAGCACTCTTCACTACAAGGCATTCATGTGGCCAGCCTGTGAAGTGCAAGTGGTGAGGAGTCACCTGAGTTAGTGTACTCAGCCGTGACACTGACTTCAGCAGCAAGCCCCTCATGTGGAGCTTCCTGCAACCTAAAGCTGCCAATGTGTTTGGATGTTCTAGCATATGCGGGTGTGGGCCTGTTGGAGCCACTGGGACACGGATGGGAGAGTGCGGTTGTAAATCCTACACAACCCATTAGCAGCTACCCCTGCTGGCCGAGGCAGGGTCTTTTGCAAGTATGAACAACACATTAGAACAACCTACCCAACTGTAATGGTTGGGGTGGAATTACAGGAGGTTGTACTCACCAACGCCCTTGTGTGTGTGTGTGTGTGTGTGTGTGTGTGTGTGTGTGTGTGTGTGTGTGTGTGTGTGTGTGTGTGTGTGTGTGTGTGTGTGTGTGTGTGTGTGTGTGTGTGTGTGTGTGTGTGTGTGTGTGTGTGTGTGTGTGTGTGTGTGTGCATTCAGTGTTGTGCCAGCCTTCATGGGTATGTTACAGCCACTAGAAGTCTTCCTCCTACTGTAGCTTGTTCAGTTCCCTGAGTGCTGGATTTGGTAATGCTATTACAACAGATGATGGTACGTATGAGCATGTTTGGACACAGGAAAGTGCCTTCACACCTCTGAAGGCTATTAATGGAGGAGATTCAATTTTGACCATTTGGGGGAGAAATGATGTGACTTCACTCCGTACAAGGAGACTTCCATGTTCCCATACCAACACAGGTCTGGGATTGTGGGGGATGGTCCATAAGTCAATTACCACTGCCTTCCCAATGAGACCTGTGCAAACAAGATACTCTAGTATCTCCATTTTGGTCTGGACTATGGTTATGAAATTTGGCAGTGTATGTCAATGATGTGTGGGGAGTCCCACAGTCTCTGACTCTGACTCTGCTTCAATCAACCAATGAATGTACTTATAGCTGCCCACAGCCAACACCTTGATCCACAAGAAAATGAATACACTTCCTAGTGGACATTGAAATTGTATTCATAGCTCAATGGTCAGCAGGCCATCTGCCATGCAGCAGAACAGAAGCTAGTCACGCTTATGTAAGCCGTATTGGGAAAATGCAGAGAAGTAGTCCTGAATGAATACTACAGAGCATACTTTCATGTCGCTGTGAAGAAAATGAACTTGAAACAAGCACTGGTGGAAAGAGGTCTCATGTCTAAATTTCCTCACTTACCCACCCCACTTATTCCACATACGTACATACCAATCCTTCAAGAATCCTCCTTCTGTCCCCAGCCAGGGCTGTACCTACTGCTCCCTGTATGCTTGTCCTGCTGCCATGCTCAAACACAAACCCAGCAATGCACTCCACTCTTCATGGCTGTGTCCAAGGGCTGTATCTGCCATACACTGCATGCAGCTAGCCACATGCACATTAATGCACAGTTACTTCTATGGTATAGGCAGACACAATGGCCTTGTATACTTGACTGAAGCCAATGTATAGGAGTATTGCATCATATAACAATGGTATTGCACCACATCGTGCTGCTGTTACATCATACAATCCAATGCCAATAAAGGGCATTGTCAGTGCATGGCTGGCGCCTAATGGTGTGTGTGTGTGCATGTGTATGCATGTGTGCATGTGTATGTGTGTGTGCATGTGTATGTGTGTATGCATGTGTATGTGTGTGTGCATGTGTATGTGTGTGTGCATGTGTATGTGTGTATGCATGTGTGTATGTGTGTGTGTGCATGTGTATGCCTTTGTATGTATGTAGTCCTTCAGAGGATGCCAGACCACTGGCCTCAAAAACAGCTTTTTAAAGATCAGACCAAAGGGGATGAAGAAGAGAAGGCCATGAGGTCTGCCCAGCAGTGCTGGGTAGACCTCATCAGCCGTGACCTGCAAGGGATGGACAACTGGCAAAGTGACTGCCAGGATCGCAAGAAGTGGTGGCAACTGATCAGGACTAACCGAGGTTAGGGTACCAGATGAGGGTTCCCGCCCAGTGTTCAGAATAAACAAAGAGTGTGTGTATGCGTGTCAGCATGTGTGTGTGTGTGTGTGTGTCTGTGTGTGTGTGTGTGTGTGTGTGTGTGAGTGTGAGTGTGTGTGTGTGTGTTCTCTCTCTCTGTGTGTGTGTGTGTTCTCTCTTTCTCTCTCTGTGCGAGTGTGTTCTCTCTCTCTGTGTGTGTGTGTGTGTGTGTGTGTGTGTGTGTGTGTGTGTGTGTGTGTGTGTGTGTGTGTGTGTGTGTGTGTGTGTGTGTGTGTGTGTGTGTGTGTTCTCTCTCTCTCTCTCTCTCTCTGTGTGTGTGTGTGTTCTCTCTCTCTCTCTCTCTGTGTGTGTGTGTGTTCTCTCTCTTTCGCTCTGTGTGTGTGTGTGTGACTGTGATGTAGAAATGTCAGAGTGGAGTACGACTACAGTACAACAGCAACCAGTGCAACCTCACAACCAGTAAAAGAGCACACTTCTGCAGAATTTAAAGAGCAGCTACAGCAATGTGGTGAGTGGATGCATGCACAAAGTGTAATGAACAGCAAGGTTGCCACACGAAAAGTGAGGGAGTTGTATGTGGAGGAGAGGGGATTGAATGTTGAGAGCCACACTCATGTCGGATTTCGCATGAAATGGAACCCCTAGGATCCCCTTCGCAACACCTGAGGACCATCCCAGTCCTACCAGACAGAGAAAGGGAGACAATGCAAACTCCATTTGACATGACCTTCCACTCTGTCTGGTCAATAGGATGGTGCTGAAACCTTTGCAAACAGAATTCCTCCAGAGGAGACAGAGGCCAAAGAAGGGAACCCTTACAGGCTTCACAACCCCTTCATGCCTACCTTTGTCAATGACTATTGCCACTAGCACTGTGTGTGACTTACTCTCAACAATCACCTGAGCTGGGTGCCCTTCCAGGCATTGCAGCAGCTGTTATGATGGTGCTATATATGGCAACAAGCAACTATGATGTCATACCATTTCCATATAATAATACATGCAGCACTGATGTTTTGAGTACTACAGTTGCTGTCAGTCCTATATGCTGACGTATGCAATACAATGGGTACATTACCATCGCCTTCCATCCCAAATTTCAACTACTATGACCTGCACGACCAACAATGCTACGTATCCTACGACACTGCCTTGCACAATGTTTACTGTGTCCTCTTCATAGGACCACTCTCGAGTCTGCCACCTTATGCTGGCAAATATGTATATGTACACACATTATGTAGTGTTAGAAGCCACTTTCTATACAGTCGCATAGCAATTGAAAGCAACTATCACTGTTTTGTGTAATAGTACAGAGTTCTGACGGCCCAACGTAAGCCACGTACGCACCTACAGTGTCAGCCTTTAGCTGCAGTGAGACTCAGCAACTTGACTGACTCAAACCTTCTTGGCACCTTGAATGACACGTCACCTTACATGTTACCTCACATGTCACCTCCCCTGTCACCTCACATGTCACCTCACATGTCACCTCACCTGTCACCTCACATGTCACCTCACATTACACTTTGGGTGACTCTGACACAGTTGTACTACAGGTGCACTTAGTAGGATTGCTGTTTCTCTTGATGGCTGATCACCTATCCCTACACCTACTACACAAAATTGAGTGGTTGCCATGGCAAAGACAAGTAGACAATTACAAGTTGTCCTGAGAACAGAGGTGAATTTACACAATGTGTAATGGGGCAGCTGTCAGTGGAGCCCTCACAAATGTCATCCTTGCTCAAGTTACACACAGAACAATACAAGAAACAGATCACCTGACAGTACTGTGAAGGCAACCAACCATTCGCCATCTGCTCTTAAGTTTGAGCAATTCCAAGTAGCTACCTGGGTGGGTACGTATTTACTATGACTCAACCTTCAAATAAATGAACTCGTTTGAATGATACCACAGCCCTTACCACTACTTTAGCTGCAGGGCTCTGACCAACTCTAATGAGGGCCACCCTATGTAGGTACACACAGACATACGTATACACACCACCATGTCATGGCAGTAACAACCACAGTTCTTCTGCAGGCTTGGTCTTAGTTGGCTTGGTACAGTCACAAGGGATGTGGTTTCTGAAAACACTTCACAGCCATGTACTGTAACAATGGCTGCTTGATATTCAAATCCTATTCCCAAGAGGAGCTCAAGTTACAATGTGTGTGTCCAGTGTAGTAGATTCGCACTGCATGGCAGGCAAGCTAGCTGCCAGGTTGC
This sequence comes from Aplysina aerophoba, assembly GCA_949841015.1. Classification (NCBI taxonomy): domain Eukaryota; kingdom Metazoa; phylum Porifera; class Demospongiae; order Verongiida; family Aplysinidae; genus Aplysina; species Aplysina aerophoba. Next base: position 4,470,380 of record OX465036.1, on the reverse strand, counting down.
ACTAGAACTGCAGCATGGTTGAAACAATGTGAGCTCAGGCCATTACTCAGGGCACTGCACCAACCTTCAGTTGCCCTCTCACACTGAACCTTGTCTACTTGGCTGGCTTCAACACAACACAACACAACACAATACAACACAGCACAGCACAGCACAGCACAGCACAGCACAGCACAGCACACATCACACATCATGTTACTGTACCTGGTACGAGAGGCACTTCATGACCATAGACATGACACTGGCTCTGGGGTGTGTGTACCTCATAGGTCCTTTGTCCCCCAGCCATGACAGGAAAGCCTGAGGCAAACCTTCAAAGCATGCCTTATATTAACTGAACCCTTTGATTAGGTTCGTTGCCCTGGGCAACCAGTGCTGGCGCAATTGGAAAAAGTTGCCCAATTACAAGCTACATTGAAAGTGATTGCAGATTTCCATACAGTCTACAATTACTGATTACTACTTGTGAAAGGGCAGGTCTACAGCAACTCGCTGGAATAGATCACAAACGACTGCAGTCACGAACACTGGGTGACCTGTAATTCGTATTTCGCATATTGAATCACAGTTTTACCATTAGTTCCAAAACGTGTGTGTGTGTGTGTGTGCGTGTGTGTGTGTGTGCGTGTGTGTGTGTGTGTGTGCGTGTGTGTGTGTGATACACGGGGTAACACACAGGGTGGAGTCTCAGGTACATACAGTGAATGCCTGCCACATTCAAAACTGTAAACTGTAAATATAATTTGCAAGTTGCAAGTTTGCAGTGTACATTGTGCAATTGGACTAGATGGTGAAGCTTGTGCACCAATCACATTTGTGCTATTGGTTGTTCTGTAACTCACTCCCACATCTCCACCCACAACCACACCCACCCACTCTATTCCCCTCCCACACCACACTCACCCACTCTACCCCCCCACACACCACACCCACACACTCTACCCCCCCACACACCACACTCACCCACTCTATCCCCCCCACACCACACCCACCCACTCTACTCCCCACACACCACACACCACCTACACAGACTCTACCGCCACCCACTGAGCCCACACTGACCCTGCACATCTCCACCCCTGAAAGTGGCATACCTACATCAAAGGGACACTGATAGGTCATCCTCTCTCGCTGAACCCATAGCTGTCAAAGGAGGAGGCTACAATGCTCATCTCCTGCTTGCTGCACCAGCCAACAATGCATCGGGTGAGAGATAAAAGTGATACATATAGCTGTCATCTTTCCAATTAGTAAATCTCCCTGTTTGCCCTTTGAAGGCCAATCAACGTTCTCAACTCCTGTAACACAACCGGATGAGGTTGCTGCTTGAGGTATTGACAGGGTGGCACAGGGTGACAGAGCACCTCCTAAAATGGCAGTTTAAATAGTAATGACACCTAAACTGACAATATTAGAATTTAAGATTAACTGTTATCAACAGCTGCAATCCCATTCTGGACTGCCAATGTAGACTGGCCTGAGCTACAACACCAGATACTTGAACATAAAAGGCTGTAGAGTGGAGCCTAACTATAGTGGTCATTGTGTACAAGGATGTCATCTCCATATACGAACGTATAGACCAATCACAACAGGACCTCAGCTGGCTATCTCAGACGTGCATGTCCCTCCCTCCTGTACATTATGTAGATGCCTCAAAGCTGTGAGCTACTACTATATACTGTACGTACCCGCAACAAGGATAATTACATGTACATACGGTTTAATATGGTCCTGTGGTGGATACAGTCCACATTGTTGCCGCCTGGCAACTCACACCAAACACAATAAGAGAGATGCATGTGTGCAGGTTGTGCTGTGGCAACAAGTCCTCAAAGTGGTACAGTGAGTTGGTGACACAGTCAAGGTCAAGCTGACTGCACTGGATGGTGACTCAGCACACACACAGAGGGCAACACCACACTGCATTCCCCACAGCTTAGGCTGTTGCCACTTAGACACCTTACACAAAAACATGTGCCCTCCCTGCTGACAAAGCAGCCGGATGGCACACCTGACAGACACACACATTCTTTGCTTGTCTAACAAAGGCCATGTTTATGTAAATAGACAAGGATATAAAGATATTCACAAGTTCTATTTCCATCTTCAGGATATTATAAAACAACAACACCAACCTACACTCACTGACACTGCTTCCATAGCAACACAGCACCAACACTTGACCCCTCATACATCAAGCCAAACTCTCAAAGAGGAAGTTGGGTCTAGCGGGCCAGACAAACTGTGGGAATGATGAACACAAGGACATGCTGCACATTCTTGAGACTGGAGGGGCACAGTGATTCACACGCCTCAACACTCACACTATTCAGAGTCTCTCATTCATCACCTGGGCACACAGTTACACACACACACACACACACACACACACACACACACACACACACACACACACACACACACACACACACACACACACACACACACACACACACACACACACACACACACACCTTGCACACACACATCACACGCGCACACATACACACACACATGGGTGTAGCCAGGGGGGGGGGTTCGGGGGGTTCGGAAGAACCCCCTCTCTGACTATGGCCATGGATTATGTACTTAAAACCTTAGGTAGCTAGCTAGCACACAGTTTGTGATGTTTGTGATGTTATCATGTACATGTTATTGTATGTCATTCAAAGCCATTAACTGAGATAGCTATCCAACGTCCAAAGTTCTTCCCTAGGCGGTGATCACCCTTGGTCGTAGAACCCCCCTTCCCAGAATCCTGGCTATGCCTATGACACATCTCTCACACACACATCACGCACGCACACGCACACACACCATGCGCGCACATACAAACACACACACACACACACACACACACACACACACACACACACACACACACCACACACACACACACACACACACACACACACACTTTCTGGTGAATGTATCCCATCCACAGGCGAGGATTAATGACATTATCTTGCTAGCCAAAAGCCATACAATAATGTAATAGCCAGTTACAGCTCCCTCTGTTTTGCCACACACACACACACACACACAAACAGGTACACAAATAGGCACAAACACACACACACACACACACACACACATGCGCAAGCGCACACACGCACACACACACACACACACACACTCACACACCGCATACACACACACACACACACACACACACACACACACACACACACACACATGCGCAAGCGCACACACACGCACACACACACACACACACACACACTCACACACTGCACACACACACACACACACACACACACACACACACACACACACACACACACACACACACACACACACACACACACACACACACACACACACACACTCACACACCGCATGTATGGGAAGGAGAGCCCCTCAAACCTCTGTCCCACCAGAAGCCAAAAGGGTGTGTGCAAATCATTCCACAGCTTGAATGGCGTGTGAATGGAAATAGACAGTAACGCTATTACAGTGTGTGTGTGTAGGCTGTGAGTGGGCAAGGGCAGAGGAGGAGTAATCGCATGACAGTGCCCAAACGAGTCATTGTGACTAGCACAGAGTAGGTGGCACAACACACAGCTTGAGGAGGTGGCTTGATGAGGATGTGTGTCACCTTCGTTGTGAAGGATGGAAAAGTGGATAAGAACATGTACAGAGACTTGTAAGCAGTTGACAAAGACCTTCCTGGTTGAAACATCCATCCTGCAGTATCATCAACAGTTGTGTTTTTGCTGAGCTAATCACTGGTAATCCTACCCAAAACCAGACTGCTGACTGGAAAAGGGATGGCTGAGCGGCATGGGGGGCAGTCACTCAGTCCTACTGACCGGGAACCAGTGATCGCCTCCCCAGGCATCCCAAACAAAAGGTGGAAGAGCAACAATTGTGTTTTTGCTCATCAAAGTATTTGCTATCTTTCAAGTAGTAATCAAGTAGTATTCACGTGATAAACTGAAGTACGTATCCAATTACCAAGTGGCAACCTGGTGGAGTAGTCATTGAATCAACTGAGATGTAGAAGGCATGACACATGATCACTTGTACAGAGGCTGTGTGCAAGGCTCCTAGACTCTTGCCAGGAAACAAAGAGGCATATGTCAGTGCTGTAGGAGCTTTACAGCGGCAGCACACTGCTACTACTCTGCATGTTGATGAAAGGTCATCACTGGATGTTCATTACACGCCAAACCAGCCGGCACTGGTGTGTGGCGGTGAGGATGGTAGGCAGTGGTGAATACCAGTGTGGCAGACTGGTGACAAACATCTAGCAAGGAACGGTAAAGGGTTCTTTTATACCAGCTAGAAACGGGCTGAAAACCTTGCCAACATTTCGACCAGCATGTTGTTGCATGATCTTCGCCCTAAAGAAGACCTCTTTAGGGCGAAGATCATGTGACATCCAGCTGAGAATTCCCCACTTCATCTAAGAAGGAGGTGTATGTATAACAGATAGAACCGTGCAATGGATGGAGTGGCTTGCCTGCCCTCCCAACCAAGTG
>OX465036.1:4438625-4465675 GCA_949841015.1 Aplysina aerophoba | reverse complement strand
CACACTCAAGCAGCTGCTTACTCACTAAAGACGTCTCTATCCCCACATTCAACCCCAACACAAATACGTATATATGTGCTGCACATCCATGTACATACACACCCAAACCCCCCACTCACTCATACTCGACACTACACTCAACTCTCAACATCGACACTATTCAACACCCACACTTACTCAACCCCCCCCCCCCCCACTCACACTTAACCCCCTACACTCATTTCATCCCATACACTCATGCTCAACCCTTTACACTCACACCCAACCCCCCTACACTCACACCCAAACCCCCTACACTCACACCCAACCCCCCTACACTCACACCCAACCCCCCTACACTCACACCCAAACCCCCTACACTCACACCCAATTCCCCTACAATCACACCCAAACCCCCTACACTCACACCCAATTCCCCTATAATCACATTCAACCCCCTACACTCATTTCATCCCATACACTCATGCTCAATCCTCTACACTCACACCCAACCCCCCTACACTCACACCCAAACCCCCTACACTCACACCCAAACCCCCTACACTCACACCCAACCCCCCTACACTCACACCCAAACCCCCTACACTCACACCCAACCCCCCTACACTCACACCCAACCCCCCTACACTCACACCCAAACCCCCTACACTCACACCCAATTCCCCTACACTCACACCCAAACCCCCTACACTCACACCCAATTCCCCTACAATCACATTCAACCCCCTACACTCACACCCAACCCCCCTACACTCACACCCAAACCCCCTACACTCACACCCAATTCCCCTACAATCACATTCAACCCCCTACACTCACCCAAACCCCCTACACTCACACCCAATTCCCCTACAATCACATTCAACCCCCTACACTCACACCCAACCCCCCTACACTCACACCCAAACCCCCTACACTCACACCCAATTCCCCTACAATCACATTCAACCCCCTACACTCACACCCAACCCCCTACACTCACACCCAAACCCCCTACACTCACACCCAACCCCCCTACACTCACACCCAACCCCCCTACACTCACACCCAAACCCCCTACACTCACACCCAATTCCCCTACACTCACACCCAAACCCCCTACACTCACACCCAATTCCCCTACAATCACATTCAACCCCCTACACTCACACCCAACCCCCCTACACTCACACCCAAACCCCCTACACTCACACCCAATTCCCCTACAATCACATTCAACCCCCTACACTCACCCAAACCCCCTACACTCACACCCAATTCCCCTACAATCACATTCAACCCCCTACACTCACACCCAACCCCCCTACACTCACACCCAAACCCCCTACACTCACACCCAATTCCCCTACAATCACACCCAACCCCCTACACTCACACCCAACCCCCTACACTCACTCGCTCCCCATACCACACAAACATATGATTCTACTTTATATATTGTTATTCAACAGATCTTCAGTAACAAACAACCTCAAGGAATGTACAGAATCTGGGATAGGTAACTGTGCTGGCGGCTATAAATGCACACACTAAAGCCCACATCACACACACAACCGTCTCACACACTTATGCTCACAACCTTCCTCCGATTCACACTCTCACTCACAACCCCCTCACACTCAATCACACTCACAACCCCTCTCACTCACAACCCCCTCACACTCAATCACACTCACAACCCCTCTCACACACAACCCCCTCACACTCACACTCACAACTCCTCTCACACACACACAACCCCCTCACACTCACTCACAACCCCCTTACACTCACTCACACTCATACTCACACTCACAACCCAACAACACACTCAACTCATGCAGTATCTAAATGAACAGTGTTGAATTACTGGCAAGTTTCCTAGACCGGTGTGAGCTAACAGAATGAACTCATATCTCTCATTTACATCTACTTCTCCGCAGTGAATCCTATTTTGATCATCATGAGCTCTGCCACAAACCAGAGCATGCATGGAGTTAGTCTGGCCCGCTAGACCCACTTTTTTGTCGCGACTTATCGCCACGGTGATGTTAGGTCTAGCGGGCCAGACTAGCATGGAGTGTGACTTGTGCAGTGGCCACAAGCACTGAGTGTCCACACAAAGTTAAGTGCACACATGTGCACCTCACAAGGGTGCACAGAACACCGCCAATAACAGCCTAGGCTAAGGCTTCCACTCAGGAAGTCTTTGCAAATGACATTAGCCTACAAGGGAGGGTTTCACAACAGTGAAAGGAAGGTTCAGCCACGGGTCTGTGTGTCAGTCTGTGCACAAGTCAGCTTCTTCTTATCTGCCTCCCACACCAGCTCCGATAATGAGACAGACGTTAGGCTCTAGCAAACAGCCTTCTCTCCACAAGGCATTGCAGTTGTGGTTGCGCCGCCTCACACTAGTCTGGCTTGCTAGCTCCTTCATCCTAGCCACAGCTGAGAGAAGTAGAAGTCTAGCGGATACATTACTACATAAATTATGTACGTACATGTACGTAAGTGTCAAACGTTTTGAGCACACTAGCCAATTGGTAACTGTCTTTTCTCCCTCCTAAAAATGTACAAAGTGCCACATATCAACTTGACCAATCAGCTGGCAGCTACGTAATTAATTCACAATAAGGTAGCAGTAGCCCATGGGCACTTACATGCCAAATAAGGTAGCAGTAGCCCATGGGCACTTACATGCCAAATAAAGTAGCAGTAGCCCATGGGCACTTACATGCCAAACAAGGTAGCAGTAGCCCATGGGCACTTACATGCCAAATAAAGTAGCAGTAGCCCATGGGCACTTACATGCCAAATAAGGTAGCAGTAGCCCATGGGCACTTACATGCCAAATAACATACGGAAATGTCAACTACGTATGTCTACGCAAGTATACTATGTCTGCCACATGGAAGCTCTCAGAAGGGTCAGGAGTCATGTGTTAGAGAAAGGCTTCCTAGCGGCTACAACAAGACACTCCTGTTCACTGTCGTATCCGCCCACCTAACTGGCATAGGGTTACAGCTACTGAAGGTGTGGCACAACAGGTTGCTGACCCTCCTTTGACACTTGCTGTGGGCAGGAAGCACTGAGAGCAGGATACATTACTCTACAACTCCAACCACACCATTGCACCACTTCCTGGTAGGAAACCACAACTCCAAACCAGGGTGCATCCTCATCCCTCCAACCTACTCATCCTCTCAACTGACACACCTTATCAGGGGTGTTTACAAGGCCTCTAGCTAATTAAAATCAGACATGTCAGGCCATCTGTTGGCAAATTGAAAACTACTTTAACACATCATGCGGCTAGATTACCTTCCTCATGGAATGCTGATGAAGGGAACGGCATGCTACTGAAACAGTAAGAGAAAGCGAACCATTTCGGCTAGTACCAACAAATGTCTTTCTCTTGTCTTGTCCCTTGTACCTAACAAGCCAACTATATACGTACGTACGTAAGTATGTCGCAACTCTCAAGTGTGCATGCCATGAGAAGTGCGTGCGTGTGTGCATACAATATCTGGAATGAATACTTCCTATTCCATTCTGTTACCATGGAAACCATGTTTTAAACACAATATCTAAGACATGGTTTCCATGGTAATGGGATTTACATACGTAATATATGACACAATCACGAATGTACTTATTGGTGATGTACGTAAAACTGTTAGCTTCAGTTTCAGGTGATGTCCTCCACCTCATCCACTCAAGGGTGCTAATCTTGGGCATTACATGTAAGTTGCTACGTACGTAGGTACCCGTACCCAGTGCAGACATTAGTCAGTGAACGATTCGTACAACACTTTGGAGGACAACACTATATACTTCCGAGCTGAAGACACTTTGAACACCTGAATGAGGACTGGAGGGCTTTTGAGGAATTCGTGCATTGCCCACACTACGCAGTACTCCTAGTGGCTAAGAGGGCACATTCAGTACAGCACTTCAGTATTCAAACTATACGACATTTCATTCCGTGATCATTTTCTCACTAATCAAACTCATTATCCTCGTATGAATAGCACCAATCCTGAACCCACTGTGCACAGCAGCCCTTGCAACAGCGGAGAAGACATGGTGCAGGCAAGCCATACACAGAGACCTACTGTAATCTTGCACCCAGCTAGACATACTGTTATTCTAAATTACATAATACATTGTCAACTGTATTACTTACCAAAGGTTGCAAACTATATTGGGCCTAATGTTGTTAGATGAATTTCTCCATTACAGGAGAGACACTTGCATACACACACACACACATGCATGGATACACACACACACACACACACACACACACACGTATACACACACATGGGTGAGTGCACACACACACACAGACTATGGCTATCAGTTGTACCTAGATTAGCTGATCAAAGGAACACATGATTAGTACAAAAGTGACAATCCTACAGCTTTACACAGGGCACAAGTTGCATAGGAACATCAAAAAAGATCCAATTACATGTCTTTCACATGTTCCCTCCCCCCTCCATGCACCTGGAGACGTCTGGTCTGGATGTACGCCATGCAATGAGATCAGCTTCCTACACTTCCACTTGCAGCCACACAAAAGGATAACATCACTGCTGTTGCTATGACTACCACAGCTAATGAGTTGTCCACATTTCTACAGCTGCACTCCCAACATGTTGGTAGGTACCAGTGGGCGGAGTATCCATTATCTTGTATAAGCCAATGAGGATAATTGATATGCACTTTGAATTGAATCACCTGTGTAGCTAGTGTTGACATTCATTTGAACTTCAAGGTTGCATTTCAATCCCCCAGGTGACACTGCTACCACAAGACACAGCTAGCTATCTTTTCAGGAGATACTCCCATAATAATGTGTGGGATATTGACTGATAGTTGCATAATGTTTGAGACATCTCTGTTTGCAAGCCCCCCCCCCCTGTGATTGAGTTTCAGTGATTGAGTTTCAGCGAGTGTGTGCGTGAGTGCATGTGTTTGAGTGTGTGTGAGGAGCCAACCTTAGCCAGCTGGCCTGCGAGTCCCTGTCCACGATACTCCTCAGGAACCTCAGTATGGTACATGTCCCATACACCCGAGTCTAGGACCTCATATTCCAACACTGCCTCCTTCCCTGCACCAATCAGACGAGAGCATACAGGTCACATTATCGAGCCTACACTAATGAGATGACAGGAGATACAGGTAATTTCAGGTTGCTTGTCCTATTGTGGAAGAACGAAAAACCAAACCGACCAATCAAATTTTCCATACTCGGTGACATTTCAGTATAGCTTGCATCTGATTGGTCAGTTTGAACTTTGTTTTTCCACAATGGGACAAGCAACCTGAAATCGACTGTAGTTACACGTGATCAGCAGCCTACACCAATGGGATGACACAGCTCTTTTATTACAATCAGGGTCATTCCCAAAGCAGCCCATACAAGTTGACCTGTTATTGCAACTGCCAGTCATCTCCTGACCCACAGCACCCATAGCACTGCAGCTAGTCCTGACTCCTGCTGGCTTCTAGTCCACAGACTTCGTCAATACAGCAATAGAGTGCAAGAGCATTGACAACATTCTAAGCCAGAACAAGTTAGATGCCTCAGACAGACACAACACACTCCACCAACGATGGAGGCAACAGCACGATCACACCACACAGGATTCATGGCCACCTACGTAGTTCTGCACCAAATGTGGTGTACTGTCCACGTAGTCGTTCAATAGGGGTCATTAATGAATGGCAGTGGTGCACCAACACTAACTACGTACATACACACAGCCACAGGCAGGGTGCAAAAACATTCCAGCCTCCCCATCGAAAATGATTACCCAATTGCGGGCCAATTGTAAAATAAAAACATGAGAATCTGCAAAAAGGCCCTGGCCAACTGCCTGAGATTCTAGAATTAGTATATACATAGTAGACAATTACAAACTAGCTAAGAAGTGTAGATTGCCCTTCTAAACCATTATATTGTGCTCTGATCTGTTGTGTGAGTATAACACTCCTGAATAAAACTACATCATTATATACATAGCTAAAAGGTTTAAGGGGCTGAAGAACAACTGCCCCTCCCCGTAGTGTCAGTTACACTACAGGGAGATGCAGTTACACTATCCACCTCAGGATCGCGGGTTCGTACACGCTAGTCGCCCACGGAGCCCACTACCATCTACCACACAAGTGCCAGCCGTATGTGCCTACCGTAACCATAAGGTATGATGATAGGAGACAAAGGAGTGTGACTGTTTTGTAGTTTCTGTGGCTGAAACTCCGCGTTAAAGCGTTGGACTCAGTTACATGTCCAAGTTTATCAACTACACAGCTTTGAAAGTAGCGACTGGAGAAAAAAGAACCACGACCCGGGGCCTGAACTCATAGCCTACACCCTAACGCGGAGCTTCAGCCATGCAAGCCACCGGTGTGGCCACGATTCTTCGTCCCCAGTCGCCATATATATATGGTCATGGGCGGGCCGCAATGCTGCGACCACTTAGAACCCATGCCTTGAGGATCTGTGCGATGCTATGCTGGTCCCTTTTTCACCTGTGGCTTTCTCCTGAGCTGTGGTGTCCTGCAGCCTACAGTTACTACGCACCAGCTCACAACCATTTCTGGACATCATGCTGGCTACCTTTCAACTGATCATACGTACCTTATCATATAATTGCTGACAAAATGAGTGCATGAAAACATGGTTCCAGAAATGTGATTTTTACCTCTTAGATCATTTTAGAATCAATCACAGAGAGTGTAAAATCCTAAATGTTTCTGGGGGAGCGAGCCCCCAGATCCCCTAGCTCACATGCTTGCATTAAAACTGTCTTCCCCCCCCCCCCCTCAATCTTGTATCCTAGGTAACACACCGACAGGCATTATCTTGCTGACGAGAATGTACCCAGCATTTTACACATACGTACATACCACCATATGTGGCAGTTCCTGTTGCCCAGCTCCTGATCTATTATTGTAGCAAGTTGCTGTATCATAGCGACCATGTTTCTGACACATTAGCAGCCTGCCCAGTTACATAAGGGCCAGTGCACTAAAGCAGGTGCATATGGAAGCTTCCTTCAGGCTATTTCCCTTTGTTTTCCTACTGTGCAATGCATTCTCTACTCCGTATGCCAGTACATCTGATGCAGGAGACTGTACATCGTCCCTTGAACAGTTTAGTGACTTGCCGCTGAAACATCTCTGCTTCCTGCAGCCACCGCTTCGCATGCACACGCTGCTAAGACGCAAGCAACCACTTCTTCTATCCAGCACTAAAATAATACTGTGGAGGATCACTTCTGAAGAGCAGCCATGTTCTGTACATTTACACCATGCGATTGTGTATGTTTGTTAGTTAGGCACACGTAACTAGACAGCTTTCTTCATAGTCTTAGTTTTGTACCTAGACCCATCCACCCTGGAAGGCAGGGCGGATTTCACCTCTCCTTCCCGAGCAAGATGGCCACTATGGGCGGACGTGTCTGACTACCCTAGCCTGGCTTGCTAGTCCTAGAACAATACTATGAGGTTTAAGGCGATTGTGTGGGGTATCCTCCATAAATTATCTAGGTAATTCATAGATGGAGGCTAATTAATGAACCACACGATACACGTTATCCTAAGCACCACCGTGTTGGGGAGCACTGCATACCTTCTCCCTTCACAGTGCTGACTTCCCTATGGAGACTATGGTTGACAGTTTTCGACGAATACAGACCTCAGCCCTATCCACCCTACAAACTAAGCACACTAAAAGGTCACACTTACAAGAAACAAAAAGAATCAAGAAACACCGCCTTACCATTGTCCAACGGCATGTAGAAAGCTTTTGGTCTTTGAAGAACGGTTCGACGCGCCATAGTCACAATTGTCCTGAGGCGGCTGGCGGCCATCAACAACAGGGGAATCCCCAAATTAGCTGCAAAATGGCGGCACTCAATGACAAGCTGCAGGCAAAGGTGTTCAAACCAAGCGATCCCTTCTTTGAGGTACGACATGAGATCAGACATGTAATTATAAGTACTTGTACGTGCGCACACTGTCGGCTCTCCCGTGGGTGTCACTATGCTACAGGAAGGAGACCTGTTTTGTTCACAGTACGTGCAAGAGATTGACGATTCGGCTGTGGATGGAGAGACAGAAGACTGTAGGTTGACTCCAGAGTTGCTCGGGTAAGTTAGAAGCCGTGGAAGATGTCGAAGAATGTGTTGAATGATGTGCTTGGCTGAATGGTGTATTACTATACGCACGTGTGTGTACTAGTGTGTGTGTGTGTGTGTGTGTACTAGTGTGTGTGTGTGTGTGTGTGTGTGTGTGTGTGTGTGTGTGTGTGTGTGTGTGTGTGTGTGTGTGTATGTGCGTGCATGCATGTGTGTGTGTGTGCACGCGTGCATGTGTGTGTGTGCGTGCGTGTGTGTGCGTGCGTGCATGTTCTCCTGTTATGAAGAAATTCAACACAGCGCTACCTTTACTTCAGATGCAATTTGCTACATTTGTTAATTAATACAGCTAACAGTTAGCATGTCGTGTAATGTAATCTGGACTGCATCTGTTGCAAAATTACATTACATAGTTTCTGTGCTTGTCCTTCCATGTACCATATGTACAAGCACAGGTAATGGGTTGAGGAATGAACCAATTATACACACAAATATATATTGTGTCTGAAGAGTGAACTAATTTACAATTATATACACAATATATTGTCTGTCTGATTCTCAGACACAGTAGTCACTTATAGTAGGCATTGTACTCATCTATAGCCACACCCACTGTGGAGTGCAGTGTCATGTGACTGTCATGTAATGCCTGTTCTATATGCATGTTATGTGATTGCGCCCTTTTCTTCTGCGCACAGTTTGGTGGAGCACTCTTGTGAGGAGTGCAGACGTGTGTACCCCTCAGGGAGACTACTGGAGTTGCACATCCTGGAGTCACATGACACTCTTTTCAAACTCATGGCAGCCAATCAGAATATGGTATGTACAGGTTATAGGAGGAAACTAAGAGAATCACTTGTAGACCATTCCATATTGCCTGGGGTACACTCATTTCAGATTTCTTGGTCTAATTTGCACTTTGCACACTGCAGTCACCCAAGTGACTGAAGTACTGGAACCACGGAGACTTGCATAAACTTCAATAGCATATGGTGCACGAGGCTCTGCTGTTCCAATGCTGCAAGTACTTTATTCACCAGAGTGTTTGCAGTGTGCAATACACAATCAGGACTAGCTATTACACCTGAAGTGACTGTAATGGCAGCACCAGTGTCTTGCCCTAGGGAGCCGCCACAGGGATACCAGTACTGCAGTGCAGGCTGTGGCCAATAGTGATCACACATGCAGTTGGTAGGAGCAGCCACTGTACGTACATATTCCCTGGGGTAGATTTCTTCCTAGAGAGGTGGCTGCGCGCATTATACCTAGCTGTACGTAGCTGTAGACTGCATGTGCTAGTGCTGTGCTGGAGTACGTATGTGGCCAGGGGAGGCAGGCTGTAGAGAGGTGGTGATCGCTGCCTTGCAAAGTGACAGCTTCCACTGTACTGTTCATGGACATATACACTGTGCTTACGTTCTTGATGGCCAAACATATAATGTCATACAGTACATGCATCGATCAATGATTAATGTTATCAATGTCGTAGCACGAGATGAGCCACGGTGGACATCCCTCTTTACATTCCACCACACAGCAGAGTCATTATACATGCATCACATTGCAGTACAATAAATAAAACAATAAGTACGGTGATGGTGTTTAAGCAGCATAAATTTCACAATGACTGTATGTAGTTTCATAATAAGTGTATAAGTGCATAATAAGTGAAGCACTGTGCAGCTGAGAGACCAAAACATGAGAGTCAGCCAGAGAGTCAGCCAGAGAGTCAGCCAAACAGCAGAGCTTCCCTTGCAACATGAGGTCCAACGGCTGGTCTGGCATGCTGGTTTTAACGGCCGGCCTGTAAACACTACATTTTGCACTAATCTCTGATGGTATGGAATATCCTTGGATTGGCTCATTACGGCAAATAAAGCCAACCTCAAAGACATCTATCTACCTTTTTAGGGCAATCTTCAGGTTGCTTTATGCTTTCTGCCCTGGTGACATACACACTCTGGTGACATGTCCTAGTGACATACGCACTCTGGTGACATGTCCAAGTGACATACGCACTCTGGTGACATGTCCTAGTGACATACGCACTCTGGTGACATGTCCTAGTGACATACGCACTCTGGTGACATGTCCTAGTGATATACACACTCTGGTGACATGTCCTAGTGATATACACACTCTGGTGACATGTCCTAGTGACATACGCACTCTGGTGACATGTCCTAGTGATATACGCACTCTGGTGACATGTCCTAGTGACATACGCACTCTGGTGACATGTCCTAGTGATATACACACTCTGGTGACATGTCCTAGTGATATACGCACTCTGGTGACATGTCCTAGTGACATACGCACTCTGGTGACATGTCCTAGTGATATACGCACTCTGGTGACATGTCCTAGTGATATACGCACTCTGGTGACATGTCCTAGTGATATACACACTCTGGTGACATGTCCTAGTGACATACGCACTCTGGTGACATGTCCTAGTGACATACGCACTCTGGTGACATGTCCTAGTGACATACGCACTCTGGTGACATGTCCTAGTGACATACGCACTCTGGTGACATGTCCTAGTGACATACACACTCTGGTGACATGTCCTAGTGATATACACACTCTGGTGACATGCCCTTTCCTACAGTATGAGTGTCCAGTTGAGGGATGCAAGGAAAAGTTCAGAAGTATTGAGGAGAGACAGGTAATGCATAATGCATGTATTGTGTGTGCATGTGAGTTGTCACATGTGAACGTATGTACATATGTTATGTACGTATATATGCATACAGATGCAGAATGTACAGGTGGCGCTGCTGCACACAGCGGCACTGCTGCACACAGTGGCACTGCTGCACACAGTGGCACTGCTGCACACAGCGGCACTGGTGCACACAATGGCCTGGTGCACACAGCGGCACTGGTGCACACAATGGCCTGGTGCACACAGCGGCACTGGTGCACACAGGGGCGCTGCTGCACACAGCGGCACTGGTGCACACAATGGCCTGGTGCACACAGCGGCACTGGTGCACACAGGGGCGCTGGTGCACACAGTGGCGCTGCTGCACACAGCGGCACTGCTGCACACAGTGGCACTGGTGCTGTGGAAGGTAGTAGTTTAGTGAAATGCTGGATGTGCAATGAATAAATCCCTGTCTACACTTTGATTTGGAAATCTTTCTTCAGTTTGTACCAGTTGAGACAGATCTCCGAATCAAATCATCCTGGATATAGAATCTTCATATGAAACCAACAGCTGCGATTTATGCTCTACAACTTTCTATGACCACAATTCATCCCCATGTCTGTCACAGTATCTGACTATCTAATCAATTGTCACACCATGCCTTACTTGTTTCCTAGTGGTGTTCTCTTATCAAGAGCACTGTTTCATCGTGCGTACCCTTAGTATTCCTTGACATTGTGGGTATCCATTTCTACGTAGCCTGGTACTCATCACTGTCTCAGGAGGGCTTGTAATCCATGCACCTTAAGTATTACCACCAAGTGGACCCTTTGGGTCTTCTTGCTTCTTTTAGCACTATACTGCAGTGGGCTGTCTCCTGTAGGGGCTACCTGCTTGGAGGCTCAAGTACAATTAAGGAACTGATGTTGATAAATCCACAGTTGCTGATCTTATGGCAATGTTACACTGTGACCTACATATTCCCTCCCCAGGATCACTTGGTTTCATTTCACTTCTTTCCAAGTGACTATCGCTTCATCTCTCTCCCATCACCTTTGCATTCGTGCACCAATCACATTGAGAGTGGTATGGATAATGTAGCAACGGGTGAAACCTGTATGGAAGTGAGCACTGATGAGAAGGGTGGGGTCCAGACACACCCTCAGGCAATGGTGAGGCCAACATTGGTGTATCACTACATACCCCATCAACCAATATTGTGTGTTGATTCAGACTACAGTCGTTTCAGGGTTTCTAGTCCCGTCACACATTGCTCGCTGCAATCACTCGCGTTTTTATGTACGTACTGGACGGTGGAGCCCCACGTGAATTCCAATGGCAGTTAGCATGTGAGACTCTCCAGTTCCAGTCTATGATCATGCGAGTGATTGCAGAGTGCATTGTGCAAACAGGATTAGAAAGTTGAAACAACTGTATATTATTTCACTTTTTTGATGACTATAGTACAATATCATGCACAGTCATTTTATAATAAGTTTATAAGTTATTTCACTAGTTTCATTGTGTCCAACTAAAGCAACATTGGTCCAAATTTTTTTTAAAATGTTTCTAGGGTAGGATGGCTGTGATATAATTGACATTGTTACCAACTTGTGTTTTTTGTTTTGAAAAAAGGATAGGCAGCATGACAGAATTGGTACAATGATAGTTTATTCTCCTCTGGAAGGTTTCTGCGTGGCTAGGTTGCTGCATTATAATGATCGGAAATTCCACTAGCCAAAAACTCACAGAACGATGTCGAGGTCACTTGATTCAGATGTTTTGACTCAATTCCAGGTCCTCATCAGTGAGAAAAGGTAATGTTATGTCTGACAGGTGTTTTTATACACATGAATGGCGGGAAATGGTGACAGGAGGTGAAGTGAAGAAAAGAATGATACTCATGGTAAAAGTGATAATGATACTAGAATAGCAGTAATAATGATGTCATAGAGGCTCATTGCTACGGAGCAGATAAGGGGAAGCGATTGATTCTTGAGCGAATACGTAGCAGGACAGTAATTGAGATGTAAGATGTTTCGACCACACAGGTCTTGGTCAGTTAAGCGGTGTTCCATAGTCCTGCCCATTTGCCAACTTTGCCACATGAACCACACGGGATTTGGTAAACCACACCAGCTCTTTACGGTAGGGGTGTATGGTCCTTCAGCCTCACCAACGTCTGTCAAAGTGTGCGGTGGGGCCGGAAGGATGTGCGAATCCCTAGTGGGGCCAATATCCTTCGGATGGTCTCAGATAGATGACGGACACACGGTAGGGTGACTGTGGCTGTGGTGGGTCTTGCTCGGGCAGTTGTGACCTTGGTGGTGGATGCCAGTTCTTCGTTACAAGCCCTCTGGGGTAACTGTTGTTCTGGAGCACCTGTTCAACATGTTCCTTCTCTTTCTCCAAGTCTGGGACGTCCGAGCAGATCTCAGCAAGGTCAAATAGTATGCGGGCCACTGCCACCTTGTGTGCTAGGGGGTTATGGGATCGGAATTCCAAGTACTTGTCCGTGTGTGTGCTCTTTCTGAATACTGTGGCTGATAAGGATTTTTGGTTAGTGGAGTTTCCGATCATTGTAATGTTCTCCTTCTCCAAAGGATAACAATGCTAACTTATTCTTCTCTAAAGGGCAGGTTGCTGTTTCAGTTGTTTGCTATGTCGCCCTATACTGGTACAATGAGTGTGACTTGTGTCTCTGTGCACAGGTGGCTACAGTATCAGCGGTATGCACCAAGAAGAGTAGCCAATCAAAGTAAGCCACATGTGTTTCCATGGTAACAAACTATTTATGCATTCACAATTTTCAAATGAGTTACTAATATTGCAATAGCGTTCTTGCAAAAGGGACTTTTCAAATGCGCTCCCATAGACTTCTGCGTATGGTCAGGCTCGTTATGATGGACTCAATCACATTTAGGACGTTAGCAACGCTGCAGACTATAAAGCCTAGCAACACCTTTGATCTGCACCCTTGTTACAACAAACAAAGCACAATACGCTAATTCTAAGGAAAACATAATAATAGAATTCCACACTGATGTCAAAACAAACAGCTAAGAGGGTTCAGCGACTCCCTTTATTACGCAAGGAATGATGGGTTTGATCTTCACGCTGCCCATGCTGAGTAATTGTTTCTTGGCACATCTGCAGCTGGTACACAGCATGAAGTAAGACAATAAAGCTGTGTCATGCACTTAACTACGGAGATAATGTATTCTGGCTTATCACACCTCTACTTGACAACATCAGCATTGTAGCATGGCTGCGAGTAGTTTCACTGTGGATCCATGGCAACTGAGTCACTCAAGAGTTCGGTGGCAGTTAACAAAGACTCCCGATTGTCTGAGGAAGATCTGTTACGGCCATTCATTGTGAAGAACGGTCCTTCCTAATAAAGATGACGAAGCACTGGTAACAGTGAAGTTTGGGCATAGCCAGACTTTTCCTTCCTCCGTTGAGTACAGGACATCTGATTGGGCTCCACCACCAATAGCCGTACAGTTATTTCAACCATTTTGAAGTGAAATGCCACGGCATTGGTGCTTAGTGCAGAAAGTAACCAAATGACAGAAAACAGTGATTTTGTTGTACTAATCAATATTCGCATTATCAATTAATTACCTGTCACCTCTACTGCAACACCTTTTGGGTGTCTTCTACCTTCCATATAACTCAAGTACGTAGGGAAGGAGCAACTACTACCAAAGTTCAGATTTGCATCTTAGGCTGATACAGCAGCTTCTTCACCAAAATCATGCCTTTTGATTTTGTCACTTGAGCTTTTGCTACTACCATGACTACATGGATTTTGTTGCATGATGAAGCCATACATCAAAGACGGGAAGTGTGCAATATCAAGTCCAATGCACACTTCGGTGTGCATTAGCCTTCTAAGAGCCCCCCTGTAGACATAACAAACATGAAATGAACCAATGACAATATGGATTAGACCAATCATTTTCCAGATGTGTACAAACAGTTTTGTCTACTTCAAATTCTTTATTTACTTTCTCATAAGCTGCAGCTGGAAGTACCTACAAACTCATCACGAAGAATACTATTGTCAGCTGAAAACAATTGATGTATTAGGAAAGTATTGATGTACGTATTAGGAAAGTATTGATGTATTAGGAAAGTATCTAAATGATTTTACTGCTTCAAACATGGCTCTTCAGTCTTTGCAGGCAGGGCTCTTTCACCTTCATCCTCTCCTGAAACGTCTTTAGTGCTCACGAGGTACTGACTTCTGTGTTCTTCTGTGTGTAACGCTTCGACGTCTGCTCAAAGTCGTCGTCAAGCGCGCGGTCTGATTCATCAAAGGGATGAAAAATTAGACCGCGCGCTTTCAACGGCTTCATACCGGGGGACGGCTTCCGTTGTATTCGCTGCGTGCTTAGTCATATCGGTACCTTTCGAACAGAGTAGGGTCCTACCTAGTGTCGCCGGCAACGTTAGTCTATTTTGTTCGATAGCGAGGGAAACAGCTCTGCTATAAATCGTTAAAATTGCAACAAGCCAGTTATAACATGGACGCTCAGGCGCAGCTCATTTATAGCCCTCGGGCGCTTCAATCGCGCCCTCGTGCAATAAATAAGCCAGCGCCCTCGCTTCCATGTTATAACTATTACATGTGGACTAGGTGGACTAGGTGGACTAGGTGGACTAGGTGGACTAGGCGGACAAGGCGGACTAGGTGGACTAGGCGGACTAGGCGGACTAGGTGGACTAGGCGGACTAGGCGGACTAGGCGGGCTAGGCGGACTGGGCGGACTAGGTGGACTAGGCAGACTAGGTGGACTAGGCGGACTAGGTGGACTAGGTGGACTAGGTAGACTAGGTGGACAGTTGTTATTTATTAAATCAGCTATGTATATGCGCTATCAATGTGCCAGTTATCAAAAACTGAGCAACGAGCGTCTATGATATTATCCTTGGTAGAACCAGTAGTAGTGGGACTGGTGGAACTGGAATAACACTACACTATACAGAATGGATGACCTATTTCTATTGCGTGTGTCTTGTGTGTAGATAGATATACTTTACATGACCAAACAATCTGATGTCTGTTATTTAATCCAGATTCCCAGTTTCAGTTTCATTTGGAAGGGGCAGAGGGATGTTTGCACGAACTCAATCCCAACCTAGTTCACACGCAGGCTCAGGGCAAGGCAGGAAACAAAAGCAAGGCAGGAGAACGAACAAGGTGGACCCAGGGGGAGGAGGTGAGGGGCAGCACACTCCATCTCATAGCCCCTCTTTAGTGGATGATATGGAAGATGTATCTGAACTGACTTCTCATGCATCACTTGACACGGCAGCAGGTCACATGACATCTCATGATGCAATATGATGATACAGCAGGCTATACACACATGGGGATGTATACAGCAAGTTGCGTGTGTGAAGCATCAGACCTCGCCCAGCTTGTCAGCTTTAAGGCTTGGTCGTCATGGCAACACAAAATGCTAGCTACATCCAATAACTGTACTATGTCTATGTTTGTCATGTGCAATGCAGTGTGACCATTAAAAGAGTACACAACCCGAGGATGACTTGTCAACAATGCTGTCTGGGTCCTCGCCTTTCTCAATTGCACCAATCTTCTTCATCAGCTTCACACACACACATGCACAACACACACAGGGAGAGAGAAAGACAAAGACAGAATTTAAACTTACAGTGCACTGAGGATGGTTTGACAGACACAAACAGGCACTAATCTCTCCTGAATGCCCACACCTCTGTTTTGTATTGTACACAGGATGACAGCTGTTAGCTGTTCACAGTATGGCTTCCTTGAATCAGTTTTTGACTATAAATTATAGTAAACTAATAATAGACATGGTCACTTCTGTACTAAGCCACAAGGTTTCCTCAAATTCCTGACTCACCCTAGTGAGCCCTAGTGGGTGTGAGAACGTACATATCAGATATACTTGTACACATTGCAGATAATGTACATGATCCACACTCCATTATCCATCGACTTTTGATGTAATGGATTTCACACCAGTAAAGGGCGCTTATGCAGTGAAAACTGTTGACAATGTCGTCAAAGTGGGATCGTATGAGGTATGTCAACATGTGTTACAGAAAACTGTTGAGCTCACAATATCCATATTGGGGAAGCTCCCTGTCTTCTTCTTGGAGTACAGGAGCGTGCCATTCACTGTCACCTCAAAGTCACCTGCATGCATTACACATTACAGATCAGAGGTCACAGCACATCATGTCACATGACAGAACGTGTGTGTGTGTGTGTGTGTGTTTGTGTGTGTTTGTGTGTGTGTGTGTGTGTTTGTGTGTGTGTGTTTGTGTGTTTGTGTGTGTTTGTGTGTGTGTGTGTGTGTTTGTGTGTTTGTGTGTGTTTGTGTGTGTGTGTGTTTGTGTGTGTTTGTGTGTGTTTGTGTTTGTGTGTGTGTGTGTTTGTGTGTGTGTTTGTTTGTGCGGTGAACCACAAGCAGTGAGTCACAGCTGCGAGCTCAATGATCGGCTAGGATTCCAATTAATCTAGGAACATTTAAATGCGACATTGACATTGTCCAAACTAATTTTTGGCTATGGAAGTTTCCCCAGAAACCTTCCAACTAATTATATACTATTTATTAATTAGCTACTACTACTACAACTATAAATAATAGGTATGCATGCAAGCAAATGTGTGTTGGGGCATGCAGGGTCAGCTACATACATACTTCCCAATGTACAGCGCTGCGTTGCCTGGCTTCGATTCACTGCTAGCAACGTTCACTGGAGGAAAATGGTAGCCTGGCTCTCCATGGCTGTTAGGCTGTTACATAATGACACTAAACATTATAAGTTGTTACATAACTAGCCTGAGTCCAATTAAAATCCATTCATGCGCCAATGTGGATGACTCACTGCGCACATACACCTATTGCGTGCTTGCACGACTGTGTACGTACGTACCTACCTGGGTTAGTGATGTTGTAGGAGACTTTGGCGTGGGGGAATTGGCTCATCACCTTCGACTGAAGGTCGTTGAACCGGGGGGCGTACCCTCATCCGCCACTGTGCAGGGAGGAGGGACAGGAGAGGTGAGTGACCGAGTCTTAGTTCCTGCCGTAAAGACGAAAGTGCAATGTACGTGTCCGCACCAGTATCCCACGTGAACTTCCAGAGATTTAGTTTCCGACATGACTGCCTAGTAATTTACCGATACTTGCAGAGCCTCGCGGATACCTTTCAACCTTTCCAAGTCTGCCGTCGTCAAAACGAGCGAGGTGAATGACTTCCTGCTTTCTTGAAGGTACCTAGTGGGCGGTGCCGAACCCCATATGACCTCACCCATTGGGGAACTCCCCTTTGAACGCGTTTATTGGTAGGCGCTCTTTACCAGCGATGGCTCAAAGCCAGGAGTGCTCAGGTCACAGCCTAGCAGGCGGGTTCCCTCATTGCGAGTGGATGAAGCCATCGGCGGACGGGAGACCCGTGGAGTGCGGCCTGCAGTTCCAATCGGTGGACGCCTTCCTCACTCACGCCAGAGAGCACATTCTCATGGACTCGCCCGCGGGCGTCCTAGGGGAGGGGGACGGAGGGAACTCCCTTCCCCTCTCCTGTCTGTGGAAGAACTGTGGTTGGCAGGCGGAACAGCGCAGCGACCTGGTGGTTCACATCTTGTACCACCCCTACCAGAGCTTCCTGAAGCACTTGGGACGAGGTGTTGTCGCCAAGAAGTCCCTTCCTCCCTGTACATATAGCTCAGAATGTTGCAACATCCTCCCCGAGTTGGAGGGTGGGTTTGAGTGCCTGTGGGATCAGTGTGGGGAGACCTTTGACTCAGCGTGGGACTTTTATGAGCATGTGGGTGGTCACGTCCGAGGGAGTGAGGGCAACGGACAAGGTGGATACAAGTGTATGTGGCAAGGTAATGTTATGCAGTTACATGCAGGCACAGTCAAGCACACACTCAGGGACATACATAGTATGTACAGACATGCCAAGCATGGGCACATGCATGAATATGCACCCCCACATCCCCACACATCACACACACACACACACAAATCACACACATTACACACACATCACACACTCACACACACACACACACACACACATCACACACATCACACACTCACACACACATACACGCACACACACACACACACACACACACACACACACACACACACACACACACACACACACACACACACACACACACACACACACACACACACACACACACACACACACACACACACACACACACACACACACACACACACACACACACACACACACACACACACACACACACACACACACACACACACACACACACACACACATGCACACACACACATACACACACGTGCATATTACATACACCACACAAGTCATGTTATGCTGCTAGATACTTGTCTTTTCTGAAAGTATCACACTGAAGCATGATCAGGAGGCGGGACCTGTCACCTGGCAGAGCACTTAATTAAACCACTGAATATTGTGTGTACCAAGTGCAGTACTGTCCATTTCCACCACACAGTGGTAGGTACGTATTTAGTTGAGGTCTCCCTGTGTTTGTACACGCAGAGCCCAGGGTTCAGACAGGCCGGGTCTCAGAGCCCTGTTGACTGGGTGCAGTTTCAGCTCATGTAACACACATCCGTGCTGTGTGTACTTTAATTCTATCAATGTGCCTTCTCCTTCCTCATATCAGATTGCATGTTTACAGGCAAGGCAATGAGCAAGTTGCTGGAGCACACGCACGTCCACACCCAGCGCAAGGCTGTGGCGTGCCCCACCTGCGGATGCCTCTTTGCATCCAACACAAAACTGGTAGACCACCTCCAGCGACAGCTAGCTGGCACCGGCAGTGACTACGTCTGCCAGTACTGTTCAAAGGCCTTTAGCACTAACAGACTGCTGCGAGCTCACATCCAAACACACATTAACAAGTACCAGTGCCCGCACTGCGAGATGACTTGCCCAACCAAGTCAGGGCTAGAGAGCCACATACAATGGAGACATTCGAAGATAAAGTCGTTTGCATGCCAGGTGTGCCAGAAAGCATTTAAGACGGAAGCAGTGCTAAAGCGGCACCTTGAAACACACAGCCAGTTCACCATTGACTGTGCCTTCTCTGGCTGTGACTTCATCACCAACTCGGCCCAACAATACAAACTCCACTTGGAGAAGAACCATCTTGAGAGAGGAGACAGTGAGGCCTCCTTTGCGTGCCACGAGTGTGAGTTACGCTTTGTGAGTGGATCCCTCTTGTCAGGCCATCTTCGGGAGGCACACTCCTACCAGCCTCTACCTGGGCACACACGGTTTAGGTGAGTGATACTCTGCAAGTCGACAATCACATCCTTGCATCGTCCCGTGTGCATCCATGACCTGTGTCTGGATGGTGCGAGGAAGTTATGCCAAGTCATGTCCGCTTGAACAGTGTCTGACTACATCTTGAAAGGGACTTATGTGTTCTGCCACAGTGGAACTGGGTTCTGTAGTGGTCACTGTGTAGAGTCTCACTAGACACGAGAAGGCCTCTCTTTTACTAGTCACAGATCTTAGATACTCTGCAGAGTGTAGAATACCTATGGCCAGATGCTCCGCACCGTGGGGTGACCCTCAGTAAGCTAAACGCATAGACGACATGCAGCTATGTGCAGTGTGGTTTGTAATACAAACTGTGCATATATATACCCTGTGGTACATTGTAGTGACAGATATGTACATGCTGATGGCCTGGGGACCAGTGTTAGTGAGGCAGTGTGTGGTGGAGTGGAGGGTTCGAACTGCAGTGTGCAGATGACATAGTGTGAGAATGAGCGCCCTTGGCCGTTGTCTGCAGGTACATCACGTGCCCCGATGGCTTGAAAAGGCTGCAGACGGTCCGCTTGGACAAGATTTCCCTTGCATGAAGAGGGACCGTAGTAATCGTATTCATGATTTTATTGCGCAATAACGAACTTTTTATGTGTGTCGGTAACAAAATGGGGGTCAACGGGTCTGTGCATGTTCGCGACTTGCAAGACAATGCTCACATTAGGAGGCTAGTAGGGAAGGAAGCCGTGTCAGAGGGAGATGCGTTTTGGGAGGAAATGTTCAAGTTTTTCTTCAAGATGCCCACTGAAAGGTTAGTCATTTGTGCACCCGATGGGAAAGTAATCGAAGTGGCCAACCGTAGGCTGAACTGGAATGTTCTTGGCAAAAAGCAGTGTGTTAGCTATGTTCGTGGTTTCATTGAATCCGGTGTGCACGTGTGGTACAGTTGCGGCGCGTCACACTGCACCCAGAGCATAAACGGTAGGCTGATTGTA
This sequence comes from Aplysina aerophoba, assembly GCA_949841015.1. Lineage (NCBI taxonomy): Eukaryota > Metazoa > Porifera > Demospongiae > Verongiida > Aplysinidae > Aplysina > Aplysina aerophoba. The sequence goes on along the minus strand of OX465036.1, from coordinate 4,444,592 downwards.
AATTAGTGCGTGATAGCACTAGAGGTTCTTGTCTCCTTTAGTGCTGAGATTAAAGCGTTTGAAGACTCTGTGAACCCGATTTGTGAGGCATTTGGTAAGTGCAAGAAGAGAACCAACCTCCTTGTCACACACTCTGCCTGCACACAAATGTACACCCATTTATGCACACATGGTCAATCACACATACGCTGACATGCGCAGATACACATGCAGTCACACACAGGGATACACACGCACATGCACACACACACACACACACACAGACAGTGAGTGAGAGACATGCACAGTCCACACACTGATTAACTATTCATAGCTGACACTGTGTGGTTATAGTAACGTGCCCTGTGAGATGTCCGTGCAATTCTGTGTTCATGCCTCCCTCCGTAGCCAGCAACACACAGCAAAGCGGTAATTTAAGGCAGCTGATGTGTGTGTGTGTTGGTGTCCTGCAAGGTCTATCGGTAGAGGCCAATACTGAGAGGTGAGGTCTTCAGCGCAACTCAGTGACATGTTTGATTGGTTGTTATGTAGATTAGGGTATGTGGCAATGTGAAAATTGCTAGTCACACTTCCTGCCCACACCTCTATAGTCAATGTGTTGTAGGGAGTCATTGGTGCACATGTGGGTGGGATGGTCACAAAGTGGACTTCTGCAGTGTGTAACAGGTAGCAGATCAGCTGAACTGGATGTTTCAGCCGTTTTTGCCGTAAAGACCGTCTTCAGCAGCGTTAGGTTCGGCTGATTAATACAGGAGGTTTTGGTGGTCTTGTAATCTTCAATTCTCCTACGAACATGGCCTTCACCGTGTAAGCATCCAGTGGAGGCATCTGATGTCTTCTATTCATGTTTAGGGGTGAGCGCGTTATTCCCACATAATTTTGAGAATACTTGCAAGAATGTGAAAAATGTCAAGAATATTTCCTTCTGGAGAATTGAACTACTAGCAAGACATGAGAATGATACTGCATACCATACCTGCATAGGCTCAACACGACTGAGGGCGGTCCTGCAGGGCTAGCTGTGGCAAAGAGTCACTGGATGTCACTATTGTTTATTGTGAGACAATGACTTTGTTGATTGCTCAAACACCGCCACCGCCAGGGTAGTTGTCAGCTACGTACAATTACTCTGAATTGACTTAGGAACTCTAGTGAGTTGTTTCATTTCCTTTATAAAGTTCTACACATTTCCTAAAACTGGTGATTGTTTTCATACTAAATTTACATAAACTCCAGTTCTAGAGCAATTGTGAGAAAATATTTGGTAGATCTAGGGAGTAATGAGAGAAGATATCAGGAAAAATAAATGCCAATTTTGAGGATGTCCCCACCCTTAGCTGAGTTCACTCACCTGATGGACGTGGACTGTATGGCCATACATAATTGCAATTACTGTAACGTGCTACATACTATATATTTTGATTTTTTTCTACAATTTTTGTTGTTACACTAGTGGTCCTTTCTGTACAATCTGTAACTTTGCTGTAGCAATGAATACACTTGGAGGTGCCAAAATGCCTTGATGGTGACCAGGACGGTATGCAAGTATCTCATCCAGAACTGCTCAGATGAAGTGGTGGTGCAGCTGCTGGACACACCCACTGCCACTACCCCTCCCTCCCCTGGGACAGAAGCCACAGCAGCACTGGAGCCGCGGAGTCTGCCGACAAAAGGTATTGGTATATACGTAGTGTCCTCTCTGAATGGACTTGATGTACCCTCTGTATCTCTCTACACATCATCTTTGCTATTGGAATATGTACCATGTGACTGCCATGTGATTGTCATGTGACTGTCATGTGATTTCATGTGATTGTCAAATGATTGTTACGAATGTGAATCTCTACTTAGACAACTTCATGACAACGCAAAAACTTGTGACGTGTCTCATCCACGTGATCAAAGATGTCTCTCTGACGTGAGTAAAAAGGTCACACACACACAGACACAGACACAGACACACACACACACACACCTTGCCCTGAAGCCTTGAAGCCACCTATCATCAAATGGTAGCGGGTGTCCTAGGGCCATAGCCCTGGATAACATGACAAGAGTAGAGCTATTGCTCTGCTACAACAGCACTGCCACACAAACGGCTGTGCCTGGTACGGTCTCCTTTGCGTCGGAATGACCGTCCACACGGACAGGGGTAGTTGACAGCTCTGTTGAGTCTTGAGAGATTAGCTACATAGGTGCCATATCAATGCTGATCCAGCTGTTTTGGCATTCGATGGGACTCCATGCTAGCCGGGTGTTCAAGCCAGTGTAGACGATGCTTCATTAGGACTTCGGCCATTATTTCCTCGGTTTCAAAATCTGATGCTAGCTGCCTTGAGGGTAAGCGTTCCCTCCACTGCCTCTGCTTGGTGACTCCCATGACAGTTCGAATACGTATATACAGCGGTTATGGAAACCACTCAAACGCCTCACCGTCTCCGCTTTGATAGACCACGTCTCTGCACCCTGCAGCAGTGCTGAGAGTACTGCAGCCTCATTCACTCTCCTCTTTGTCTCCACTGACAGGCAGCGGTCCTGAAAGATGGACTTCTGCTAACACCCAAATGCCCTTGCCACCTTACTGATATGAATTTTTACTTCATTCTATACTTGCCATCGCTTGTGATGTTGCTTCCGAGGTACGTAAATCCTGCACTATATCTATTGAGCCACTGTCAAGCTCTACTGGCATGCTATCACTGGCTGTCAGCTGTCTGCCTATAATCATTCCCTTTGTCTTTTCGATGCTGACAGTCAAGCCCCATTCAGATACAGCTTGGACAAACTCTGACGCAGCTCTCTCAAAGGCAGCACGAGTCAGGGTATGGAAATTCTCAACCACTGTCCCTGCTTGCCACACATGTTGTATCAGCTGTGGTAGCCTGTCAGTCAACTCTGCTCCTGTACAATGTACAATTAACTCTGGCATTATCCCAGTCTTCCCACCCGCCTTGCCCTACTTCAGCTTGCTCAATGCTGCTGTCAACTCCTCACATGTTGGAGGGTCATCTAGCTCCCACTCGGTTGGGTGACTAGGAATCTCATCAATGGTCCCCTGGCGGCACTGGCTGGGAACATTTAAGACATCATTGAAATGATCATGCCATCTCTGTTTGGCTTCCTCTGTACTTCTTGTGACTTCTCCATTCTCCTTCCACATTGCTGTGGGCCGTGTTGGTCTATGTCCTGCATGCGCCATCTGCAGTTGCCTTATACATGTCCATCTTTGTTTGCCATCTTTCCTTGCTTTCTCTGCAATGTTTGCCAGCTCTTCCTTGGCAGCATCCACAGCACATTTTACAGTCCTCTGATGTTTCCGAAATTACCTCCTGTTGACAGTGTTGTTTACTTGTACGTAAGACGTTTTCATGTGCCCTTTTCTTAGCATCCAGTAGTGGTTGCAGAGAGCCAGTCTGACTGTATATTCCTTCCACGTCCCACTATTGCTTCAGCTGCTGTCGCAATGCAATTCTTCCAGTTGTTCCAGTTGTGCTCTGTTAACTTGTCAGGTGTGATTGGACGGGCGCGAAGCTGTTCTTCTAAAGCCTGTTGGTATGCTTCTCTCTGTTCTTTGCAGTGGAGAGTGTGCACCGCAAACGGTAGTGGCGTCCTTTTCTTCTGCTGACGAGGAAGGCCGACTCTCACCTTCACTCCTACCATGTGGCGGTCAGACCAACAACTGGCTCCTCTCATTTCCTGCACGTCTGTGCACAACATACGCTGTTCGGCACGCATTGCGACATAATCAATCATGTGTGATTGCTCTGTTGCTGGGTGCTTCCATGCGGCCAGGTGTATGGACTTCTTAGTGATCTGATGTGTGCTGATGATCAGGAATTGGTGTACAGCAAAGAACTCCAAGAACTTTTCACCAGCGTCATTACAACAGCTGACACCATGTGTAATCTGGACTACTCCACACGACACACAGAGGCAGCTGTCAGCATTAGCCATGATGTCCCACGGACAAGGTGTTTCCAGGGTAACCGACGAGAAGGTGCATATTTGAATTGACACTGAGGGTATGGAAATCCACTGTAGTGCAGCCTCAATGCTTTACGTACGTATAGCCAGAACTGACAAGAGCCAGAACGGAAACCGCATGTAATGACAGCACGAAAGCACCAATCACATTAGGCAGCATACAATGCTGTTACCGTCGGGGACCGCGAGGAGGTGTGATTTGATTCCCTACATTACTTACTTTAGCTACACACACACACACCACACACGCACGCGCATACACACATGCTCACACACACACATGCTCACACACACACATGCTCACACATGCTCACACACACGCACACACCACACACACACCACACACACCACATACACACCACACACACACACCACACACACACACAACACACACCACACGCACACCACACACACCACACACACCACACACACACACACACACACACACACACACACACACACACACACACACACACACAGTGTCTATTCGTGACACACTGCAAGTGAATAGTGCTGAATGCTATCACTGTGTCCCTTTCTGTGTCGTCCTCAGGCCCTTCACCTATGACATCCACCTTGAAGCCATCACTACCCTTCTTGTGCTGATGTCACGGCAGCTCTTTCTTGCGAGACCCACGTCTCAGGGGATTTTCCTGGCACATATAATGGCCACTCCCACTGAACACACCAATGCACTGTTGCCACGGTTACTACATTATTTTGCAGCGAGACCCCTCCCACCACCTGCCGATTATCGAACACAATCTGGTGGGATTTTGTCATCATTGACAAGTAAGCAAGTGATGTGAATGGTTTAACTTACTACACACACACACACACACACACACACACACACACACACACACACACACACACACACACACACACACACACACACACACACACACACACACACACACACACACACACACACACAATGTTCATGCACTGAGTGTTCAGTGCTACCCACCCACACATCTACGTATAGACTGCAAAGTCTAATGCACTCCTCCCCTCCCCTCCCCTCCCTCCCCTCCCCTCCCCTCCCCTCCCCTCTCCTCCCTCCCCCTCCCCTCTCCTCCCTCCCCCTCCCCTCCCTCCCACACACCATATTATACCTATATAATTGTTGTCATGTCAAGTTGTCTTTCTTTCTGTGTAATGTGATTGCAGGTGGACTGTGGTCCCTGATGTCCCCAGGTAGAGCAAAGAATGACTCCACCTCCCCACTGGCTGACCAATCAGAACTCTTGTTGATAGTCCTTGTAACACATTCAATGGACAGCTTGAAGAAGGCCAACCCCTTCAGGAGGTCCCTGTTTGCCTTCACAGAACACAGAGGTGAGCCTAAACAGTCACTGTGCACATGTGTACACCACACCAAGGCATCCTGAGCAAGGAAGGCCACAAAACGATACCTGTGGCATGCGTTTAGCAACTCCCGGCTCTCTTCTCCCCTTTCCTCTCCTCCTCTCCTCTTCCCCCTCCTCTTCCCCCTCCTCCGATCCCCTCATCTTTTCTCACTTCTCTTTCCCTTCCTTTCTCTTTTCTTCTTTCTCTTCCCTTCCCTCCCCTCCTTTATTCAGACACTGCAGGTATTGCATCTCAGAAAACGTTTGGAGTGAATTTTGAACAACTTTACTTTGCCATTTGCAGGTATGTAGAAAATAGGAGATAACCACACAAAATGCATGCACACACACACACACACACACACACACACACACACACACACACACACACACACACACACACACACACACACACACACACACACACACACACACACACACACACACACACACACACACACACACACACACACACACACACACACACACACACACACACACACACACACACACACACACACACAATGTTCATGCAGTGGTGTTCAGTGCTACCCACCCACACATCTACGTATAGACTGCAAAGTCTAATGCACTTCTCCCCTCCCCTCCCCTCTCCTCCCCTCCCCTCCCC